>JAWNPU010000062.1:1200000-1587500 GCA_035047325.1 Drosophila vallismaia
ATGAGGTCATCCATATAAAAGTCGTCTCTAATTTTTTCTGCTAAGACGCTATCCTCTTGGCAAAAGCGATCTGCCAACTCTCGTAGACATCGGACTGCTAAGAAAGGTGCTGCCGATGTGCCATAAGTTACGGTTGTTAACTTAAACTCACTGATCGGCAATTTTGGATCATCTCTCCATAGGATAAATTGGTATTCTTGGTCTTTCTCAGCAACCTCTATTTGGCGATACATTTTTTCAATGTCAGCTACCACAACATATTGCCACTTGCGTCATTTAATTAGAATATCGAATATATCCTTTTGAATCTTAGAACCAGCTTTAATAACGTCATTTAGGCTTAGTCCATTTGTCGTGTTTGCGGATGCGTCAAAAACTACTCGTACCTTCGTAGTTAAGCTTCCAGGCCTGATGATTGCTCGATGGGGTAAATACTATTCACCTTGACCCGTTGTCTTTACAGATTCCATATGTCCCATCTTAATGTATTCTTTCATGAATTCGTTGTATGCAGTCCAGTTCTTTGGGTTTCTTTAAAACTTCTTTTCCATTTGCATAAGCCTTGCCATTGCCTATTTGCGAGAGTCTCCCAGCTTTGCCTCTTTGTGGAATGGAATTGAAACCACAAATCTGCCTTCCTCGTTGATGACAGTTGTTTCTTGGAATTTTCTTTCGCATTCTGCATTGTCTGTAATCGTCTCATCGGCTTCATCTTTCAATTCCCAAAAGCGTTCCAGGTCCTTTAGATTTATTGTTGTAGTGGCACTTATAATTTTTTGCTTTGCTGCTCGAGTTATATTTCCGGACACAATTCATCTAAATGTGGTTTTATTGTCCCAAGATTCCATTCACGGTTTTTATTTTCTCCATCATAATCAGGGGAAATAGATTTACATATATCACCATGTCAATTCTGCTTGGCTCGTTGAATCGTGGATCTGCTAGCCTGTAGCCCTTCCACTCTTTGTTGATATCAATATCAAACTTTTTGCTGGGAAGGGCTCTATGAAGTGTTGGTAAAACCAATGCTTCTGTTGATGTTTTGAGATACTTTCGACCTCTATAGTACTCCTTACTCTGGGAATCCTTAATATTTTTGCTGCCTCCTCTAAAATCAGCGTTTCTGGGATCCACCGTTAATAAGCGCCCTCAACTTGTTGTAACCTCCAGCTTTGTTTTTAACTAAAACAACAGCTGTAGCCAATAGTGTGTCTTGGCCTTGCTTGAGGCTATAGCTGTTGATACTGCGTTTTGAGTCTTCATGAAGAGGGCTGTTGTGTCCTTTGGAGCATCGATTGCATGTAATTTCCTTTATGCAGTTGAGAGCATTATGCTTTCCAAACCATCTAAAGCACATGCTGTTCTTTTGAACGGATTCTTTTCTTTTTTCGATTGATTGTGCTGTGAATTTAAGATACTTTATCATATCGTGGCCATTCTTAGAGCAAAAGGCACACGATCTAACTTGCACTTGTAGCAAGCTTTTTTTTTATCAGTCTTATTTTGTATTTAAAATCTGTCCGAATGGACAATCATTAAGTGATTTGGGGGTGACATTGATTTAAGGGAGGTACATGGAATGTATATCTAATGAGGTTGACTTAGGTGTCTATTGGTGGGGGAGGTCAGGCGGGTGTTTCCTTTTCAGGCGTCTTAGGGATTGGCTGTTATCTAGGAGCTTGATGGCCAGGTGGTTGGGGTGGTTGTCCAGTCTTTTTGTATAACTTCGCTGAGTCGGGTGATCTCCTCTGCTACCGAAGGAATTCCAAGTTTTTTGTGGATTATTGAGTTTTCATGGCACGGATGGGCGTTAGAAAATGTTCTTAGACATTTATTCTGAAACCGCTGTATTCTGATGCGGTTGGAACAGCTTGCCGTGCCCCACAACTGAATCCCATATGTCCCATATGATAATCGGCATCTCACTCGGAATTCTCTTTCCTCTTGAGGAAGGCGAAGTGGGAACTTGGAAGGTGGGATTTAATTTTGAAAAGGAGTCCAGGGTGCCAGACTCTGTCAAACGCCTCTTTAACATCCAGCATAACGGCGCAGCAGTAATTCTTCTTTTCGAAGGCCTGCTCTGGTGTTCCATGAAGGCGTCTGAAGCCAAACTGGTGATCAGGGATCAGTCTGGCATCGTCCAAAACTGGCAGTACTCTACGCAAAAATACTCTTTCAAGTATTTTGGAGAGAATTGCCAGCAAACTATACGGACGATACGATGCTAGATTGGCTTCAGGTTTTCCATGCTTGAGGAGGACAAATATTTCAGCACGCTTCCACACTTTCGGGAAGTACCCTAGACGGAGGCAGCTGTTAAAGATGTTAGCCAGCCTTTGGGAACAGATTAGGGGCAACATTTTCAGTGCTGTTGCATCAATTCGGTCAGGACCTGGTGACTTGCCATTTTTTAAGGAGGCGATCTCCTGCACAATCTCCTCTGGCTCGACGGGCTGTATTGGCGTGCCAGGAGCACTTAGGCTGTCTACGAACCTTATGATGACAGCTCTATCTTCGGCAGTGCATCTATCGAAAGGTGAAAAAGCACTATGTAAATGCTTCTGCTCTTTCGATCTCAGACCGACACCAGGACCCGTCCACTTTGCGCACGGGTGATATCTTCTTCGCAGGTCTTTTTATGTGCCCCGTGAGATTTCACAGATTCTGCTGCGGGTCTCCTTGAGGAATCTATGGAAGAAGTCCTGCCGTAGGATGGTTAGCTTGTCCTTCAGTTCCCTGGTGGCATAATTAAGTGCTGTCTTGTCCCTGGGGTTGCGCGAGGAAAACCAGACTCTTCTGTGGCGCCCTTTTTTGGCCACGAGGGCCGCGATTTCAGGAGACCACAAGTGCACGTCTCTTTCAGGTGTGGGTAGTCGGAGTAGGTGGGTTCGCAAACTCAGCAGCATTGTGCATCTCTTTGGTTAGTTTTTCGATGTCCGCATCTATGTTGCTTGGTGTGGAAAGAGGGGGATCTATGTTCAGGAAGGAGAGCATACAGAACGTAAACTTGGGGGCATTTGTGTGTTTCCCGGTGAGTCTTCTAGGCAGGATTCTTCTGAGGACGGGGTGTTTAAGAGCACGTTTACTGCACTGTGGTCGGATAGCAGTTTATCGTAGTTTGGGCATGTTGTCTTTGAGTGTCCTATGCCCTTGGCGACGGCGAAGTCCACAAGATCCGGCTTCTTTGAAGGGTCCGAAGGCCAGTGTGTGGGTTCTTCAGTGGAATGGCACTCCAGACTCTTCCGCTGCAGGTACTTATAGAGCTTTTGATGCTTTTATAGATGCCTTTGGGGTTGTTTGTGCGGGACTCCCACCAGGAGTGTTTGGCGTTAAAATCTCTGGCTGCTATAAAGCGAGGTCCAAGGGACGCGAAGAAGTCCTGAAGGTGGGTCTCGGTTATCGAGTGTCTGGGTGGGAAGTAAACCGCACCAATGGTGATATCTCCCTGTGGGTTAGAAATCCTGGTCACGGCGCACTGAGCCCATTCCTCCTAAAACGCGGGAAGTTCCGTGTACTGAATGCCACTCCTGATGAGCATAGCTGCTCCTCCGCGTGCTCTGCCAGATGGATGGTTGGAATGTAACAGATCGTATCCGCTAATGTTAAAGTAGGATCTGGGAAAAAGTGGGATTCCGAAACTAGAAGAACATCGATATTGTCTATTTTCATGAGATGCTCTACTTTGGCTTTGCTCTTCTGCAAGCCGTTTGCGTTCCAAAAAACTATATTAAAACTTATTTGCATTACTTTCTGTTGAGGAAGGGAGCTATAAACTTCGTCATCTGCGAGAACATCTGTGAGATCAACTTTTCTTTCATCCTCTCAATCGTTCCTTCCATGCGGGCAAACATCGTTTCAAGCTGGTTGGGATTTGGGGCTTCGGGAGTGGTTTGAGGGGTTTGTTGGAGATTCCTTGGCTGTGTTGCTTGGTTTCCTAGAAGTACGTCCCTGTAACTAGTACCATTGATGATAGTTGGTATCTGGATGAGAGGTGGTTTGTTGCTACTCTCAACGGGTCTGGCTTTTGGAAATAGCTGCGCCTTTGCCTTTTTGTAGGCAGGGCATCCTCTGAACGACGCAGGGTAATCAGCTTGGCAATGTAAACAGCATGCTTTCTCGTCATCTTTTTTGGTGCATGACCTAGAGTAGTGAAAACCACCACATTTCACGTTCCAGGAAGCAGTAGCTCTGGGTGTGGCGGAACCCTTGGCATCTGAAACATTGTGGAACATCGTTGAACTTCAGTGGGGGCTCTACGGTGACGACTGACCTGCAAATCCTCTTTATTTTGAAAATCTCTGTGTTGTTGCTCGCTAGTTCGAGATTAACAAAAAATATCCCCAGTAGTTGTTTGGATTTTCTGCCAATGGGATTGTGCAGATTCCTCACAGTATGGCCGTATTTGTGGAGTTCTTCCTTAATTTCAGTCTGGTCCGTTGAGTGGTGAAGCTATGCGGTATTTTTGGTAATGGCATTTACTGAGTTTTATTGTTGCTCAATAAACTCCAGTACGTCTTGTAAGGACTGTATAGCTTTTGCCTTTTTTACATGCTGTTCATACAGCTGCAAGGCTTCTGGCGAAAATTTCCGCAGTAGAATTTTTGCTAAAATTACGTCAGCAGAGCTTTCTATTTTTCTCTTTTCCTTTATGATGAATGTGCTCTCTGTCGCAGTATCCAAAAACTTCCTTAAATAGCACTCCAGTTCCATTAATTTGTTGAAGCGTTGGGAGAATATTTTTCTGCATTCTCATAGCGTTTGCAGATAAGCTCCCACGCTGCTGTATAGCTAGCCGCTGATCCCGTTATCAAATGGCTAACCATCATTTGAGCTTCTCCTTTACAGCAGGCTCTTAAATATCCCAGCTTCCTTGTGTTGCTGAGATCCGTCCTGCTGTCTATTAGCTCAGAGAGCAGCTCGTAAAATGTTGCCCATTACTTCGCATTTCCATTGAACGTTGGAAGGTCCACTTTTGGGAGCTCTGGCACGTCGTAGTTGGAACTTTTGAACTGTTTCAACTTCATACTTGTTTTCAAGCAGTTTCAGTGTGTCCGTCACGTTGGACCAATGACTTTTCATCATTGCCAGCTGCTTGACTAGTTCAATCTCACTTGAACTATCTAGGGTTTCGTAGATTAGGCTCATCTGTTACCTCACCCTGTCCACTCTTCTATCCAAAAGTTGAACCAGATTATCAACTGGACTGGAGCTCCGAGCTGATGCGGCATCAGATAATTTTGATCCGCTTGGTAGATTTATCTCTTCAAGTGTTTCTACCTTTAATTGTGACTCCTTGTAGGCCTTGATAGCATCCATAGTTTTTATAAATATTGTATCATTAAAATATTGATGATCGCCAACTCCCAATTTGACCAGCGCATTGTTGTTAGTTGTAAATTGGCCTACCAATACTTCTATTGCTGGTATAGATGCCTTTTCCTTGATGGCTTGCAGTATTTTGTTATGCAGCTCTCCTTGGTCTTGCATCAATTTCACAGATCTTTCCGACAACATCTTGGAAAAACAATCACTGTGACTTTTTTGTGCTTTCTGCTTGTATTCTTTGGCGTGATCCGTTTGAGGATTTTTTGATTGGTCGCCCAGTTGACCTAGCTGTGCCACAGCTGATTCTGTGTTTCTTACCACTGGTGGGGAAAACAACAGAATCACTCGAATAACCTTGCTCTTTTTATTTTGAAGCACGGGTTTTTTATTCTGTGTTACTTACCACTTACCACTTACTTTCTCGAAGGACCAAAATGTTCACACTATAAACTTGTGCGTACATTTAATGAGTTAAATTCGGGTGTTTGAATCTAACTAACTCGCTAATGCGAAGGCTTCGCCTTTTATTCATTCCTACATAGGTTCTTATCATCTAATTATATAATGCAGCGCTAGTAAGACGCCGCAGTCTGCGTTTGTAAATGCAGCTGAGTTTTATTCTTAAATCTATGTTTGAGGCCTATGACCGCGCTAATCACCTCCCGCGTGGTCATATCTCTTCACAATTCGGCAATAGGCCGCTACAGTCGTACTTATCTGTAGTTGCTACTTATGCTGTTCAGTAACATTTTTATTGCAGCCCATACATAGAATATATTTATAGTTTGGCTACTTATCATGTCTAAACACATATTTAGACATATCCGAAAAAAATATTGACGTCATGCTCTTCTCCGAGACACATCTAACAGACAAGAACAGCTTCCATGTTCCAGGATACCTATTCTACGCAACAAACCATTCGGACGGCAAAGCCCATGGCGGCACTGGTATACTGATCAGAAGTCGCATCAAACACCACCTATATAATAGAACGGGAATGGACTACCTGCAACCCACATCCATAAGCTGGATTGCATCAGCAGCGGCCCCGTCACCATGGCCGTAGTCTACTGCCCACCCCGTTTATAGTTTCTGAGGACCAATTCTTAAAATTCAATTAAAATTAAAATTAAATTTCAACTCACTCGGTGAGCGATTCATATCTGCAGGTGACTACAACGCCAAACACACCCACTGGGGATCACGGCTCGTTGCTCCTAAAGAAAGCAGTTGTGTAGCGCCACCATAAAGACAAACGAAAGCTATTATCTGACCACTCACCAGTCCTCTTAAATCTCAACCTCCTCCAACGGCCTGAGACTATAATGCTGGCTAACAGATTAAGATTCGTGGTCAACGCGTAGAAATCCTCCCACACAACCTTCACACTACGCAGGGGGGATTGCCCTCCCGTCACACTCAACGGGGAAACCATCCCTATGAATAACACTCCCAAATATCTAGGGTGACCCTGGACCGCAGTCATCTCTCATGGCGCCCCCACCTGATCAACAAGCGCAACCAGGCCAACCTAAGACTCAAGCAACTGCACTGGCTCCTGGGGAGAAGGTCCAAGCTCAAAGAAAAACTCAAACTGCTTATATACAAAGTAGTTCTAAAGCCAATCTGGAGCTATGGGATACAGTTGTGGGGCACGGCAAACTGTTCTAACCGCATCAGCATCCAGCGGTTTCAGAATAAATACCTGAGAACAGTTTCTAACGCCCATCCATATTTTATATGCAAGATAAGAAATTGAAAATTCATTAGGATATTATTAGATACAGGCTCAAATAAAAATTTCATTCAGCCAAAATTTGTTGACAAGCCAATTCGAAATGAATCACCTTTCTATGCTGCCTCAGTAGGCGGAAGTACTTTTATCACCCACAAAAAAGTAGCAAACCCTTTCAATATTTTTATGATGTTAAAGTACAATTTTTTCCGCTACCTAAGTTAAAATCTTTTGATGCCATAATAGGCACAGATAGTTTAAAAGAACTAGATGCTGAAATCAAAATCAGAAAAAAATTATGAATCTTAAGAACGGTATTACAATACATTTAAAAGAAAAATAAACGAAGAAATAAATACAATTACTCCCAGAATATCACACTTGTCCGACACACAACCTCAACAAAATACTGAAGTAATTTTCAGACGTGTTTGCAGACCCAAATCAAAAACTGACCTACACAACTGACGTGAAGTCAACGATCCAAACGTCGTTTGTCACTCCGGTTTACTCAAAATTCTATCAGTAACCTATGACACTTAAAGATGAAGTAAACAGACAACAAAAATACCTTTTAAAAGACGACATCCTCCGACCTTCCAGGTCCCCTAAAATTCACCAGTTTGGATTTTAACCAAAAAATCTCATGGTTATCGACTAACGTAAACTTAATAAAATAAATACCCTATTGCCGAGATAAATGAGGTTCTTACACAATTAGGAAACAAGAAAGTCTTCTCAGTATTAGACTTGCAAACTGGTCTCCATCAAATCCGTGTTAAAATATAATGACATAGACATTTTCTCTTCCCTAAAACTATGAGGGTTCTTAGAACCTTTCTCGGCATCTCCGGCTACTACAGTAGATTTATAAAAAATTATGCTAAATTAGCAAAGACCGTGACCACACTTTTAAGAGTGGAAGATGGACACGTGTCCAAGAGAATTTCATCAAAAAAATGAATTTCAACAGACGAAGAATCTATAGATTTGCTGGAAAGCTGAAAAGTAATATATATATCATATCACAATATCATTTCTCTCGAGAATACTATCTAAAGCCGAAGAGAACAATTAATAAACAATTTAAAAAATCGGATCTTCTTTTATAAAGAAGACAAACCCGACTACAAGTTCTCTATCCTACTTCCTACATACCATCGACGAGAAATATACCGACACAATTACCCCACAGACCTCATATTAAACGACCTAAAAATACACTTGAAGCCTCAGTAATAAACGGCATTTTCACTACCATTTCACAGGAATTAAAACGCGATTCACCACTCCAGGGTAGAAGACTTAACCAAGGAAACCCAACAGGAAGAAATTCTGCATATACATAGAAGAGAGCATAGAAATGGTCTAGAGAACCAAAAAAAACTTTCGGCTATATACTATTTCCCAAGAATGAAACAAGAAATTATTAATCTGGTCAAGCATTGTAAACTTTGCAAAGAATCCAACTACGACTAGATACCCCGCTTATCCGGAGCTAAAAGAATCTCCAATTTCAAAATACCCCGGTCATGTGTTGCACATTTCTGTCTGGTCCGTTATGTGGTGAAGTCCCTTGATGACCGCCCTGTACACTCTCTCGTCTTTTGGTTGGAAGGTGCGGTTCCTTTTATTATTTACGGACCAGATAAAAATTAAAGAAGAACTCCACAAATACGGCCGTACTGTAAGGGATCTGCACATCCCATTGGCAGGAAATCCAAACAACCACTGGGGATCTTTTTTGTTAATCCCGAACCAGCGAGCAACAACACAGAGGTTTTCAAAATAAAGAGGATTTGCAGGTCAGTCGTCACCGTAGAGCCCCCACTGAAGTTCAACGATGTTCCACAATGTTTCAGATGCCAAGGGTTCCGCCACACCCAGCGCTACTGCTTCTTGGAACATCGCTGCGTGAAATGTGGTGGTTTTCACTACTATAGGTCATGCACCAAAAAAAGATGACGAGAAAGCATGCTGTTTACATTGCCATTTCACTGGCTAGCCCACACACTGGCCTTCGGACCCTTCAAAGAAGCCGGATCTTGTGGACTTCGCCGTCGCCAAGGGCATAGGACACTCAAAGATAACATGCCCAAACTACGATAAACTGCTATCCGACCACAGTGCAGTAAACGTGCTCTTAAACACCCCGTCCTCAGAAGAATCCTGCCTAGAAGACTCACCGGGAAACACACAAATGCCCCAAAGTTTACGTTCTGTATGCTCTCCTTCCTGAACATAGATCTCCCTCCTTCAACACCAAGCAACATAGATGCGGACATCGAAAAACTAACCAAAGTGATGCACAATGCTGCTGAGTTTGCGAACCCACCTACTCCGACTACCCACACCTGAAAGAGACGTGCACTTGTGGTCTCCTGAAATCGCGGCCCTCGTGGCCGAAAAAGGGCGCCTCAGAAGAGTCTGGTTTTCCTCACGCAACCCCAGGGACAAGACAGCACTTAATCGTTAACCAGTTAACTGAAGGACAAGCTATCCATCCTACGGCAGGACTCCTTCCATAGATTTCTTGAGGAGCTACAACCTGGAGACCCGCAGCACAATCTGTGGAATGTCCCGAAGATGATATCACCCGCGCGCAAAGTGGACGGTCCCTGGTGTCGGTCTGAGGTTGAAAGAGCAGAAGCCTTTGCTGACCATCTACAAAGTGCATTCCCACCTTTCGACAGATGCACTGGAGAAGAGCGTGCTGCCACCATAAGGTTCGTAGACAGCCCAAGTGCTCCTGCTCCTGGCCTTCCAAAAAAATGGCAAGTCATCCGGTCGGGATCGAATCAAAGCATCAGCACTTAAGAAGAAGTACTGTTGCGCCGTTATGCTGGATGTCAAACAGGCGTTTGACAGAGTCTGGCGCCCTGGACTCCTTTTCAAAATTAAATCCCACCTTCCAAGTTCCCACTTCGCCTTCCTCAAGTCGTACACAGAGGAAAGAGAATTCCGAGTGAGAAGCGGATCATCAATCAGCACGCCTAGGCCTATAAAAGCAGGAGTACCTTAAGGCAGTACCGTTTCATTGAAGTTCTCTTTGGTAAACACCATTTTTTTTTGTTTTTGGTCTGTTGTTAACACAAAGAAAGCGGATGGTTTCCCAACTCTGGAACGCGGAACGTATAACTGACCATGTAGAAACAATGATTATCTAAATTATCCCCCAAACACTAAGCGATTGTCCTTGTGACTTGTTAATTGTCATTGCGAACGCAAGGCGAACTGGAAGTTGCAATTGCGTTTGAAGTCAAACGGAAAGGTGATGCCTTCAGCCAAGCATTCAATTAATCTGCAGGCATTTTACGAGGAATTTCTGGCAACGTCTTCCTGCAATCGCCTGCCAAAAATATCATCGAGCCGCCAAAGATGTTGTTACTATTGTATATTCACCAAAGATCCCTCCTTTTGAACGAATTCCTGCAATGTATCAACATTGTATTGCAGCTCTCGGTTTAATTCTTGGTTGAATCCATCGTGCATCGATCGTGCCGCAGTAGCCTCAGTGAGGTAAAATCTTTTGCCATTTACTAAATGCACGCTAAATGTACAACTGTGTTCATGAATTTTAAAATTTTAAATTTAAAATTTTAAATAATCGCCACAGCACTAGCGTATCTGCCCATTTGGATGTTGATGATTTCGTCATTCGCGTTTTTCGACGCAATATCAAACACAGCCATGTCGCTGCCTTTTGCGACGAACTTTCACAAATATTTGATTGATTTGGCCGAATGACAGCTCTCAACATTTGCATTTGTCTTGAAAATTCGTGATAGCACCGGGCAATATGGTACAATGAACTCATTTCCGATCTCCTTCTCTTGATTTTGAGCTTTAAATTTTAGAGTTCGACCATTACCTTCTATTGAACGTCGACGATAACATGGATATCCATCGTTCCCTGTTCAGTAACTAACGGCCGTGGATGTCGTTTTGTAAACTTTCCATTAGCCATTCATATATAATGGATTTAATGCACCGCACCGGATTTTTTGATTGGTCGCCCAGTTGACCTAGCTGTGCCACAGCTGATTCTGTGTTTCTTACCACTGGTGGGGAAAACAACAGAATCACTCGAATAACCTTGCTCTTTTTATTTTGAAGCACGGGTTTTTTATTCTGTGTTACTTACCACTTACCACTTACTTTCTCGAAGGACCAAAATGTTCACACTATAATCTTGTGCGTACACTTATTGAGTTAAATTCGGGTGTTTGAATCTAACTAACTCGCTAATGCGAGGGCTTCGCCTTTTATTCATTCCTACATAGGTTCTTATCATCTAATTATATAATGCAGCGCTAGTAAGACGCCGCAGTCTGCGTTTGTAAATGCAGCTGAGTTTTATTCTTAAATCTATGTTTGAGGCCTATGACCGCGCTAATCACCTCCCGCGTGGTCATATCTCTTCACAATTCGGCAATAGGCCGCTACAGTCGTACTTATCTGTAGTTGCTACTTATGCTGTTCAGTAACATTTTTATTGCAGCCCATACATAGAATATATTTATAGTTTGGCTACTTATCATGTCTAAACACATATTTAGACATATCCGAAAAAAATATTGACGTCATGCTCTTCTCCGAGACACATCTAACAGACAAGAACAGCTTCCATGTTCCAGGATACCTATTCTACGCAACAAACCATTCGGACGGCAAAGCCCATGGCGGCACTGGTATACTGATCAGAAGTCGCATCAAACACCACCTATATAATAGAACGGGAATGGACTACCTGCAACCCACATCCATAAGCTGGATTGCATCAGCAGCGGCCCCGTCACCATGGCCGTAGTCTACTGCCCACCCCGTTTATAGTTTCTGAGGACCAATTCTTAAAATTCAATTAAAATTAAAATTAAATTTCAACTCACTCGGTGAGCGATTCATATCTGCAGGTGACTACAACGCCAAACACACCCACTGGGGATCACGGCTCGTTGCTCCTAAAGAAAGCAGTTGTGTAGCGCCACCATAAAGACAAACGAAAGCTATTATCTGACCACTCACCAGTCCTCTTAAATCTCAACCTCCTCCAACGGCCTGAGACTATAATGCTGGCTAACAGATTAAGATTCGTGGTCAACGCGTAGAAATCCTCCCACACAACCTTCACACTACGCAGGGGGGATTGCCCTCCCGTCACACTCAACGGGGAAACCATCCCTATGAATAACACTCCCAAATATCTAGGGTGACCCTGGACCGCAGTCATCTCTCATGGCGCCCCCACCTGATCAACAAGCGCAACCAGGCCAACCTAAGACTCAAGCAACTGCACTGGCTCCTGGGGAGAAGGTCCAAGCTCAAAGAAAAACTCAAACTGCTTATATACAAAGTAGTTCTAAAGCCAATCTGGAGCTATGGGATACAGTTGTGGGGCACGGCAAACTGTTCTAACCGCATCAGCATCCAGCGGTTTCAGAATAAATACCTGAGAACAGTTTCTAACGCCCATCCATATTTTATATGCAAGATAAGAAATTGAAAATTCATTAGGATATTATTAGATACAGGCTCAAATAAAAATTTCATTCAGCCAAAATTTGTTGACAAGCCAATTCGAAATGAATCACCTTTCTATGCTGCCTCAGTAGGCGGAAGTACTTTTATCACCCACAAAAAAGTAGCAAACCCTTTCAATATTTTTGAGATGTTAAAGTACAATTTTTTCCGCTACCTAAGTTAAAATCTTTTGATGCCATAATAGGCACAGATAGTTTAAAAGAAAAAAATTATGAATCTTAAGAACGGTATTACAATACATTTAAAAGAAAAATAAACGAAGAAATAAATACAATTACTCCCAGAATATCACACTTGTCCGACACACAACCTCAACAAAATACTGAAGTAATTTTCAGACGTGTTTGCAGACCCAAATCAAAAACTGACCTACACAACCGACGTGAAGTCAACGATCCAAACGTCGTTTGTCACTCCGGTTTACTCAAAATTCTATCAGTAACCTATGACACTTAAAGATGAAGTAAACAGACAACAAAAATACCTTTTAAAAGACGACATCCTCCGACCTTCCAGGTCCCCTAAAATTCACCAGTTTGGATTTTAACCAAAAAATCTCATGGTTATCGACTAACGTAAACTTAATAAAATAAATACCCTATTGCCGAGATAAATGAGGTTCTTACACAATTAGGAAACAAGAAAGTCTTCTCAGTATTAGACTTGCAAACTGGTCTCCATCAAATCCGTGTTAAAATATAATGACATAGACATTTTCTCTTCCCTAAAACTATGAGGGTTCTTAGAACCTTTCTCGGCATCTCCGGCTACTACAGTAGATTTATAAAAAATTATGCTAAATTAGCAAAGACCGTGACCACACTTTTAAGAGTGGAAGATGGACACGTGTCCAAGAGAATTTCATCAAAAAAATGAATTTCAACAGACGAAGAATCTATAGATTTGCTGGAAAGCTGAAAAGTAATATATATATCATATCACAATATCATTTCTCTCGAGAATACTATCTAAAGCCGAAGAGAACAATTAATAAACAATTTAAAAAATCGGATCTTCTTTTATAAAGAAGACAAACCCGACTACAAGTTCTCTATCCTACTTCCTACATACCATCGACGAGAAATATACCGACACAATTACCCCACAGACCTCATATTAAACGACCTAAAAATACACTTGAAGCCTCAGTAATAAACGGCATTTTCACTACCATTTCACAGGAATTAAAACGCGATTCACCACTCCAGGGTAGAAGACTTAACCAAGGAAACCCAACAGGAAGAAATTCTGCATATACATAGAAGAGAGCATAGAAATGGTCTAGAGAACCAAAAAAAACTTTCGGCTATATACTATTTCCCAAGAATGAAACAAGAAATTATTAATCTGGTCAAGCATTGTAAACTTTGCAAAGAATCCAACTACGACTAGATACCCCGCTTATCCGGAGCTAAAAGAATCTCCAATTTCAAAATACCCCGGTCATGTGTTGCACATTTCTGTCTGGTCCGTTATGTGGTGAAGTCCCTTGATGACCGCCCTGTACACTCTCTCGTCTTTTGGTTGGAAGGTGCGGTTCCTTTTATTATTTACGGACCAGATAAAAATTAAAGAAGAACTCCACAAATACGGCCGTACTGTAAGGGATCTGCACATCCCATTGGCAGGAAATCCAAACAACCACTGGGGATCTTTTTTGTTAATCCCGAACCAGCGAGCAACAACACAGAGGTTTTCAAAATAAAGAGGATTTGCAGGTTAGTCGTCACTGTAGAGCCCCCACTGAAGTTCAACGATGTTCCACAATGTTTCAGATGCCAAGGGTTCCGCCACACCCAGCGCTACTGCTTCTTGGAACATCGCTGCGTGAAATGTGGTGGTTTTCACTACTATAGGTCATGCACCAAAAAAGATGACGAGAAAGCATGCTGTTTACATTGCCATTTCACTGGCTAGCCCACACACTGGCCTTCGGACCCTTCAAAGAAGCCGGATCTTGTGGACTTCGCCGTCGCCAAGGGCATAGGACACTCAAAGATAACATGCCCAAACTACGATAAACTGCTATCCGACCACAGTGCAGTAAACGTGCTCTTAAACACCCCGTCCTCAGAAGAATCCTGCCTAGAAGACTCACCGGGAAACACACAAATGCCCCAAAGTTTACGTTCTGTATGCTCTCCTTCCTGAACATAGATCTCCCTCCTTCAACACCAAGCAACATAGATGCGGACATCGAAAAACTAACCAAAGTGATGCACAATGCTGCTGAGTTTGCGAACCCACCTACTCCGACTACCCACACCTGAAAGAGACGTGCACTTGTGGTCTCCTGAAATCGCGGCCCTCGTGGCCGAAAAAGGGCGCCTCAGAAGAGTCTGGTTTTCTTCACGCAACCCCAGGGACAAGACAGCACTTAATCGTTAACAAGTTAACTGAAGGACAAGCTATCCATCCTACGGCAGGACTCCTTCCATAGATTTCTTGAGGAGCTACAACCTGGAGACCCGCAGCACAATCTGTGGAATGTCCCGAAGATGATATCACCCGCGCGCAAAGTGGACGGTCCCTGGTGTCGGTCTGAGGTTGAAAGAGCAGAAGCCTTTGCTGACCATCTACAAAGTGCATTCCCACCTTTCGACAGATGCACTGGAGAAGAGCGTGCTGCCACCATAAGGTTCGTAGACAGCCCAAGTGCTCCTGCTCCTGGCCTTCCAAAAAAATGGCAAGTCATCCGGTCGGGATCGAATCAAAGCATCAGCACTTAAGAAGAAGTACTGTTGCGCCGTTATGCTGGATGTCAAACAGGCGTTTGACAGAGTCTGGCGCCCTGGACTCCTTTTCAAAATTAAATCCCACCTTCCAAGTTCCCACTTCGCCTTCCTCAAGTCGTACACAGAGGAAAGAGAATTCCGAGTGAGAAGCGGATCATCAATCAGCACGCCTAGGCCTATAAAAGCAGGAGTACCTTAAGGCAGTACCGTTTCATTGAAGTTCTCTTTGGTAAACACCATTTTTTTTTGTTTTTGGTCTGTTGTTAACACAAAGAAAGCGGATGGTTTCCCAACTCTGGAACGCGGAACGTATAACTGACCATGTAGAAACAATGATTATCTAAATTATCCCCCAAACACTAAGCGATTGTCCTTGTGACTTGTTAATTGTCATTGCGAACGCAAGGCGAACTGGAAGTTGCAATTGCGTTTGAAGTCAAACGGAAAGGTGATGCCTTCAGCCAAGCATTCAATTAATCTGCAGGCATTTTACGAGGAATTTCTGGCAACGTCTTCCTGCAATCGCCTGCCAAAAATATCATCGAGCCGCCAAAGATGTTGTTACTATTGTATATTCACCAAAGATCCCTCCTTTTGAACGAATTCCTGCAATGTATCAACATTGTATTGCAGCTCTCGGTTTAATTCTTGGTTGAATCCATCGTGCATCGATCGTGCCGCAGTAGCCTCAGTGAGGTAAAATCTTTTGCCATTTACTAAATGCACGCTAAATGTACAACTGTGTTCATGACTTTTAAAATTTTAAATTTAAAATTTTAAATAATCGCCACAGCACTAGCGTATCTGCCCATTTGGATGTTGATGATTTCGACATTCGCGTTTTTCGACGCAATATCAAACACAGCCATGTCGCTGCCTTTTGCGACGAACTTTCACAAATATTTGATTGATTTGGCCGAATGACAGCTCTCAACATTTGCATTTGTCTTGAAAATTCGTGATAGCACCGGGCAATATGGTACAATGAACTCATTTCCGATCTCCTTCTCTTGATTTTGAGCTTTAAATTTTAGAGTTCGACCATTACCTTCTATTGAACGTCGACGATAACATGGATATCCATCGTTCCCTGTTCAGTAACTAACGGCCGTGGATGTCGTTTTGTAAACTTTCCATTAGCCATTCATATATAATGGATTTAATGCACCGCACCGTCCATGCACCATCTGTGTCGTCACAATGTCGTGTAGATGGGGATCAGTGACTGGATCAGGAATTTCAGTATTGATATGATGTCATCCACTATATTTGAATGTAATTTGTTCAGCAACCAAATTTGGATATAAGCATACGGTAGTCCCCGCTTCTGCCATTCCACCGAGTACATATAACAACGTGTGTCACCAAAAACTTGATACTTAGTAAGCACATCCTTCATAACCTTGAGTTTTAGCTAAAATACTCTGGCGATTATGTTATGGGAATCTTGCGGCTTTTGTCCCAGTTCCGTTCTCTTGGGATTGCATGTGAGCGTAATAAATGTATCCGAAGTTCCATAATTTTGCATGTACATCATCGCGTCTTGAGCGTATTCGTGCATATGGCGTGAACTTCCCAAATAAGATGATGGGAGAATCGTCAGACGTCCAATATTCTGTACATCTCCATCTGAATAAATGGCATCACGCAAGTGCGTATATTCCTCAGATCGTAGCTTTGCCTGATTGAATCGGTTGAACGTTCGGTTTCGTCTGTGATATACATGTCGACAGCGACTTGCTGGAATAGCCGAAGGCACTTCAGAATGGCATTCTCTTCATGTGTACGAATCATCATACGATACGCATAATAATTCATTGCGCTTAGATTTTTATTCGTTCATACGCCTGAAAATGCAAAATTAAATAAATTATTAATGGAAACCAATAATAGCAATAATAGCAATAATTAGTGTGTGAATATTGTACCTGTAATTGGATCGACCATCTTCAACGTGATGTCGTATCCGTCTTGCCCTTGCCAATAAATGATTGGATATTGTAACGATTCATGATATTGCTTCTTTGCTGAACGACCATTTCTCGCGATTTAGTTGGATCGCCAACAATAATTGCAGCAACATCATTAACGGTGGGTGCATTAAATCATTGCACATGTACATCTGTTGGGGACAGATCCGCTCTTTTAACAAATTTGTGCATATCCGATGACATTCGTATTTCCGTGAAAAATGCTTCCAACTATTCAATAACTCGTCTCTTTACCTTTTGTGTTCCCCGTATATTGCACCGCACATTCCGCTGATCCACCATCGACGAAATAAAATATATTTGCAGAAATTGATGCGGTTCATTTGGTGTTGGCACCATTGAACCATGCAAAAGATTTATTTGTCCTTTTATCTGTAATATGTATTATATATGTAGTTGTTGTGCGTTTCAATTCATTGCGTTGGTGGGAGTGATTGATTATGTGTGATGTATCTTTTACCTTACAAGTCGGCATGAAGCCGATTGATATTAAATCCAAAAGATGTCATGCGATAGCAGTTATTGTATTCAAGGATGTGCTAAAGAAATGTCTGAAATCGAGATCACTTCCATTGAGCGATGGTTTTAGTGGTTGTGGTGGTGTAAGTAATAAATCCAGCTTGACTTTTCCACTTGCGCAGCACAATCAAACCGTTTCTCTTTATAACTTTAACGCTTTGCAATATCGGCATATAGTCGTCATTGGTCCAATATCCAAATTTTTTTTTTGTTATTTTTTTTGTAAAGTATTTATTAAGGCAACCGGGGTCACAAGCGACCTCTTTATAGCCTTGCTAGCTATTATTTCAGACCAAAGGGACCGCAGGCTA
This sequence comes from Drosophila vallismaia, assembly GCA_035047325.1. Classification (NCBI taxonomy): domain Eukaryota; kingdom Metazoa; phylum Arthropoda; class Insecta; order Diptera; family Drosophilidae; genus Drosophila; species Drosophila vallismaia. The sequence continues at coordinate 1,218,161 of JAWNPU010000062.1, forward strand.
GACACTTGCCTACCTTAATACTTGAAAATTATTTATACAAAATTTTGATTAAATATAAATTTAAAACCATCTACGCGATCCACCCCTAGGGGATCGTGTTATTAGATCCCTCGGCTGACGCCTTTTCAGCCTTGTTAGCAACGTCCCAGAGGCAAGTTGTTGCCAGTGTATTCCTGTGCCCCTGTAGTCTTATATTGTAGCGGCTGGAGTGGTTATTAATCTCGTCAAAGACTGTGGGCAGCTTTAGATTGTTGTGCAGGGACGAGTTACAAATGTACCACTCGCATCCGGTGATCAATCTGAGTGTTTTGTTTTGGACCGTCTGTACTCTTTTGATTTGGTTATCACAAGCTAATCCCCATATTTGGCACCCATACCTCCTAGAGGAGATCTAGGGATCAGCGCGATAATTTGCTTGTAGATGGTCACCTTATTAGCCAATGACAGTTTGCTCCTTGAACTTAACGGCCAAAAATGTTTGTTTATTGCATTTCGTATGCGGGTTCTAATGGCGGTGATGTGCTTGGCGAAGGTGAGTCTGCAATCCAATGTAAGACCAAGGTAATTAGTTGAATTGGTCTATAGGACAAGCCTTCCTTCAATGTCGATAGCAGGCGGGGTTTTCCATAATAAGGAAAAACAAACATTGGCGGATATATCGCTATTCGTGCCGACGTTCCAACGCTTCGCCCATTGCGCGAACGTTGTGGCAAACTGCTGGATTCCATCAGCCGCCGAGGCTTCACAGCTTGATCTGTGGGTTATACAGACGTGGCCAGCATGGTATATGGATTGTCTGGTTGCGGCATATCACTACTGTAGAGGCAGTACTGGAGCGGCCCCAGGACACTACTCTGTGGAACACCAGCCCTCGCTTCGTCTTTGGCAGAGACGGGCGAATGAACCGAACCGCGAACTGCCTTCCCTCAAGGTATGACGTCAGTAGGTGGAAATATGGGGCAACTAGTCCCTCCTTTATTTTAGCCAGTAAGCCTGTATGCCATATTAGGTCGAACGCTTCCTTGATGCCTAAGAAAAGTGCATTGCAGAATTGTTTCCGGTCAAATGCAGTCAATAGTTGCTCAACAAGCTGATGAAGTTGCTCCACCGTACAATGACCAGCTCGGAACCCGAACAGGTGCTCAGGAGTAATCCCCTGAGTGTCCATAATCCTTACAATCCGAGCAGCTATCAGTCTCTCGAACACCATCGAAATCGAAGTGAGGAGACTGATTGGCCGATAGGACCCGGGGTCCATTGCCGACTTGCCCGGTTTGTGGGTCATAGTTATTAGTGCGAGCCTCCACTGTGCAGGGAAGCATTTCAATCTCACTATGGCGTTGAACAAGAAAGCTATGTAGAGAATTGCGTGACTTGGTAATGCCTTTAGTGTGTCGTTGCATATATAATAGTATCGTGGCCAGGTGCTCTGCTGATATTTAAGCGACCAACAAGTTCGGATATCTCACTTAGGGCAAAAGGCCTGATAGGTACGTCCATTTGGAGCGCTTGAGACAGCCTGGTATGCGTTTCGCTTACCTGCTCCGAGCTGGCTAGCTGAAATGGCTGGAAACATTTAGCAAGGTGTCCAGCAAAAACCTCGGCTTGCTGCAAGTCCGTCCGACACCATGTCCCGTTGCTGTCTAGAAGCGGCGCCTTCATGGTGCACCTCCTTTTGATGGCGCGTGTGGCCTTCCAAAGTGAGTGCATCGCATCATTATCAGTTCCAGTGTTCGCCAGTCTCACATTGAACCATTCAGCTTTGTGATTCGGGATAGGCATCGAAGCCGTACAGCCTAGGCGAGCCTGTCCCTCGGCAGTGGGTCTCGCTAAGCAGCAGTATGTCGATTTTTTCTCGCCGCACCATACAATCAAGTGAGGCCAGCTTTGTAGAAACTCCCTTGGCGTTCCACACTAAAATGCACAGTGGCATTATTTTGAGGCTTGCTGCACTTGACAAGCAGAGAGCAACTTGATAATTTGCCCCTGATGCTGTGTCTATTCCTGCTGCTGCTTCAGCAACATCAATAATAGGTCCATCTATTTCTCTTGGATAGGGCGTAGAGCATTGATGCTATCGTTGAGCGTTTTCAGAATTTCCTCGTTTGTATTGCTGCTTGCCATTGGATGCTGAGCTTGATCGCGGCGACTTCTTCATCGAGTGCGGCTTCTTTCATTACGATGTCATGCCTGATACTGGTTATGCTCCGTGGTTCTGCCTCTTGTTATGTCCGCGTAAGAGACACTACCCCTGGTGACGGCCACCTGGCCGCTGTGGGCAAGTTGGGACACCGGACGCTCGTTGACTGATCTTCTAGCACCCATGCCGCGCTTGGGCCTGGAGCTTTGTAGGAATGCCTGGAACTTCGCACATCCTGAGTAGTTTGCAGGGGGCTGCTCTCCACAGTTATAGCACGGACATAGTTCATTGCGAGCCCGAGTGCAGCTACTTGCAGGGTGCTCTCCTGCACATTTTACACAGACGTGGTCTTTTCGGCAGTATTTCGCCGAGTGGCCAAATTGCTGGCATCGGTGACACTGCACAACAGATGTTCGTTTCGGGAGCGGTTCGACTGCAACCCACATGCGACACAGTGTCTTGACATTTATTATTTCCTTGTTATTTGACGCAGTGGCAATATTAATAAAGAACATGTTAATCGGTCTTGCTTCGGGTCAGCCTGGTTCGCTGCGGCGTTGGGCGTGTGTGCGTGTAACATCTTGTGGCCAAGCTTTGCCAGCTCTTCATTGATGTGGCTATGAAGAGTGTGGCTACCGAGGTGATGCCCTATTATGCATATCCTGAATGGCCTCTTTTCCCTCAATTGATAGCAGTGGTATTGGTAATGCTCGTCATCAAGCCACTTGACAATAGAGCGGAAGGTGTTGGCGTCGGCCGCGTAAAGGCACATAACTCCTCCCATGGAGTCCCGAATCTCAACCTTATTTATGTCAGTGATGGTCCTGATGCTTTGCATCAGAATATTGACGTCGAAGTCGCTTGTATGTCCTACATTTACGGTTGGCCTAACTTCTGCTTCTTCGGTCCTAGCATAGTCCGTTTTGTACGTTTTTCGGATTAATCCAGATTTCATCGAAGACTTATCAGGAGACAGGTTGCCAAGATCCTAGTTGAGACTTGACTTTGGATAAAGCTTAATTAGAGCTTATGGGCAAACAGATGTATTGTTTGCTCTAGCCGGCATGTGAATGCCGGCTCCAATTGCAAAAGTGAAATTAATTTTTAAGTCAATAACTTTAGCCTTTTTGCACTTTGGAAACACTTTTATGTAACTTGTTGTTACACTATCCACTGTTTATGCAACTATTGTGGACTCCTTGCTCACTACCATGTGGATTCTAATTATTTCACGAGCGTTGCACCATCGTCGAATGCCGTTTCCGAATCCAACTAACTTTTATTTTCAAACTTTTTCGGGAGAGTTTATTTCCCCTGACTCTCAGCTGTCAGAAATCGGTTGGTGCGTTCTAGAGTTATAGCGTCAGAAAAGAAAATTTATTTTTATATACATAGATAGATGTGCACCTATGATAAAACTATACAAATTTTTTAATTTTTTATTGTCACCAATTAATTGTCACCAAAAATTATAATTAATATAATGTATTTCACCTAGTCATATTCATTTCAAATGAATTTGAATGAATTTAGGCAATAATTCTAATAAAATATTAATAAATTTGAGCTTGAACCAGAATCACTATCAACAAATACAATAAAAACATCAACACTATAGTAAAAATTTTAATATTTCAAGCACGACGTCAAATTCTGAGGATGCAAATGCACAGATAAAGAAACCTTATCAGATGATACCAAATTCGATGTAAATAAAACGCATTCACCCATTATGCGGATAGCGATAATACAAATAGATACAAATATAGAAGTTTCATAAAAACCTTCGACGAATATTCACGGCACATTACTAGAATATAAAATATGTATGTTGTGGCAAGATGGCTGTCAAAACGCATTGGTACATTTAAAATCTACACGCTTAGAACCAACTCTTCTTCTTTACAAGTACGCAAGCGTGTGATGTTCTTCCGACTTAAAGCCCCGATGGAGACTCCCAGGAGATGGGAGTTAGTCACCAATCCATTTGGAACCATCTGCAGAAGGCTGGATACAAAAAAAAGTTTGACGTTTGGGTGCCGCATAATTTCACGCAAAAAAACCTTCAGGACCGAAACAACGCCTGCGATATGCTGCTGAAACGGAACGAACTCGACCCATTCTTGAAGCGGATGGTGACTGGCGACGAAAAATGGATCACATACGACAATATCAAGCGAAAACGGTCTAGGTCGAAGGCCGGGGAATCGTCCCAAACAGTGGCCAAGCTTGAAGCAGGCGATCGACCAGAAGCGTCCAGAATTGTTCAACAGGAAGGGTGTAGTGTTCCACCAGGACAACGCCAGACCACACACGTCGTTGATGACTCGTCAGAAGCTACGGAAGCTCGGATGGGAGGTTTTATCGCATCCACCCGGACGTTGCGCCAAGTGATAACCACCTGTTCCTGTCCATGGCGAATGCCCTTGGTGGTGTGAAGTTGAATTCAAAAGAGGCTTGTGAAAAGTGGTTGTCCAAATTCTTTGCAAATAAGGAGGGGGGCTTCTACCAGGAAGGTATTATGAAGTTGCCGTCTAGATGGGAACAGATCATCGAACAAAACGGCGCATATTTAAACTAAATCCGATCACTATAACACTTTTTATAAAGCATTGAATAAAGAGCAAAAAAGCGGAAGGGAGATATTTGACAACCTTATATTTGACAGCTACTTTGCTTGCAGCTGCTACCTTGGACCAAATCAACGTTTATCGGTTCTACAAAATGTTCTCCGAGCACTTCAACAACAGACGAAAAAATTAGTGAAGTGGAGAAGTATTGGCCAATCGTCGTATCATCGTTAGAGAAGTTGCTCATTTGAAAAATCGTTCATCATCAAGGAACTTGGTTTTCGTTGTTAAATTTAATTATTTTTCGGAATTTTGTGTTTTGTTATTCCAATTTTCTTTTTATGACCTGCCCGCACTTGGGACTTGGGTCACGCCTAGCACCAGCGCAGCTCTGCCCAGCAAGTTGGAAAACAAGTCCTTTGTCCTCCACTCAAACAAAGAAGATGACGACAAACATGACGAACCCGAAACTGCTTCAGAGGCAGTGGCATCTAAAACAACAGAGACACCGGAGGATTTCTCTTACAAAACGGAGAAAAACAACAATGTACGCGTAAGGATGCAAGGAGTCCTACACAGCCCTACGCCAGCATCTCGTGGCACATAATAAAAGGCACTGCACATTCCAACCAAAGGACGAGATAGCGTACATGGCGATCCTCAAGGGATTTCACCACTCAACGGACCAGTCTGAAATTAAAGAAGATCTGCACATCCCATTTGGCAGGAAATCCAAACAACCACTGGGGATCTTTTTTGTTAATCTAGAACTTACGAGCAACAACACAGAGGATTTCAAAATAAAGAGGATTTGCAGGTTTGTCGTCACCGTTGAGCCCCCTCTGAAGTTCAATGATTTTCCACAATGTTTCAGATGCCAAGGGTTTGGACAGACCCAGGGTTGCTCACAACCCAACCAGTTTGAAACGATGTTTGCCCGCATGGAAGGAACGATTGAGAGGATGATGGAAAAGTTGATCTCACAGATGTTCTCGCAGGTGTTCCTGCAGATGACGCAGTTTTTAGCTCCCTTCCTCAACAGAAAGTAATGCAAATAAGTTTTAATATAGTTTTTGGAACGCAACCGAGACCCACCTTCACGACTTCTTCGCGTCCCTTGGACCTCGCTTTATAGCAGCCGTAGATTTTAACGCCAAACACTCCTGGTGGGGGTCCCGCACAAACAACCCCAAAGGCATAAAGCTATATAAATACCTGCAGCGGAAGAGTCTGGAGTGCCATTCCACTGGAGAACCCAAAAACTGGCATTCCGACCCTTCAAAGCAGCCGGATATTCTGGACTTCGCCGTCTCCAAGGGCATAGAACTCTCTAAGATAACATGCTCCAGCTATGATAAACTTCTATCCGACCACAGCGCAGTAAATTTGCTCCTAAACATCCCCGTCCTCAGAAAAACCCCGCCTAGAAGACTCACCGGGAAACGCACAAATGCCCCCAAGTTTACGTTCTGTATGCTCTCCTTCCTGAACATAGATCCCCCTCTTTCCACACCAAGCAACATAGATGCGGACATCGAAAAACTAACCAAAGAGATGCACAATGCTGCTGAGTTTGCGAACCCACCTACTCCGACTACCCACACCTGAAAGAGACGTGCACTTGTGGTCTCCTAAAATCGCGGCCCTCGTGGCCGAAAAAGGGCGCCACAGAAGAGTCTGGTTTTCCTCGCGCAACCCCAGGGACAAGACAGCACTTAATTATGCCACCAGGGAACTGAAGGACAAGCTAACCATCCTACGGCAGGACTCCTTCCATAGATTCCTCAAGGAGCTGGAACCTGGAGACCCGCAGCAGAATCTGTGAAATCTCACGAGGCACATAAAAAGACCTGCGGAGAAGATATCACCCGTGCGCAAAGTGGACGGGTCCTGGTGTCGGTCTGAGATCGAAAGAGCAGAAGCCTTTGCCAATCATTTACATAGTGCTTTCTCACCTTTCGATAGATGCACCGCCGAAGATAGAGCTGTCATCATAAGGTTCGTAGACAGCCCAAGTGCTCCTGGCACGCCAATACAGCCCGTCGAACCAGAGGAGATTGTGCAGGAGATCGCCTCCTTAAAAAATGGCAAGTCACCAGGTCCTGACCGAAACGATGCAACAGCACTGAAAATGTTGCCCCTCATCTGTTCCCAAAGGCTGGCTAACATCTTTAACAGCTGCCTCTGTCTAGGGTACTTGCCGAAAGTGTGGAAGCGTGCGGAAATAATTGTCCTCCTCAAGCCTGGAAAACCTGAAGCCTCGTATCGTCTGATTAGTTGGCTGGCAATCCTCTCTAAAATACTTGAAAGAGTATTTTTGCGTAGAGTACTGCCAGTATTGGACGAGGCCGGACTGATCCCTGATCACCAGTTTGGCTTCAGACGCTTCCATGGAACACCAGAGCAATACCACCGGATTGTTGAGAGCATACTTGAGGCCTTCGAAAAGAAGAAGTACTGCTGCGCCGTTATGCTGGATGTCAAACAGACGCTTGACAGAATCTGGCGTCCTTTTCCAAATTAAATCCCACCTTCCAAGTTCCCACTTCGCCTTCCTCAAGTCGTACACAGAGGAAAGAGAATTCCGAGTGAGATGCGGATCATCAATCAGCATGCCTAGGCCTATAAGAGCAGGAGTACCTCAAGGCAGTGTTCTTGGACCCATCTTATACACACTTTACACAGCGGACCTTCCCATCACCCCCTCTTGGAACCTCACAGTAGCTACATATGCAGACGACACCGCCTTCCTAGCCTCCGCCACAGATCCGCAGGAAGCATCAGCCATCATACAGAGACAACTGGATGCTCTCGATCCTTGGCTGAAACGATGGAACATCGTGGTCAACGCGGAGAAATCCTCCCACACAACCTTCGCATTACGCAGGGGGGATTGGCCTCCCGTCACACTCAACGGGGAAACCATCCCTACGAATAACACTTCCAAATATCTAGGGCTGACCCTGGACCGCAGGCTCACATGGCGCCCCCACCTGATCAACAAGCGCAACCAGGCCAACCTACAACTGAAGTAACTGCACTGGCTCCTAGGAATAAGGTCCAAGCTCAAAGAAAAACTCAAACTGCTTATTTACAAAGTAGTGCTGAAGCCAATCTGGACATATGGGATTTAGTTGTGGGGCACCGCAAGCTATTCCAACCGCATCAGAATACAGCGGTTTCAGAATAAATATCTGAGAACATTTTCTAACGCCCATCCGTACCGTGAAAACTAATAACCCACAAAGAGTTTGGAATTCCATGGGTAGCAGAGGAGATCACCCGACTTAGCGAGTTATACAAAAAGACAGGACAACCACCCCAACCACCTGGCCATCAACCTCCTAGATAATAGCCAATCCCTAAGACTCCTGAAGAGGAAACACACGCTTGACCTCCCCCACCAATAGACACCTAGGTCAACTTCATTAGATATACATTCCATGTACCTCCCTTAAGTCAATGTCACACCCAAATCATTTAATGATTGTCCATTCGGACAGATTTTAAATACAAAATAAGAATGATAAAAAAAAAGTGAAGTTGCTGAGGACCTAAACATATCGAATGGCTCTTGCCATTCGATTTTTATCAATGATTTGGGCATCGCATGAACATTGCTAAAGAGATGTTGGACTCTGTCCGCGACGACCCAAATTTGCTGCACAGTCATAACTGGTGACGAATCGTGGGTTTATGGTTATGACGTGAAAACCAACGCTCAATTATCTCAATGGAAGCTTGCGCACGAACCAAGACCGAAAAAAGCGACCCAAGTTCGGTCGAATGTGAAAGTTTTCATGACAGGGTAGAACGGTCAATAATTAATATTACCTGCAAATTATGCGCAATTTGCGCGAACCAATTCGCTAGAAACGCCCGGTTTTGTGGAAGAACAAAAATTGGCTTTTGCACCACGATAACACCCCTGCTCACACATCGTTGCTTGTGCGCGATTTTTGGCCAAAAACAACACATTAATGATGCCGCAGCCAACGTATTCTCCAGATCTGGCCCACTGTGACTTTTTCTTATTCTTTGACGAGATTTATAACCACTCCAGCTGCTACAATATAAGACTACAGGGGCACAGGAACACACTGGCACAACGACTTGCCACGTTGCTAAGGAGGCTGAAAAGGCGTCAGCCGAGGGGCCTAATAACACGATCCCCTAGGGGTAGATCAAGTGGGCGACTTTAAATTGTTATTTAGTTCCATTTTTTACATGTATGGTTAATTGTTTACAAGTATTAAGCTAGGCAATTGTATAGCCGGTGTGCTCTTTGGCCTGAAATAATAGCTAACAAGGCTATAAAGAGGTCCGTGGTGATCCCAGTTGCCTTAATAAATATTTTACAAAAAAATAAAAATAAAAGAATGTCAGATTGACCGTGGTCAACGCATTATGATCGTTCCAATTTATATTTCGCCTAATCAGTTCATCACAATTTATCATGTTAATTTATAAACAATTATGACCATATTCATCAGTGGGAGAATAAGAACTTGGTGAAAACTTGGATAGAGCCCTATTCTCGGGAGCGAACAAAAGGAATGTAATGGATGCAAAAAGAAAGAAATTCAAGATAAGTTCTGGAAAAAGCTATCTCTAAAAGTTGACGTTCCAAAAGTATGGTTTGGAAGCTTTAATGATGGAAATGCTTCTTGTATCACCTTTTTCAACCCAGAATATTTTTCTAAGATTACTGGAATCGACATAGATCTTTTAAAAATATGGGAACTATTAAAATATGTGTTACAAGCCAATTACGTATTCGTGTAATCAAATTTACAAACTTTTGCCATAGGGCTGAAGAGATAATAATTGGTAAATAACCTTGGTTACCAATGACGGCAACAGTTCACAAGATCCTCGTTTATACCATTAATATAATTGACACCACAGTGGGATGCTTTGGACAGGAAGGAGCAGAGTTAAGAAATCAAATTTATAAATCTGATCGGCTCCTATCATTCAATAGACAATAGACACCAGTAGGCACATTTGATCCAATTATTTATTTAGATAACCTACGAAAGCGTATTCGAACTCATAAGCAATTGAGCCTTCCATTGGAAGTTATTGAATTGCTTGATAGCGTACATTTTTTTTGGATACAAAATTTAGAGGATGATGGACAGGATCAATTTGAATTTTTCTATGATATGGAATTTTAAAGCGAAGAACAACTAGAATAACAGTAATAATTTGGCACCTAAACATATCTAAGTTTTTCCCTGGAAATCTCGATGCAATTTAAAATGCCATTTACTGCTATGACTAACCCGTGATTTATATAAGTGGATATTTAAAGGACTGCCACGCGCTGTTGTATTTATCTTTATCCCATCTCGATCGCTCAGCCGAAGAATTGCGCAACACCACTAAATGGCTCTGCGCGGTTACCAATTGATCCGGCCAAGCTTACTCCGTAATATGAGGATTTTCGCGCAAGGTATCTTAAACAGGTCCGTATCAGAGAACTGGAAGCTCAATCTCACATTCAGCATCGTCCAACAGCCGTTATTGGGTAACAGATGTGTACAAATGTTTATGACCCCAACTTTACATGGTGCCAACTTTACATATTATAGGTTAGCGACACAGTTTGATGAACACCTAGACACTGAATGAATGATGGAATGTCTTTGATAAGAATAGCCTAAATATGGATGTTATTCCAATGATTTCCGGTCAAAAAACTTAATTTTTCATACATTATGTAACAAGAGTTTTTATCAACTGTTTATATGTATATTTAGTCACCCTCAGCGACTTCAATGCGTTGGTATGTGCGCTGGTAGCCAAAGTATTTTGTGACCCCTTCCGAGTATGGTGGTGTCCCTTACGCATACGTTTATTTGACTTCAAGGGATCAGTCGTAAAATGCAATATTTATTATTTAGTTGGGTGACCATTGCCGATTTATTGATGGTTTGCTGGTGCGATCCCTTTTACATTCTTTTAATATTTTTATATATCTCCGAGTATACCCTACCTTGACTGCAAACATTTCGACATCTAGCATACTCACATACTTGTTTTCCATGGCTATTGTTTCTAGTTTAAAGCTAACCCGTAGGAGATTATAGTTGGAGAATAACAAAACGGAAAAGACAATAACATAGCAGACTTGATGAAATTCCAGAAAATATTTAGACAGATCGATATTCAGAAATATTCAAAAATCGATATTCAAAAATCCAGCGCAACAGATGAGAAACTGAAATTTCCTTTGCAATCCAAATACGGAGTCATTAAGAATGATGAAGTACGTAATGTAGTGACCTTTTATGTAAAAAATATTCTTTTTCTTTAAACATAAAATGATTGCAAAATATAAAGTTATCTACCTATTTACTAATTGAAATTCTTGACTTAGGTTTTTCCATAGAATTAAAACGTTTGCCAATACATGTTAAATCATCTAATTCAAACTTCTTTTTTTTAAGCTTTGATGTATTATTGGATATGGATATTCTCAGGAATTTTGATATTAACAATAAGTCTTAATTTTTTTAAATTTATTTAAAAGAAGACTTTCAGAACGACTTCATCGCCCGAAGTGTCAAAACGTTTTTGCTTATTTATAAGTTTCCCGAAAAAAAAAAAATTTTTCCGGAAAATAAAACAAAAACTAATTAGTTAACACAATCAGAGTCGCGTAACTACATTAATAGCGATTGGTTGCACAAAGCTCCGTTTTTGGACGCTGCAGCTAGCGGAGTCGGCAATAAGCTGTAAAATAAAGCAACAAAACAGCTTGCAAAATAAGTGCACGCTGCCCATCGGGCTTTGCATAGCCCCTCAACCGGCGCGTAGCCGTACAAGAGGGGCTGATCTTGTTGTTGATTTCGTTTGAGGCGAAAACAAAAATGTAACATTTCCGAATGGCCGAAGGGAAATCTGCTTCTGACTCGCTGCTTAATAATAAGCAGACTTTGCAAGAAAAAATGTACCGCGTTGCTGGCAAAACCGCATCCGAGCTTCGAGCGGCTTGCAGAATTAACCAAACTGATATTGGCAATACAAGTACCAACATCATCACTCCCACGACCAGCACCATTACCTTCACCAACTTAAGCAGCACAAGCACTGACACCATGGCAACTGCTACAACAAGCAAACTCTGCTCTTCTGCTGCCCCGCATGTCACTACTGACATAGATACAGTAACCAGTGGGGCCGCACCAAAAATGTTGCAGGCCCAAGTGCAAAAAAGCAAGAAAAGGAAAAACGCAAAGTCTTCTTCACCTATCGCAAGGGTTAAGAGAGCGACTAGGGAAGCTGACCTTCAAAGCTCTAGCAATAGGTTCGCGCTACTTGATATGGACATAGAAGCGGAAGACACTACAGAGAACCAACAGGATGAAATAACTAGTGAAAACAACGACCCTGCCCAGACTGAACAAGTAAGGAAAATGGGAAAGCCACCTCAAATTGTTGTCCCAGACTGCAGCATAAATGACCTGTTTGAATTTATTGGTGAGGTCACTAATTTGAACAATGTGGTCACAAAGAGCAACATAGGAACCACCAGAATCTTCCCCAAGGATAGTGACACCTACAGAAATATTGTTAACCATCTGGACAGACATCGTGTGCAGTTCCACACATACCAAATGCAGACAGAAAAGCCGCATCGAATTGTTGTCAAGGGCCTACACCACAGCACTCTAAATAAGGATATCAAAGATAGTCTGCAAAAGTACGGCTTTGAGGTACTCCACATTCATAATCCCGCATCCAGGGCTAACAGGGAAGAGAAGCTAAATCTCTTCTTTATCAATATCAAACCGTGCGATACGATAAATGATATTTTCAAAATCACAATCCTCTGTAGACAAAAGGTGAGGGTGGAGCGAATGAGAAAAGCCACAGACGTCGCACAGTGCAAACGGTGCCAGCGGTACGGCCACACTGCTAGATATTACCGACGACACCCCAATTGCGCCAGATGTGGCGAGGATCATCAAACAAGTGAGTGTATACGCCCTCTTGACGCAACACCTACCTTCTTCCATTGCTCAGGAGCTTATAAAGCTAGCTACAAAGGCTGCAAGTCGTACCAGGAGTATCTTCGTCGGTCATCGGAGTCTCCAAATAAACTAGACCGGCAACCGAAACTAGATCACCTTATGGCAATGTGGCCAATCAATATTCTGCTACAAGGTACGTGCAGGAATTTCCTGCGCTTGGCTCCGCTAGAATAGCAAGGCAACAAGTGCCCCAAACTGCATTCCAACCAGCAGCAGAGCACACGACACCACGGAGCTACAGTGCCCGCACAAGTGCCTCCTATGCAGCAGTCGCAGCATCAGTGCCAAGCAATTCTGGAAATGCTCAACGTCGTTTGAACTATGCTCAAACGCAGCCAAGTCTACATCAACAACAGCCGATCGATATCCAGTCGCTGCTGCAACAGCAGCAACAACAGTTTCAGGAATGGCAACAGCACCTCCAGCAGCAGCAGCAACAGCAGTTTCTCATGTGGCTCCAACAGCAACAACAAGAACAACAACAGCAAAATAAGCTAGCTAATGAACGCCTTGCACGGCTAGAAACAATAGTGTCTGAGATGGCCAGCACAATGAAGCAATGGGCTGGAAATAATTCTCAGGTCAACGCTACAGCCTCGCCATGAATTCACTTAAAGTCCTCATCTGGAATGTCAACGGCATTTCAGGAAAAGTCGGAGAAGTCGAACTTTTTGCACACAACAACGACATTGATATCCTTCTCTTGACTGAAACCAGACTAAACCGCGGTGGAACTGTTCGAGTGTTTGGATACACATTCTATCCTGCCTACAAGCCATCTTCCAATAATCACAGTGGAGGTGGAGTAGCGGTACTAGTCAGGACTACTCTCCGACATTTTCCCCAAAGAGTAATAGAGACGCGCAGTATACAAATGTCATCGGTGAAAGTTGCTACGGGCCTTGGTGACATGGAGTTCAGTTCCATCTACTGTCCACCAGGAAACAGAATACGGGAAAGTCTCTTCACCAGTATACTTCGAAAATGTGGACAAAGGTACCTGGTTGGTGGCGATTGGAACGCACGACATTGGCTATGGGGCGACACCTGCAACTCCCCTAGGGGACAAGAACTAGCTGAAGCCATCTCCGCCACCGGGGCAAAGATTCTTGCCACAGGAGCTCCTACCAGATACCCATACGTCACCACACATACGCCCACATGTATTGATTTGGCCGTCCACCATGGAGTACCGGACTACTGCGCGAGTATTACCCAAAATTGGGATTTAGTCTGACCATCTGGCCCTCGTAGTCACCATAGATACCAATGGGATTAATGCTCGCTCTAATGCAAGGCTGATCAGCAATCAAACTGACCTAACTCTATTTCATCAGAATCTGGAGAGCTCCATCCATCTTGAAACGGAGCTGAATTCTGGGGAGGATATAGAAATGGCAGTGGAAATCTTCACTAATAATATCCACAGGGCTGCTGCTGCATCCACTCCACCTGCGAGCCCATTAAAGCCGACAAAATATGGCGTCACACTTACCAGAGAGGCAAAAGAGCTACTGGTTGCAAAAAGGCGCCTACGAAGAAAAGCAATTCAAACCCAAGACCCTTGGGATCGAATCCTGTGGAACCGAGCAGCCAAGCGACTACGGATCCTCTTAAGGGAGCTCAGAAATAACTTCTTTGAACACAAGCTGTCCTCGATGGACTACACTGTTGACGCCAATTACTCACTGTGGAAATGCACAAAGGCTACGAAAAACCAGCCGTTTAGACAGGTCCCAGTTAGGCAGCATGGCGGCGACCTTGCACTGAATGAAGAGGAACAGCAAACATATTTGCCCAACACCTGGAGGCCAGATTCACCCCACACAACGTTGCTACGCTGGCTGATATCGAAGAGACCCTGGAGAGCTTGCAGACCCCGCTCCAGATGTCCCTCCCTATCACGCCAATCAGAGTCCAGGAGATTACCGAAGCCATAAAAGCTCTTCCAAAAAACAAGACAATAACTTAATTTTAAGCGATATTGAACAGTTTTTTTTAACTGTGGTCTGGAAAGAAAGGACCTAATAATCAGCGATGGGTCGGAGGGTCGTTGCGTCGAATTCGGGATGGGTCGCAAGCCGGTGTTTAACTTCTCGCAAGGTTGGGTGTGACTTTAATTTGCTCATGTACCTTTGTTTTTGATGGGTTATTTCATCTTTGCCGGATGTATAAATTAAGTCTTTCCTGTGCAGCGTCGATATAGGAGGCGTGTCAGGGTGAGGTCCAGCGGCGTTTGCTGCTGTCCGTGGAATCTTGCAGTGGAACTGCAATTGGTTGTAACAAGTCTTCTTATGATGATTACGTTGGAGAGTTACTTTACTCCCTAAACGCTTAGGGAACAAGTTTACGAGTTGAAGCAAGGGCCCTGTGATGTCCACTATTATTCTGGATTGCACTAGTTATACCACCGCAAACTTCGAGAACTTGCCAACGCATGTTAGGAATTGCTTCCTATCGGTGGAGAAGATGTCAATGTGCATATTTCGCCGGTGTAACTTGGTATGGGTGTTTACCCAAACTCTTTCTTTTTTGGGTGCCTGTCATATTTGGCTTTCGTACATATTCTGGAGTTTGCAACCACCTCTTTTGCTAAGATGTACATTTTGGGGAAATAATAATCACGGAGGACTTGCTTGGTATTTGCCTGAGCCCTTCTGTGTGCAGAAGGGATGCTTCCCAGATGCTTCCCTTGCTAAAGCTTTAGATCCTGCAACCTGGCCCGAGCACAGTATTGTTCATGAAATCTTGACCAGAGATTCTCAAGGTTCCAGTCCAGTAACTTTTTCAAAAAACTAAGTAACATGTTTTTTTCTTGTTGCTACCAAAACGTTTGCAGTATTCTTGCAAAATTGAACCTATTTTTTAGTAACAGTGCTTTTTTTGACTTCGATGCTATTTGTGCTAGCAGAAACCTGGCTGAATTCCTCTATCATAGACAATGAAATTTTGGTATCAAAGTACACTGTCTTTCGGGAAGATCGCCCAACCTTTGGAGGTGGCGTTCTGATTGCCGTAAACAACATTTACTCAGTGGAACGTATCACTATTACTAATCCTTTCGGAATTGAATTTTGCAAAATCATCCACCAAGGGTTTCAGTATTTCTTGCAAACTGATGTAATTTATACTGACTTTAGCAAGGCATTTGATTCAGTTAATCATCAGCTCTTGCTATGGAAACTCTCGCTTATTGGTAGAAACCTTTCAGATCGAACTCAGCGTGTGCTATTTAAAACTTCCAAGTCGAAGGTCATCCATGTCTCAGCGGGTGTCCCGCAGGGTAGTCATCTAGGACCACTGTTGTTTATACTCTTTGTAAACGATCTTTCCAATGTGATTAGTTATGCCTTTACGCTTATGTATGTCAAGTTATGCCATTCCTTCTCGGAACATTTCCTGCACAGTCATCTGCAATTAGACCTAGAAGAGCTCTATACGTGGTGCTCAAGCAATCTAATGTTCCAAAACTGCTCCAAATGCATGGAGCCTAACTCCATATGCTTAGGTGACTGATTAGGGTATTTGTTTGTGTTATGTGATAAATTATCCTGTTGGGGCCTATTTTGTTTTTTAAAGAAGTGAGGGTTTTTCCCTTGGCCATCTTCGGCCCTGCTATTGTTTCCCGTGGCTCTCGTGAGCGGCTTTGATTTTTGCGCTGCTTATAGGTGAGTGCCTTATCTTCCAAAACCCTTGCATACGTGGCAGCGAAGGTAGTGCGTTCTATGGTTGCTTCGGATTCCCTAGCTAAAGCTAAAGCTGAGGGGAAATCCTTGGGTTGAGCCGGTAAGACTATGTCACTCAAATGTTTCCTGAGACCTGCAATGAATGCATGGAGGGCATCTTCTATAACTTCAGTATAGAATAAAACAGAATAAAACATTCAGGACTGTGTTATGGGCAACTAGTAGCCTTCTTGCCGATCCCCTAATCTTATTTCTGATAATAGAAACGGCTTGGTAATGTGCCTCGCTGCCATGATATGGCTTGAAGATTTAATATGTGTCCTGGTCTCCCACTAAATCTGGCATGGTCTTTACAATGTCAAGCTTGACTTCACATCGAATGTTTGGATCTACAGTTATTTTTTTGTAGGGTTCCTCTTGTGTTGCTTCCACATACAAGCTTTGCATCTGTTGTTTAACCGCATTTAATTGTGTTTGTAATACCTGTGTCAGCCTAGCTTCTTGCTGGGCTAGGGCCCAGCTAACGGCTCTAGCTATTATTGCATGTAGCTGGGCAGCGTCCATGTCTGTAGTGTTATTTGTCGTTGGGCGAAAGCCTTGTGTTTCTAAATCCCACCCGCCGTCACTATCGTATTAGACTTTAATATCTCTATCCTCGAACAACTCATTGACTAATGGTTGCCACCACACAAATATATTTTTGACGAGCACAATTGATCGGCTTTCGGGAGAAAACAAAATTACGTTGAGCGCGAAAATAGAATGGAAGCTGACAATTTTTTTTCTAAAAAAGGTTTAAACAAAAAAAATTGCTGGTTGATTTTAATTAAATAAAAATAACAACAATTTTTTTTAGCCGCAAGAAACATAAGGTCACTTGGCATATGCAATAAAATTTATTTTTTTGCGAAAGTATGCAATGGAAAATAAATCACAAAAGGGATGCAATATTTTTGTATTAGAAACTCTCGAGGGTATGCCGTTGAGTTCACTCATTAAACTTACAGGTTTTGTAACTTTACTAGCCTGTTAGGTTAATATTATTTGGTTTTTGGTGAGATTGGGTGCCAATTAAGTCCTTCCTGTCCCGTGTCGATATAGGAGGCGTGTCAGAGTGCGTTGGTTGAGGTGTGGTTCAGCGGCGTTTGCTGCTGTCCGGGGAATCTTGCAGTGGAACTGCAATTGGTTGTAACAAGTCTTGTTATGATGATTACGTTGGAGAGTTACTATACTCCCTAATCGCTGGCCTTCTGGCTCAGTAATTGTATCAATGCTAAGACAAAGTCATTACGGCTAAAGTCGGAGCAATGTTTTATTGGTGAAGCGTAAGCTTTCGCATCTTGGACAGAAATGAAGCACAAAAATATTTCAAAGCATAAGTCCACCGTATCTCCAATGCATCACGCCATAAAAACGTGGTCAGCACGCCGACTCAGTATTCCATGCATCGCCATTGGGCACTCCGGATAGGAACTGTCCGATTACCGCTGCTATATTTTACCGAGTTTTGGGCACGTCAGTATTGTTTATGTGAAGCTACTTAGTTGCTAGGGTACTATTTATGTGAAACTACTTAGTTGCTGAATGAGATGCATCGAATTGGTTTTAGTACGGAGTTGTAGAGTATGACCCTGCCCAGACAGAGGAGGGACCGAGAGTTGATAAGCCAGTGGAGACTACGAGCCTTATGTTTAGTTTTTTAATCTTTGCTTTGCGATTGGCGATCTATAAGCTTGCCATATGAGCTTCATGTGCGTTTGTCATCCTTGGAGCTCTCTAGGTGCGCTCTCTATTTGAGGTGTTGAGATTCTGGCGGCTATAACTAAGACACTCTCCAGGGAATTTGCTGCTGATTCTATCTCGGCATCAAAGTTTAGTTTTAGGTTCAATCTTAATCTTTCAAATTTAATCTGTTCAATCTTAATCTATTAGCCTGCATTCTAGTCTCAGGGCGTTCACGGAGGTTGAGATTTAAGAGGACTGGCGACTGGTCAGATGAGAGCTTTCTGTTTGCCTTTATGGTGGAGTTACACAACTGCTTTCTTTAGGGGCGAAGAGGCGTGATACCCAGGGGGTGTGTTTGGCGTTGTAGTCACCTGCAGAAATGAAGTGGTCCCCTAGGGTGTTAAAGAAGTCCAGAAATTTTTGTTTGAAAACATTGAAGCGAGGGGGACAATATACCACTGCGATGGTAAGATTGCCGCTTCATAGTTGTATCCTTAATGATGCAAGGCCTACAAGAATTTTTTTCCAAACTCGCTATGGTAGTAGTGTTTGATGCGGTTCCTGATCAGGATACCGGTTCCGCCATGTGCTTTCTGTCTTGGCAGTTTGGGAAGCATGCAAAGTTGTTGTCGTAGAGCTTGGGTCTGTAAGTCCCCATTTTAAGACGTTTTCGACGGTCACATTTTAGAAGGTGTTCGCAAGATCAAATGAGGACCTCTTTGCCGTTGCAAAAAAGACTTCTGGGGATGTTTTTGATTGTGTAGGGGTATTCTGTGCATTATGGAGGCGGGCAGACGTTACTCGGCGATTAATCCGGCTTTTGAGGTCTTCGTATATTGGACAGCCTCTATAGTTTGCTGTGTGGTTACCCCCACAATTCCCGCTTTTTTTTGGAGCTGGGATCACTTTTATTGGACGTCCAATGAGCCGAGTCATGAAGCTCTCCACAAACGACACAAACTGAACGCAAAGTGCAGTATGCTCTTGTGTGGGCATATTCTTGGCAATTAGTACATTGGCCTTTGCGCGTTTTGTGGTTTTTTTTTAGTAATTCTACGATGCAGATGAAACTGTAGCTTGTAAATAGGATGCACTTAATTTAGGTTTAGTGTCAGGTTCCAGCTCGACTTTAAAGAGTGATTGCGATTTCCTGTCTTTGTTCAGGATGTCAAAGACAGTTTTTGCCTTAAAACCTTTATCGTTTAATGCCTGCTTGATCTCTGAGGGCGTTACGTCAAGCTCTATACCCTTCAGAACGACTTGGAGACCCTTACTACTTTTTAGTTGATACGTGTAATGGTTTTTGTTATTTTTGCTTAAGTAGTGTGTAAGAGTCCCAAAGTTCTCTTCAGTTTGTACCTTGACCTTGGTTTCGTGGATGCTGCCCTATTTTTGGGGTATTACGTGGAAATTGTCTTTTCCAAAAAGTTCAATTATTTCGTTAACCAAATTATTCGATATTTTTTCTCGGATGTACGTAGGTGGGGGCTTTGACTTCTTTTTGTCCTCTTCGTCAGTGCTGCGGGGTAGATCCATATCAATATTTACCAGTATTCCAAATCTGTTGGAATTTTCGGTATCAGATCGCTGACTTAGAGTGTGCCGATTGATTTTTATTTCATTTCCTCCCGCAGAATTTTTTTTTTTTTTGGATGTAGCGACCCAAACCATCTTGCATTGTTTTTGGCATTGTTGCTGATTCAGCAGAAACGAGCGTTGCAGTCGCCACCGCAGGTACGGTTGATACCGTTGCAGTGTTTGTTGTGGTTGCAAGTGCAGTGGTTAATGAGGTCGAAGTTTTGGTTTGCGTGGGAGAGGTCGGTTCTCTTTGGGATTGCCGGTGAGCAAGAACGAGCTCTCTCGTTCGTGGTTGACTTAAGGTCATGTGTCGGGTTGGGAATGATTGACCGTGGCAGAATTCCAACTACTCGCAGAACTCACCACGAAAATTGATAGCGAGAGCAGTGCTGAAGAATTAAGTGATCAGCCTAGCACTAGCCAACAAGCCGCCACAGCTGCGGTAAAGCGTACTGTTGGCCACGCCCTTCCCAAGACTCCACCCATTGTTATGGAAGGCATCTTCGCAGTCAATATTTTGATGCAAAGCATCAGGACCATCACTGACACAAATAAGTTTGAGTTTCGGGCCTCCATGGGTGGAGTTATGTGCCTTTACGCGGCCGACGCCAACACCTTCCGCTCTATTGTCAAGTGGCTTGATGACGAGCATTACCAATACCACTGCTATCAATTGAGGGAAAAGAGGCCATTCAGGATATGCATAATAGGGCATCACCTCGGTAGCCACACTCTTCATAGCCACATCAATGAAGAGCTGGCAAAGCTTGGCCACAAGATGTTACACGCACACACGCCCAACGCCGCAGCGAACCAGGCTGACCCGAAGCAAGACCGATTAACATGTTCTTTATTAATATTGCCACTGCGTCAAATAACAAGGAAATAATAAATGTCAAGACACTGTGTCGCATGTGGGTTGCAGTCGAACCGCTCCCGAAACGAACATCTGTTGTGCAGTGTCACCGATGCCAGCAATTTGGCCACTCGGCGAAATACTGCCGAAAAGACCACGTCTGTGTAAAATGTGCAGGAGAGCACCCTGCAAGTAGCTGCACTCGGGCTCGCAATGAACTATGTCCGTGCTATAACTGTGGAGAGCAGCCCCTGCAAACTACTCAGGATGTGCGAAGTTCCAGGCATTCCTACAAAGCTCCAGGCCCAAGCGCGGCATGGGTGCTAGAAGATCAGTCAACGAGCGTCCGGTGTCCCAACTTGCCCACAGCGGCCAGGTGGCCGTCACCAGGGGTAGTGTCTCTTACGCGGACATAACAAGAGGCAGAACCACGGAGCATAACCAGTATCAGGCATGACATCGTAATGAAAGAAGCCGCACTCGATGAAGAAGTCGCCGCGATCAAGCTCAGCATCCAATGGCAAGCAGCAATACAAACGAGGAAATTCTGAAAACGCTCAACGATAGCATCAATGCTCTACGCCCTATCCAAGAGAAATAGATGGACCTATTATTGATGTTGCTGAAGCAGCAGCAGGAATAGACACAGCATCAGGGGCAAATTATCAAGTTGCTCTCTGCTTGTCAAGTGCAGCAAGCCTCAAAATAATGCCACTGTGCATTTTAGTGTGGAACGCCAAGGGAGTTTCTACAAAGCTGGTCTCACTTGATTGTATGGTGCAGCGAGAAAAAATCGACATACTGCTGCTTAGCGAGACCCACTGACGAGGGTCAGGCTCGCCTAGGCTGTACGGCTTCGATGCCTATCCCGAATCACAAAGCTGAATGGTTCAATGTGAGACTGGCGAACACTGGAACTGATAATGACGCGACGCACTCACTTTGGAAGGCCACACGCGCCATCAAAAGGAGGTGCACCATAAAGGCGCCGCTTCAAGACGGCAACGGGACATGGTGTCGGACGGACTTGCAGCAAGCCGAGGTTTTTGCTGGACACCTTGCTAAATGTTTCCAGCCATTTCAGCTAGCCAGCTCAGAGCAAGTAAGCGAAATGCATACCAGGCTGTCTCAAGCGCTCCAAATGGACGTACCTATCAGGCCTTTTGCCCTAAGTGAGATATCCGAACTTGTTGGTTGCTTAAATATCAGCAGAGCACCTGGCCACGGTACTATTATATATGCAACGACACACTAAAGGCATTACCAAGTCACGCAATTCTCTACATAGCTTTCTTGTTCAACGCCATAGTGAGATTGAAATGCTTCCCTGCACAGTGGAGGCTCGCACTAATAACTATGACCCACAAACCGAGCAAGTCGGCAATGGACCCCGGGTCCTATCGGCCAATCAGTCTCCTCACTTCGATTTCGATGGTGTTCGAGAGACTGATAGCTGCTCGGATTGTAAGGATTATGGACACTCAGGGGATTACTCCTGAGCACCTGTTCGGGTTCCGAGCTGGTCATTGTACGGTGGAGCAACTTCATCAGCTTGTTGAGCAACTATTGACTGCATTTGACCGGAAACAATTCTGCAATGCACTTTTCTTAGGCATCAAGGAAGCGTTCGACCTAATATGGCATACAGGCTTACTGGCTAAAATAAAGGAGGGACTAGTTGCCCCATATTTCCACCTACTGACGTCATACCTTGAGGGAAGGCAGTTCGCGGTTCGGTTCATTCGCCCGTCTCTGCCAAAGACGAAGCGAGGGCTGGTGTTCCACAGAGTAGTGTCCTGGGGCCGCTCCAGTACTGCTTCTACAGTAGTGATATGCCGCAACCAGACAATCCATCTACCATGCTGGCCACGTCTGTATAATCCACAGATCAAGCTGTGAAGCCTCGGCGGCTGATGGAATCCAGCAGTTTGCCAACGTTCGCGCAATGGGCGAAGCGTTGAAACGTCGGCATGAATAGCGATATATCCGCCAATGTTTGTTTTTCCTTATTATGGAAAACCCCGCCTGCTATCGACATTGAAGGAAGGCTTGTCCTATAGACCAATTCAACTAAATACCTTGGTCTTACATTGGATTGCAGACTCACCTTCGCCAAGCACATCACCGCCATTAGAACCCGCATACGAAATGCAATAAACAAACATTTTTGACCGTTAAGTTCAAGGAGCAAACTGTCATTGGCTAATAAGGTGACCATCTACAAGCAAATTATCGCGCCGATCCCTAGATCTCCTCTAGGAGGTATGGGTGCCAAATATGGGGATTAGCTTGTGATAACCAAATCAAAAGAGTACAGACGGTCCAAAACAAAACACTCAGATTGATCACCGGATGCGAGTGGTACATTTGTAACTCGTCCCTGCACAACAATCTAAAGCTGCCCACAGTCTTTGACGAGATTAATAACCACTCCAGCCGCTACAATATAAGACTACAGGGGCACAGGAATACACTGGCACAACGACTTGCCTCTGGGACGTTGCTAACAAGGCTGAAAAGGCGTCAGCCGAGGGATCTAATAACACGATCCCCTAGGGGTGGATCGCGTAGATGGTTTTAAATTTATATTTAATCAAAATTTTGTATAACTAATTTTCAAGTATTAAGGTAAATAAGTGTCTAGCTGGCGCTCCCTTTGGTCTGAAATAATAGCCAGCAAGGCTATAAAGACGTCGTTGGTGACCCCGGTTGCCTTAATAAATATTTTAGCAAAATTTTTGTAAATTATTGTTTGACGTTTTGTCCACATTATGGCTACCCATGATAATTTTATAAGGGTGTGCGCGTTTAACGAATTCACTTTTGTCTGCTTTGGCGTCTCAGAAAAAACTACGTCACTCCATTTTCGGTCAATATTAACATCTCTAATGGGCTTGCCTCAATGGCACGACAATTTTTACAATTTAGTCCGAGTTGCGCTTCGCCAAGTGCGTCCTGGTACGATCGTTGATTTGATTTTACTACTGACAATATATTTTTAGGTGTACCCAATACCCGTTCTAGTTGGCCATTTGCACGGCTCGCTTACGTATCAATCACGTGAAACTTAATTTTTGTGAACCACAGAACTCTGAAAACTTTGATTATGGTGAAACATCTCATCTAAATGATTTCCTAGTCGGCAATGATGCGATTCGGTTCACCAAATAAAGGTACGGAAGATTTCATAGCACTCACACAACTTTCAGCGTCAATCTTTAGAGTGTGATTTATATAAACGAACTTCGTATAAGCATCCCAAGGCAGACCACTCTATGGCGGCCAACAGCAGTAGCGCCGTTACTTGGTGGAAGTTACTTCACGGATCGTATCCTCTGCTTCGACACGGACGCTGGCCCGAAATGCTACAGTGTTTCTGCAGGGGTCCCACAAGGATCTGTGCTTGGACCGATCCTGTGGAACATTATGTATAATGGAATCCTGGTAATCAACAGGCCCTTAGGAGCTGAGCTACATTGCTTTGCGGACGATGTGGCAAAAACTGCAGTGGCCAAGACAATAGCAGCCCTCGAAGAGAGTGCAACGCGACATTACTATGGCCATCGACTGGCTAGAGAGAGCCGGCTTAGCAATTGCGGCGCACAAGACCGAGGCAGTCCTACTAAGCAGCAGGAAGAAGGTGGAAAGAATGGTGATCACGGTCAACGGGACACAGGTGGAATCACAAGACTCCTTAAAATACCTGGCAGTAATGATAGACCACAGGCTAGCTTTTAAGGATCATGCTAGCTACGCAAGCAGGAAAGCAGCAATAACCACTGCGTCATTGTCCAGGCTCATGCCCAATATAGGAGGACCAAACTACCCGGCAAGGAAACTACTGGTAGCGGTAGCCAAGGCAACGCCGCTCTATGCTGCATCAATATGGAGCATCGCCACCAAGAAAGCCACTTACTTGAAGGGAGCACGGTCTGTGGTACGGTCTATGACCCTTAGGCTCATCAGAGGATTCAGGACCATATCCGGTGACGCAGCACTAGCACTGACAGGCTTGCCGCCAATCGACCTGGAGCGACCTCACGAGCGACTGATGGGAGAGTTGCAGAACACATGGATAACATCGCAACGGGGAAGGTGGTCCTACCAACTCATCCCCGATTTAACGACGTGGGCCAATTGCCGCCACAAAAAACTGGACTACCACCTTACCCAGTTCCTCACAGACCATGGCTGCTTTCAGGCGTATCTACTCCGGTTCCACCACGTAAAGGCAGCTCAATGCCTCTACTGCCCCGATGCTGAGAAAACACGGAGGAGAGAGTGCAGCTAAGGGCGCTGATCGGTGCCCCGCTCAGCCCTGGCGGCTTGATCGCGGCCATGATGGAGAACAGCGACTCTTGGGAGCGGGGACATAACATCATCAGAGATATGATGAAGCGGGTCCGAACCGACGAGATGGTCAACAGAGACGAAGGCTAATACAGGCAAAGTACACGATATACGATGGCAGGAGAACAAATACCCAGCGAATCCAGGGATGAAGGACGCGCGCCACTAGGCTAATCGACAAGGAAGGGAGTACAACCAGGCTCCACATCCTGCTCATCGACGAAATAACTTGACTGGAAGTGAGCTTGCAAAGGACGGAAGAGCATACGGAGGTTTTTGTTTTTAGTACATAGGCATAACTATACTAGGGGGGTTATGAATCGTGCATGCCACCTATGGACGGTAGGTGGTATCTTTGGAAGATTTTAATTTTCCTACCGTAAGGCATAATAATAAAAAAAGCATCAATCTAAACAATGATACTGAACAATGACTCTTTTAGATCGCTCGGCTCAATTTTTTTGTTATACTTGTATCTATGTGAATCGTATTCCACGGTATACTTATTTTCAAAATGAAATTAAGTTCAGCTTGAACTTTTCAAGCTATGCAGTTTGAGACGAATTGTGCATTTTGGGGAACCAATAATACTGATAATCTTTGTGAAGTGTCTTTTGCCATCCTAGTTGCATGATTAAATCCATTTGAAAGCTCTGTGTACAATCGGCAAATAACTTGTTACACATCGTCTTTGGACCTTGCGGTAAAATACACTTTATTCGGTTTAAAAGCAATGCCCCATATCCAAAGGCATCAGTTTACATTAATAAGATATTGCGGGTGTAAGATTACCAGAAAAGGTTTAGTCGTTAGTCTGATTTCTTTAAATCCAGAGCTCCATGCCGCGTATCCGTTATCAGATGATAGCAGAATACAAACGTCTCTTAATTTGGGAGAAGCTAGGCTCGAATTTTCGAAAATATGGGGCCAAGCCAATGAAAAATCTTATGACATTGACAGTTTGCGAATGAGGCAAATATGATAATGCGGCTATCCTTCGTATATTCCGTTTAATCTCTCCTGCTCGTGCTTCATAACTGAACCGTTGTTTTGAGAAAACTACATTTATTAAGATTAAAGGCGTAACCAGCCTTCGTATGAAAAGTTCAAAACAGTATTTTGCCTTTCTAAGCCAACTCCTTGGATGGTGACGTGGTGATCGTCCATATAAACAATTAAATAATAATAAGCAAGGTGACCAAGTGCATGTATGACTGCGCGTTGAAAAATAGATGGTGCTCTTTTAAGGCCGAAAGGAATTGTCAGGAACTCGAATTGACCACCTTGGGTCTCTATTACTGTATATTCTACGGATTCAGGGTGGATAGGAATTTGGTGGAAACCATTCGTCATATCCAGACATGTAAAATAATTTGCTCCGCGAAGTCTGACAACTTGCTCACTGATAAGCGGCAATGGGTATTCGTATCGTATTCTACTTCAACTCTCTATAATCAACACAGAGACGGTCGGTTCCGTTCTTCTTTTAAACGAGAAACATGGGACTATCAAAAGGAGAGAAATTGGGCGAACACGCTTACACTTTATCAAGTCGCTCACTTGTATTCGCAGTATTTCCCTCTTTTCCGGGATAAATCTGTAAGGTCGGCGCTGAACAATCTTATTCGGGTTTATCAAGCAAATTTTTATTTCGTCTGTATTTTCTCGAGTATAAGTTAAGCGCTGTTCTAGTAACTCAATTAATTGACCTTCCATATTATCCACCAAATCGGTAGTAATTCAGTTTTTATTTATTTATTTTTATTTAACAAAATTAAATCTAATATACAATACTAAACCTAATTATTTAATGAGTACTAGCTACGGTCGCCTTCGACTCGAGACTTATGGATAATTACTTTAATTTTTAATTTTACAACTTCAAATAAAAAACATTATAACCTTGCTAAAGTATTTCTTGTCCTATCTGAATATCACTTTTAGTTGCTCATTTGGGACTACATGAAATAATATTTCCATAGTATTTTCGTTAATGGTGACTTCCTTAAGATTTGCAATGTACTTTAAGCACTGCTACCACCAATGCCTTTTATCATTACAATATAGCTAATGCGTTTGTCAGATAGCTTATTTCTAATTTTATCTTAAATCAGAGAGCACTCTGCATCGGAATCGAAAGAAATTGGATAGATCTTACCTCTTTGCATCAAACTTTCCATTGACTCTTTCGACATAACACAGGTTAATGGTCTTCGGTTGAATCTTGTCTTGTTTGGATACATTTTCAGATTGTGGACATCGTCTGGAAAAATGTTTCAGTTGGTCGTACCGTTAATTAGTAAAATTTGTTTTGTCACTCTGCGGTTTCGACTCTCTATCCTGTCTCATTTTGCTTCGAGATTCAGCAATTCGGTGTTCCGGTCTTCCACAAAAATGACAAATAACATGTGGTGTTTTTTTGCTTAGGACCTTGCTTAGGCTGCTTAGGTCGTTTCTTGTTAAACGTATACCATTTAGTTGTGCCTAAAGCTTACTTTTGGTGCGAACATTATATGTAAAAATAACACGCTGCAAAGATTTCCCATGGTTGCTACAAGTGCCGTTCAAGTATTACGCAAGCACTTTCATTTATTACAATTATTTACCTTATTATACCTAATCTACCTTATTATACCCAATTATACCTTATATTACCCTTATAGGGAAAGCTCCTACACCTCCCCCATTCTTACGAAATATATATCGTTTTTTCAATATTATTATTATAATTTAAAAAATAAAAAAAATAAAATTAGGATAGATTAGATTTTACTGATAGAGTATTAATCATAAAGTAAGGGACAAAAATATCAGAATCTTTCGAACATAACTAACTCACTTCAAATTTTTTATACACATATTAAATTCAAATTAACAGTCTTCAGTCCATGAAACTCGCATCCATGATTCTAAGTTTTCAATGACATTGGATTGCTGCTCAGTGTTGTGAGTATGCCCACTTTCATCCGATTTTGGAATGTCTACGTCGTTATCATCGAGCCATTCAACAACATGGTGCTCTAATTTTTGAATAATGAGTATCAGTTCATTGGCACAACGAGAAGGGACTCTTATGGGTCTAACTTTCCTATCAGTGTGCGTGCTTTTTCCCCGTTCAGCAGGGCTTGGCTTTGAATTTTTTTTAGAAGAGCAACCCTATTTTTCATAGCTTCCTGAGAAGGTCTGTTTCTCTGCATTTTCATTATTTTCGCTTTGCGGTGATTCATTATCGGGTTTTATTTTATCTTCTTCCTGTTTTTTAATATTTGAAGTTTGCTGTATAATTTGAGTTTTTTCTGCAGGGTTAAGTTGCCTAGAAATAAAAACTTACTATGGGTTCTGCTAAAGATTTTTTTTAAACTACATAAATAAAAAGTAGGCAATAAAAAACTTAATTTAGAAGCCCTATGGCTTTACATAATCTTTAAAGGCGGGAAAACTAAAACCCTTCTTTTTGTGACCAATTGACATAGTCAATTATTAGAAATAAATCTATATAATGAATATTATACTTTATACTTTCTAACTTACTGTACTTCTGTACTTACTTCCTAATTATAAAACGTCCAAATGAATGTTACAAAATGTAAAGACTAACTTTTTGCGATTTCTAATATTTCTAGTACTCATAGGTACCTAAAATAATTTCGTCAATCACCTTAAAAAAAATTGTAGTAGTTCGGATATATTCTTAGTCACCGATTGAAATTCTTCTTCAATTCTATTAGATACAATAATATCTAGTTCCTTGGTGGAATTTATAATTTCGCAGCAATTGAACACATATTATTTAAACAATATACTTTGGCTAATGGAATCAACGGTAATACAAATGCTAACTTGCTTTGCTACGCTTACATTACGTCTACTCGCTACAGTATCAAAGCGAAACAATACACTGATAGAGAAAATTTAGATAAGTGAATAGCGCACGGTTATTCCCCTACTCGGTTCTAAAAGAGTGCAAATAACTACCGATTGACGTTAACATCATTTAGACTCCCCTACCCACCATTTCATCCTAAATAAGCAAAGCAATAATTGCGCACCTCTGCGCATTCAGCTTCAGGAAGTAATATTTGGTAGAATTACGTCACGACTATACTACTGCTCACGTGCCGGCGTCGCCTGTATGATTTTCACAAGTTCAGCAAAACTCAAATTTAAAAAAAAGCAGGGACTGGCACGCATCCCACCTCTGATGTCGAGTCGTCCAAGTTTTGTGCATTGATGTTCGTCGATTTGTTCATATTGTGATCATTCATGATAATTAAACTAGGATACACGCAATTAACGAATTTACTTGAGTCTGCTTGGGTTCCTCAGAAAAAACTACTGTCACTCCAGCTTCTGTCAGTTTATCTCATATCCATTATTCTTATTGTTATATGCCTATATACTATAGATACCCATAGATAGCTATATAGATAGACCATCATATAGATGCTGGTCAATCAACCCCAATCCGAACAAAGACAACAAAGAAAGTCTTCGCAACCGCAAAGATTTCGTCATTTGGTCTTGCGACCACCTTCCAAAATGTGATTATCGCAAACGTTCTAAAATCGGGACATACAGAACCTAGCTCATCGACAACAACTTTTCATGCTGCCAAAATGGATCCGACACCGAATCCCTCATCATCGACGCAACAACAAAGCAGTATGGAAACCATGATACATACTATGTAGCAGCATATGATTGAATTCATGACCTTAATGCAGACTACCATGCAATCCCTTATGCGGAATCAAAATCTAATGTAGATGCTAATATTTTAAAATTCAAAGTATTTAATGGATGTCTCCCAATTTCTCCGTGGCTATCATATGCTATGATGTCCTGTTACTGTCAGAAGCACATTTTACAGATAAATACAACTTATATCAGTGGCAACTCAAATAAGTGACTTTTTGTCCTACGGAACAAATAATCCACCGTTATCCTGATTAAAAATCGCACCAAACACGACTTTGGCAAAAACTACCTTCAAGCCACATCTATAAATAATAGGATAAAATAATGATAATAATAAAATATAATATATAAAAATAAAATATAAAATAATAATAATAATAGTTTATAAAAATATAAATAAACTACTATACTATAAATAACTAGGAAGCGGGAATCTTACCCTCGCAGCGGTATAGTCCCCCACGTTTCAATGTTTCCGAAAACTTCTTTAACACCACAACGCCAAAAACACCCACTGCGGATCACGCCCCGTCACCACTAAAGGAAAACATCTGTATAACGATATGATAAATGCAAATAGAAAGCTTTACTACGTCTCTTCAGGCAGACCATCATACTGGTTAACAGAGCCAAAATTCCTTACTTGATCGACTTCGCAGTAACCAAAAATTAAAACGCCATTAGTGCCGAATCTCTCCCGGATCTATTGTCTGACCACTTGCCAGTCCTTTTAAATATAAACTTCCTCAAACGCCCTGAGATTACAATGCAGCCTAGCAGATTAAAAGCAAAGAGAACAAACTGGGTAAAATACAACTTAACACATTGAGGTGAACCCAATACTAAACTTTGATGCCGATATTGAAATCGCAGCAAATACACTGGAAAGAGTCTTATCTGCAGCTGCCGAATCTCTACACCCCAAACAGAGAGTTCACCTTGCAGCCCCAGGATGACACACCCAGACATCGAGCGGTTCGTTCTTAAAATACGATGTATTCATAGAAATTCATAGATCGCCAATCGCAAAGGTGAGATTCAAAAATATAATACTTCACGTAAACACTCTAATTCACTAAACAAAGATGATAAAAACGCTCAACGTCGCTAAATAGAGCAACTCTTAATTTCAAGCAGTAAAACTCACTATGGAAAGTTTAGCCACCATTAAGAAATATTACTGGTGGATGGGCCCGCAGCGATTCAGACAAAACTACCACACTTGCAACGCATCTTCAACGTGTATTCAAACCATTCTACAAGTTCGTTTATATTACGGACGGTAACAGACGACGCCCAAGCACTATATGAGCCAATCGACTTTCAAGCGAATGAAATAGCTAAAATCATAAAGAAGCCGCTAAATCCGAAAAAGTCCCCAGGATGTGATCTAATAACTCCTAAGATTATTATCGAGCTTCCATACTGTGCTGTATGCACTAAATTCCTATTATTTAACTCTATTATAAAACTCAGAGACTTTCCAGAGAGACGAATGATGTCTTGTCTCTCAAAATTATTTGAAAAATATCTGATGACCCGAATAACGCCCTACTTGAGAATACGCAACCTTATTCCAGCACATCAGTTCGGGTTTCGAGAGAAACATGGACCCATTGAATGAGTCAATCAAATAACATCGAAAATATGAACTGCATTCAAAAAACGGGAATACTGCACTGCAATTATTCTGGATACTTCTCAACCCGTTTAATACAGGAGGTTGAGTTGTTGACCAAAGCCTTTGTAGGAGCATACGTAAATAATGGATAAAGTGCAGAGTTGGCGAACAGGTATAGTGAATCACGAGCTGTTAAAGCCATGAATAAAAACAGCACAATTGATAAGGTTAATCTTATCATGCAGCCAAGCACATTTGGCAACATTGGGAACATCTTCAATGAAGCTAATAGACAGTTCAGTACAGTAATACACCATAAAGCAAATAAACCAGGTGGTTATTGCAATAGAGGAGGAAACAACCGTAGGGGTTACAATAAGTGCGGCGGATACGGTCGCAGGAACACGAATTGTTATAATGAAAATTATAACTCTAACAACTATAATAGAGGCCATAGAAACTTGAATAGAGGCAACCGCAAAGAATACAATACAATAACGTAGTCGTCTCTGGTCACACTGGGGCCCTGCACGTGCACGTGCAGGTAATAAAATGAACCTTTGCGCATGTCGCATTGTTCAGTCTCGCACACAAAATCTTTTTTAAGTCACTGCATAACGGTGACGACTTCGGTTCGCAAAACTTATCAGCAATAAGCTAGTTCTAAGCAGTGTTGTTGTAAGAGACATCCCATAAATATATTTTAGAAGAATTTAAGTCCCAAAATATAGTCGAAGAATTTCAAATTACAAAAAATTCAAGACACACGAATCGAAGCCGGACTTTTCTTCATCAGATTTGCATCCTTAGAAGTACAAACACACCAAACGATTAGAAAACTAAAAATCCCAATCAGACTTTTTGTCCATCTGCCAGCTATGATTCAACTGCAGTCGTCTAGGCCACGCAACCAAATACAAAAGCGATGCGAAGGACAAAAGCGATGCCTCACTTGTGGCCGTCCAATCCCCACTAAACACAAAACTATCGAATAATTTAACAAAACATCAACTGTTGTATCAACAGCAAAGAACACAGCAAGGTAATTTACCATAGCATTTTCCACCAGCAGTGCGCAACATATATCATACGGAAATCAAAAAGAAATACAAGCGATCAGTGTCATCAAAGAGACCGACGTGAAACAACAACAAAAAACCAACAACAATAACCAAACATTTACCACTATATGCAACATAACCGCAACAAAAAAAAAGAAGCCCTATCACATACGCAGACCTAACCTTAACTTCCCCCAATAGCAACGTCAACACCAACAAAATAATCCAACTTCCAAACCAAAGTGAAAATACCATCAACATCAAATTTAACCCCTTGTTATTATCCGAAAAATACTCTGAAATAATAAGCAAAAAACACACAAAAGCAAATACTCTACTCATCGCTAATTCTAAAATATTTAACCAGAGCATTTCCAAATCCAATAACCAATAAACTTAAAAATTAATGAAATCCTCTTCAATGATACGATCCCAGAATCCGTAGATAAGAAAATGGGATCACACTAACTTTAAGTACAACAATAACATGTAAAACTCACTGTTAAAACACACGTATCCAATAAGATAAAATTCACCCCCAAGCCAACTTTATTTAAATGATCTCAAAAATTATTGAATGTAACATACGCTGCTACATATCCAATAAAATTGAACTTCAACATTAATATAAAAAAATACAAGTCATACATAATAACCATAACAGCGTACCCACACTTCTCACTACTCCCAAATAACTATTTTAACACCTATGAAGGAACAGCATTAATTGAACGCAAATCTATCCAATCTAAAGGAACAACTCTATCTAAGGAATTTGAGGCAATTTGTGTCGAAATCGATTCCTTCTAAAACTTTAAAATGATATCAGCCTACATCCTACAATTTGCATTCTCCGTCCAATAAAACTTTACAACTACATAACTACATACGGCGAATTTTTAAACTGCACCTTGCAGACTGGAACAAATGCACAGAGCACATAATACATTACAATGACATTCCCTCACTGACAATCTAACAAACAAGCTGCCAACATCAGAAAAATTATTCTTCTAAGTGAACACCACTCTATCCCACAAACCACCCCGCACATCCGCCCCAAAATAATCCCAAGATGAATCCCATGGTTTGCAAGCATAGCAAGCCCTTGAAAAAATGAATTTCAACAGAAAACATATTAAAATACAGGAAGTCAACCTAGTACCTCAGCCAAAAAAATCTGGACAAACATCAGACGCCTCTGTGGCTTAAATATTATGAAACCCATCCACACCATAATAAACCCAGAAAACAATATACGAGAAACAGACAAACTATCAATAGCCGTCTGCTTTGTGAAACACTGGTCCAAACAAAACGACAAGAGAAACTTTTCCCACAACTTCATCCAAGCAAAAACTTCTTTATTTATTAATGGTATATTAATAACCCTTTCTAAAATAGCCCAAGAACTCGAAAAACAAATCAGCATGCAAGAATTCCTATCCACCCTAAAAACATTTAAAGGACAAAGCCCTGGAATAGGCAGAATATCTTAACCCATGATACAAAAAGCCGCATATACATTCCAAGCTAGAATCCTCACACACTACAACCATACCTCTATTCATATATCCCCCAGAGTCACAAAACAAGGCTCACCGTACCAATCCTTAAACCAAACTCAACCAAAACATACTCTAACTCTTACCGCCCAATAGTACTAAACCACTGTTTCAGTAAAATCATCGAAAAATGTATTGCCCAACGTTTAATTCATACCAACCCAAATGGCTTTAAAAAAGGAAAATCGGTCCAAGATAATATACTATACTTAGATCATCTAATAGCCGACTCTCTAACACACAAAAAACACATCTCCATACTATCACTAGATTTTTTCCATGGCATTCGACCGTATTGTCAACCATGCCTCACAACTGCAAGAATGGAACATTTGTCCAAAAATCTTTAAACACATCAACTACATCAACTTCATGATAGAAAGATGCCACTCCGAAACATGCCCGTCCTAAAGCGGCATGTCCCAATGATCGCCTATCTCAATTATACTTTTTCTCATTGCCTAAAACAAACTCTCACAAATCAGTCATCGCCATAAAAGCCTAAATTTAATAGCTTACAAAGATAACTTACATTATTGTTAAATTCAATAAATATCGAAAGAACCTTTAATACACTTGACCCACTTTTTCGGAAATAAATGACTGGTGTATCTTCTCGGGGGTAACACTATCCACAGGCAAATATTATTATAATATTATATATTATATATTAATATAATAATAATATTAATATAATAATATAATAATATATATTATATATTATATTAATATATAATATATTATAATATATTAAATTTATATAATATAATTATTTTATTTTTATTAATATAATTATAATTAATATAATATATTATAATATTTAACAATAAATACAAATGTCTCTCTTTTCTTTAACTACTTATTGCATTATTTATTGGATCTTCTCTTATTGTGAGACTAATAATAATTATTCAAATCTTATTATACAATATAACTTAGATTATTTATAATGTAAAGTAATTGTATGAGTTAGAGACGGCCCTAGGATTTCTAGGATAGCTTCAGTCGGCTCTGACTGCAGACTCGCGTAAGCGACTTCGCGAGAAGATTTTCGCGTGCCGCAAGGTTCGCTTGGTGTTAACCTTTTTTAATCTGAATTTCCTCGTTGATAAGATTTCTATGGAGGTCTCTGTGGATGCTTTCGTTGCGTAGGTGCCATGGTGCCCCAGTGATAGTTTGCAGAATCGTTAACTGAGCTCTCTGTATGATTTCAATGTTGGTTTTTGAAGCGTTTCCCCATAGTTCACAGCCGTATGTCCAGATGGCTTTCAGCACGGTATTGTAGAGGAGTACTTTGTATTCCAGACTAAGGCGAGAGATGCAATTTATAAGCCAGTGAAGATTGGCTGCTTTAAGCTTCATATGAGTCGTTTTGGATTCTTTATGTCGCCGCCAGGTGATGCCTCTATCTAGGTGAACGCCACAAACGTTACCACGTCTGCCTGTGGGATGAGTGTATTGTTCTGGGTACAGGTTGGGCAGGTTTTTCTATTCAATGTGGAGGTTACATGTCTGCTTTTGGTTTCGTTTATCTTTCCTTACCTTTGCTGGGCATCTTGATCGGCTTAGTATTGCGGTGTCGTCAGAAAATGTAGAGGTTGTGAGCTAATAGTTTGTTGGTATGTCTGCGGTGTATAGGGTGTAAAGAACGGGGCCCAGCACACTACCTTGGGGGACTCCAGCATTGATAACGCGGTCATGTGAAGACTTTTACACCTGGCTGAGAATACTCTTTTGAAGATATATGATTCGAGCATTTTGTATGTGTTCTGGGGAAGCAGTTTCATTATCTTGTGCATTAGTCCTTCCAGCCAGATGATATTGTATTCCGTCTTTTAATCAGTTTCGGGAGACACTGATTGGTCTGTACGATGACGGTTGCATTTTGTCTTTGCCTGGCTTGGTAATCATGACTATGAACGCCATTGAACACCTTTGGGAATAGTATCCAAGTCTCATAATAGCGTTGAAGAGATGGCATAAGGTCAGAAACGCACACGGTGGGAGATTTTTGGTATCACCAAATTATGTCCAGGTGATTTTTTGGGCTAAAGATTTTTCATGGTGTATGCTATTTCACTTTGGCTGAATGTAATTGGATTAATAGGTGGTAAGTTTTTAGTGACTGCAGGTATGACAAATGAGTTGGTAGCAGGATTTGGTTGGAATACCTTCTGCAGATGATCGGCGAACGCATTAGCTGTATCATCGTCGCTACGTATCCAGCTTCCAGAGGGGCCGCGCAGTGGAACGACTGATTCTGCCGGTGGCTGAATATATTTGTGTGCTTTCCACAAAGCGTTTTTTTTCTGGTAGGCGATGGTTGGTTAATATATAGATGCTGGGCGTTTGCATCCTCAAGATTAAGTGCCCTGGTTAGTTGTTCTTTAGCAGTTGGGGATCTGTGATTCTGCCATTGTCTCTTAGTCTTCGTCTTCTTCTTTTTTGTCTTGCTATGATTTGTCGCTTTGTCAGTGTCTGCAGGTGTGTATGAGTATTTTCTATATACGTACAAACATATTTCGCATACCTTCACCAGTTGGTCCTGTTGTCTGTCTGCCTGTAGGACCGCTCAGTTATATGTGGCCGATGCCTGATAGTAAGTAATTTGCAAGTGAATTTCTTGGGATCCTTCTTATTTTTGCGAATTCAATGAGGTCCGGAATCTTATTTGGATTTGCTGGCCAGTATGTAGGCCTACCCGGAGTCACATAATCGAGGTTGTTTCTCGTCTTGATGAGCGCACTATAGAGTTTTTTGCCCTTTGGGTTCGAAGGCGTCCTCAGAAACTACAAAGCGAGGTGGGCAGTAGACTACAGTCAGGCTTACGGGGCCGCTGCTGGATTGCATGCTTATCGAAGGGGATTGCAGGTAGTCCATTTCCGTTCTATTATATAGGTGGTGTTTGATGCGACTTCTGATCAGTATACCAGTGCCGCTATCGGCTTTACCGTCCGGATGGTTTGTTGCGTAGAATAGGTATCCTGGCATTAGGTTCTTCTGCTGACAACTTTGCGATGCAATCCGTTACGAACTTAAAAGTATGCCAAATATTTAATGACGGAACTTCTTTTACGCCAGGTATGCAGCTTTCTCTTCGAGTATAAAACTTCGCTTGAACTTTGGCGACTGTAGCTCTTCATGAGCAACTTTGAATTTAACTTCTTTCTGCAGCAGATTTGTAAGGGTACGTGCAACTTGCGCATAACCAGGTATACATTTCCGGAAAAACCCAGTGTGACTAAGAAATGATTGAACAACTTTCACATTTTTTGGTGTCGAGAAACGGCTGACAGCAGCGATTTTATCAGGACCAGTCCAAATTTTTCCATTCTCTACGATGTGGCCAAGGAAAAATATATGCTACATGATGATATAGGAATTTGCATTTCGTCCACTTTATTTGCAACCCATACGCAGTGGCAACTTGCAACACCTTTTCCGTCTTCTGCATGCATTCATCGGCTTTAACGGCATATACAAGAATATCGTCCATATACAGCTCCATGATGACTTCGTTTATTAGCTTCTGAAAAATATTTTTTACAAAACGTATAAATGCGGCTGGTGAATTCCGGAACCCGAACGGCGCTTTATTGAACTCAAAAAGTCCCTCTCTTGTTATGAATGCCGAGTACTGGTAGACTCTACTTTTTTCTTCCACTAGCACGTGGAAAAATCCGTTTTCTAAGTCCATTATTGTGAAATATTTGGTAGCTTGTAGTTTCTCCTGGACATCTTCGATTAATGGCACAGGAAAGCAGTCCTGCAACACTATACTATTCAGCTTGCGATAGTCTATGCAGACTCTGAATGTTTCATATTTCTTCTTAACAATGACTCTGCTTGCTACGTGGGATGACGATTTTCTCACGATGCCTTTGTCCAACCAATCCTCAACTTGGGCTTTGACAGCTTCAGCTACTTTGGCGACTCGGTGATTTTCAGAATGGTTTCAGCACTCTATCTGGACGGATTTGCAGCTAGATTGGATACTGTGTAAGGACAGCAGGCGGCTGATAGCTGCTCTTAATCAACTACTCGACTTGGTTTTGATACTTCGGCGGCACTGAGATGGTATTTGACTCTTCAAATACGCTGTATACATTAAATGGATACTCATCTGTTACAAGCTGTTTTGTTTCTAGCCGATGAAACAAAAACCCATTACCATCGGAAGCCAATCAGAACTTTTTTATGAAGTCATACCCCAACAGCGCTTCAAGGTTCAAGTTGCTGCTTGATACAACAAGGAATTTCTGTTAAGTCTGCACTTGATCTACTTCAATTTTTGCGTTAAAACATCCGATTGGTTTAGTACAGACATTGCCGAAACCGCGCAACGTAGACTCGCATTTGTTCATTTCAACATTGTTCAATTTTTTTAGCACGTGCTCGTTTACAATTGTTACATCAGAGCCTGTGTCGACCAGGCTTTCAACACCTACACCATTTATAGTAATTGTATCGAACCATCAAAATCAATCACGATTTTCTCAAAAATGTGAACTGATATTTTCGTTTGGATTTCTCTTCGCTCGTCAACTTTGACCTTTAATGCCAACAACTCTATGAGTTGTTGCATTTGAACTGTAACGTCATTGCTGCTTTTTATAGCAGCCGCAACAGTGCTTTCATCCCGTGATATTATTGGTTCATCTTTTCCATACTCTGATTTTTCTAAACCTGCGTCAACGGTCTCGTCACTTGTTACATGTGCTCTTTTACGCGGGGTTCTACTTGTTTTCGACATGCTCAACTTTGTACACACTCGGCATTTTGTCACTTTCGCGGTCTTTTTTGTTTTCCCTTTCCATCTTTGTTATACAGAACTGCAAATTCAACAACGGTTGTGAAATTGAAATTTAGAAACACGACACTTGATCTTGAACACAACTTTTCGACTGTTTTTTGGAGGAGTTATCTGTTGTAAGTGTGACTTTACAATATAAAAAACTTAACCCTTTTGCGCAAACAATTTGTTGACGGCTTTTCTACTTTTTCACTGTTCACACCACGTGCACTGCAACTGATGCAACTGCTACTGCTCTTTCACAAACACATATTGGACCGGACGAGCCCTCAAAGGTAAGATTGATTACATTGATGTTTATTTATATTAAATGTAGGTTCTATGGTTAATGATATGATGGGAAAATACCAATACAACACAGCTAATTTAACGACTGCGACTCTCGACTGCTGACTAGTGGCGACTGCCGATCGACGACTCCCAACTGAGTGTTTTTAAAGAGGGTAGGTGGCAGCACTCTTGTGTGGTATATCGCCGGTATATTGAGAAACTATCCCCAACAAACACAAGGCAGTCATTGTGGAAGGCAAATCTTTTCCTAAGTATGCCTATGGAAGCAGAGATGCCTATTCGCGAT
This sequence comes from Drosophila vallismaia, assembly GCA_035047325.1. Lineage (NCBI taxonomy): Eukaryota > Metazoa > Arthropoda > Insecta > Diptera > Drosophilidae > Drosophila > Drosophila vallismaia. Next base: position 1,257,443 of record JAWNPU010000062.1, read on the forward strand.
AACACAAATGTAAGGCAAATGTATTTGCTGCTCATCTACAAAAGGTGTTTCAGCCGAACCCACAAACAAATGGCTTTACGCTCCCGCACGTCTCCAATGGACAACATACTGATCCACTAAATTTTCCTCCGAACGAAATTGAAAAAGTTATCAAAGAACAACTGAATCCAAAAAAAGCACCTGGCTATGACTTTATATCTCCAAAAATGATTATGGAACTACCAAACTGTGCTGTACGACATATCCGCACATTGTTCAATGCCATAGCTAAAAACAATTACTTTCCCAAGCAATGGAAAAAATCCACCATAATTATGATTCCAAAGCCAGGAAAAGATAGAACGCTGCCATCATCCTACAGACCAATAAGTCTACTTTCATGCAGCTCTAAGCTCTTTGAAAAATTACTTATCATTCGAATACAAGCACATCTGCAAGCTCGTAACACAGTTCCATCGCATCAATTTGGATTCCGTCAAAATCATGGAACAATTGAACAAGTGTGTAACATTTTACGGAGATATATATATCCTATATCTTTCTTAACCCGCGATTGGTCGATACTTTCCTGCACTGCACGCGAGAAAGCCGGCTACGTATCTGCTGGCTGTTTTTACAAAAAATATTAATTGATTTCGCGTGCTTAGTTGCTTCTATTCAAATCCAAATGCATAGGCGAAGTGACAAGGAGGATAGAATAGAAATATATAAGAGTAGAAGAAAAGGAAAATAGAAGATGGCTAAACTTAATCGGCTCGATCATGTTCAGCTGGCAGGTGTTGTTGCTCAGCTGTTTCGTTTGCCCGCCCTACCATGATTATTTCGTCCGCTTCGTTGTTATGTCCACAAATGGTCCCAAAGATCGCGTCGACTATCTAAATTCCTACCCTGCTTTCACTAGGTATGACCCTATCAAAGAACTCTAGCAAGATTTCATATTGTTATTTAACATTTATTAATTATTATCTAATATTCTAGTTTTTTAAAAGGAGAAATATGCGAGAATAAGGCTGTTGAGGAATAACAATATTTCAAATATATATATGTGTAATACATGATTTTTGAGTATTTAAACTAATGATAATTTTATATTTAAGGTATATTCACGTTATCTCATTAATTGTTTTCTGTAGTTTTTATGTGAAATATTTTGCATAGTTAGCAGGCAGATTAGAAGTCAAAATAAAGTTACAGGAAAATAAGCAGACAAAAAAAAATAAAATGATCAAAGCGCGGAGTTAGGCGTTGTTAGATCTCTTAGCGCGCGCATTACCCAGCATAACCAAAAAACTGAAGAAAGGCTTGCAGTCTTACTCTCTAATAAGAAAAGGAATGCATAATCACTTACCTCTTTTAATGTCCATCGACGAAAACACTTTCGGGGTGGTACTGAAAAGGAGGAATGCGTAGGTGTGTGTTCTACATTGTTATTTGCACTATACAGTTAATAATTGCTGATCTGATTGCGGTTCATGGTTTTTACCTTTATTTTCTTTTTTTTTCTTGCAATTTTATGACTTCATAAAACTTATTGCTTTGTCCTCATTCTCACTATTTTTTGTTCCTAGTGTACTATTTATAATTATAGGTTCATTTCTATTCTTTCTTTTGACACTTTTTTTTTTTAAATTAATTAAACTAACAAGAAATTACGCGGTAATTTAACCTAACTGGATCAAGCCATTAAAAATTAATATGAAGCTTGACTTGCCAAAAGGCCAAAGATTAGATTTTCTCCATTTTTTTCTCGTTCCTTTTTGCTCAGTCTTCTTCCTTTTTTGGCGCTCAAGCTTAGTTTAATTAGTATGAAGATCAGCTGTCTGCATGCAAACTTTGCAAACTTGCGCTGGCTATAACACAAAAGGAAAGGGGAACAATAAGAAAACCTTCGCTTTTCTTGAGTTCGATTTCCAATCGAAGATATAAATATATTTACCTACTATATTGATGGTACTAATGTGTATTAAAATTTCCCTTTTTTTCCTCTTGGGGTCGGTACTCTTGCAGAATATATTGATGGTACTAATGTAGATTAAACTTTTCCTTTCTTCCCTTTTGGGGTCGGTACTCTTGCCGAATGTTCCGTCTGGTATTAGGATCAACTGGCGAATAGGCAGAGCTCAGGCTTGACCCTGACCAGGAAACCTTTTTGGCGCCTTTTCCCCAAGCCCAAAATGGCGATGAAATTTGACCTATGCCTGTTTTACCCCTGTTATGTTGGCAATGGAACAAGCTTTATCGATACCACAAAAAAAAAAAATAAAAATTATATTCCATTTTGTGGTTTCGCCAGAATAATCAGGTGCAAGCGTTTTATTTTCGTTATATATTTATCTTGCGGATATCTTATCTACGCTTTATCTACTACTAGGTATTTCAAGTTGTCGCAATCTACTACTTAAAGTAAAACCAAAGTGTTGTCGACTGCGGGTGCTTCCTTTTAGGTGGAAGTGTGAATTATTTGTAAGGACAAGCGCCCCTACAAAATCCCCCCACCATCTTTAATGGTGTGATCCACGCTTGTAGCGGAAATGAATAAGATGAAATAAACAGGCTTCATTGCTTTTGGTCATTTGCATGGAATTTTCCTACAAAGTGACCATTCAAGTCTTCTAATTCGTAATAGCTATCTCCTAACTTAAGCCTTATTCGAGATTTTATAAAGCTTGGAGCGAGTTTCGCATTGTATCCCATGGGGAAATTGCTTTGGGAAAAGTTGCGTCTATAGACCTCTTGACCCACAGTGAATGATACCTCACGTATGTGAAATGATGTACGTATATGTATTTTCGTTGCGCTGATGCTGTTTACGCATTGTGGTTATTGCCTTTTCGCGTTTTTGCTTCGCAAATTTTGCTTAGCTGCTCATCCCAGTTATTCTAGCTTGGACTTAAATAGGCTTTTATTGCGGCGATTACAGACCTATTCACTCGTTCGGATGCGTTTCCCTGTGGAGCGTGTACCGCCGTATATGAGTGGACGATATTATATTTTTTAGAAGGTTGTTGAAAGCATGTGATTTAAACTGGACTCCATTGTCTGAAACCACAACTTCTGGGACGCCAAAACAATGAAGCAAATCTTCTTCAACATACTTTAAGATAGAGTCCGCAGTAAATTTCTTTACTGGCTTCAAAATGGGAAACTTTGAAAAATGATTCAATACCACAAAAACTCCTATGTTACCTGACCTAGAACGTTGGTAGGGACCCAAGAAATCCACATATAGTTTTTGAAAGAATCTTTGGGATTCACCGGTTTTACTGAGGGTGGGTTTTAAAGTGTGATTTGGGTGTTTGGTACACTTACAAATTTCGCAGCTGTTTATGTAAGCTCTAACGTCTGTAACCAAGTTTGGCCAAAAATAGTACCTACGAAGTCTCTCTAGCGTCTTATTTATCCCACAGTGCGATGCTAAAGGATGATCGTGAGCTAATCGCAATGCGATTGGTATTACATCTTTTGGTAGCCAAATTTTCCACACCATATCATCAGCATTCGGTCGCCAGTTGCATGTTCCATTCGACGATATATTATGTTGTTCACGATTTTTACATCTGGCAGTTTATTTCCAATTTGATTCACCTGTTTCACTAATGCTTCGTATTCAATGCTTCTGAACGAATCTGCTTCTAAATCTATAAATTGTTCAAGGTCCACGCTAGCTAAATCTACAGTAAATGTTCGCGAGAGTGCATCTGGAACAATATTTTGGCTTCCTTTGTGATGTTTGATTTCAAAGGTAAGCCCTTGCAATCTAAGAGCCCATCTTGCAAATCTGCTGCTTAAGTCTGTTTGAGACATAAGCCACTTCAATGAGGTGTGATCTGTGACAATTGTAAATTTTTGCCCTTCTATGTACGCTCTAAATTTCTTTATGGCTAGTATAGCTCCTAAACACTCCTTTTCTGTAACCGAATAATTTCTTTGACCCTGGTTAAGTTTCCTAGACATAAAGGCTATAGGAACTTCGTTTCCCTCGGCATTTAACTGAACCAGTACACCACCAACACCTGTGTGACTGGCATCGCAGTAAAGGAAGAATTCGGCATCAAAATTAGGGCTGTGCAGAACAGGAGCCTCGCACATATGCTTTTTTAAAAGCTCGAACGCTTTCTGAGCTTCATCGGACCACTCAAATTTCCTCTTTTGCCTCAAAGTATCTGTAAGAGGCGAAGCAATCGAAGCGTAATTCTTTATGAACTTATGGTACTAACCGGTCATTCCTAAGAATCTACGCAGCTGTTTAGCTGATCTTGGTACCGGAAAATCAATGATAGCTGACAAATTTTTCCGGATCCGTAGCAATTGTGCCATGTCCTACAATATGACCCAGATTGAACTTACCTCAGGAAAAATTTACTTTTCTGAACTTTAATCGTCAGACCGGACAAAGTAAGCTGAGAAGCTAGCTCTCTAAGCGTACTTAAATGTCTTTCAAACGTGTCATGACGCAATCAATAAATCATCCAGATATATTAAAACTTCTCTCCTCAAATGCGCTGTAATTATTTTATCCATTAGCTTGGACATAGTTTGAGGTGCGTTGCATAATCCAAATAGCATTACCTTATAATGATAAAGGGGTTGACCTGGTACAGAAATACAAAATTAACTCTGCTTTAGGCAAACGGCTCAGGATTCCATCTATAAATGGCATTGGGTAAGCATCTTTTACCGTAACGGCATTTACTTTTCTGCTGTCTAAGCAGAGTCTAACTTTTCCAGGCTTACGCACCAGAACGACAGGGGAGGACCATGCACTGTTCGACTCCTCGATCACACCCAGCTCAAGCATTCTGTCTAGTTCCTCATACATGATTCCTTCAATGGCTGGGGATACGGGGAAATGTCTTTGTTTGATCGGAATGGCAACCGCGACATCTATGCTGTGTGAAAGCACAGTTGTACGCCCTAATCCTTTTTTGGCAAATGAAGGAAAAAGTTCAACAGTTGCTTCTAATTGTTGTCGCTCTTTATCTGACATTGGTCGCAATAGCGGGTCATCCAGAGCTGAAATTTCACTTTGGAGAAGACAGTGTGGAAGCAAGTCAAAAGCTTTCCAAAAATCGATACCTAGGTAGAGCTATTGCGATAGAGACGGCACAATGTAAAACGAAATTTCTTTTTCAAGTTGCTTAAAACCTACTGTCGTGGTAAGTCTGCCAACTATTTGCTGTGACTTTCCATCAGCCGTCTTAACAGAGGATGACAATGGCTTGAACTCTTCATTATCATTTATAAATTTGATGGCTAATGTTCCTCCAATTCAACTTATTGAAGCTCCAGTATGGGAATATGCAAAAGCTCGTGCTGAATCTCTGGTAAAAGATTCGATCTGAGCACGCCCATCAAATATGAGTCTGTTAAGTGACATGATAGGTGATCCGCCATAGCTGCTATTGCTTCGGAAAACTCACCGAAGCTTTCGTGCAACTTTTGCTTGCGACGATCTATCGCGGCTTGAATATCTCGATCGGCCCATCGTAAGTCCTGCACGCTCTTGTGATACCTCCAGAACCATTCAGCTGCACTTCCCTTAAACAAAGTGCTCGAATAGCGTGCTAGTAGTTCTAAGTTACCCTCCAAGGTCTGTTGTGTCAAGGCTTCGGGTCTATAAATAAAGTCGTCTACCGATACCGAACCTTTACCGGTAAATCGCAATTTCCAATTCGTCATAATCTAGCTAACACGATCCGGCCTTAAATCTGTGGTAGATTCGCCACTTTGCTGACTTACAGGAGTCACTACAGCGAGTATTGGATCAGCTTGGATCGGGGTCTGAGTAAGCATCCGTTGGAATCCAATTTCGATGCTATTCATTAGTTGAGTTTGCCTTAGGGAGAACTCTGCTAAAGCTTCCGTTTGCCTACGCATGGCGTCTGCCAGCGCCTGACTTATAATTAAGGCCAAGCTATTCATTCCCGAACCAGAACCGCCTGGATGTTCTACCTGCGCTGGCTGGCCAGCAGAATTTCGATCAGCTTCCATTCTATCCACTTGAGCCCTACCTTTTGTTATTTTATCACTTCGTCTGGTGGGTCTAGAACCTGAAGTCAAATTGTCATTTGGTTCGCCGATCGGAGTTTTGTTTGGACTGCGATTGACTGGCATACTTTAGTTCTAAGGAATAAGCGAAAACCACTAATTTCTTTTTCTTTTATAATTGAATTAAATAAAACGTAAATTAAAAATGTAAATATTTATATATAAAGAAAAAAATATTTATCAACAAAAAAAAATCTATCAAACAGAAAAAAATTGCGATTCATAAATTTGTATAAAAAGAATTATGTAATAAAATAAATCAAAAAAAAATATATATCAACAAAAATAAATGTAATTATAAGGGTCATGCTTTCGTTTTGCAAAAATACAAATTTGTTTTAGTTTAGTTCCAGATAGATAATATAGTCATGACATTATAGCATGGCGGTATTTATGTAGAATGTTCCACGCAATAATCCACCCATGCCTTCATAGCCAAGACAACAGATTAAAATCGTTCCTATCGTTTTATAGTCGGAGCAAAGTTATTTGAAATTGCTATCCAGACGCATATATAAATAGGAATGTATACAAGAAAGAAAACGATATAAAGAAACTTCTCATCGTGTCAAGGTCGGAGCCACTGTGTCAAACACTCATCTGCTATCCAGACAAATGCAAGATAAGAAAACAACAAACAAAACTAAAGAAGGTGTTTTCTATGATAGTCGGAGCACAGCTAATTGAAGCTAGGGTGCTATCCAGACGCCTACATTGATAAGAGAAAAGAGACAAAGGTAAAGAGAGAATGCTCATCGTTTGACGGACGGAGCATAGCTTTCTGAAGCTGATCTGCTATCCAGAAGCCAAGAAATATTCATTGATTTCGCGTGCTTGGTTGCTTTTATTCAAATCCAAATGCATAGGCGAAGTGACAAGGAGGATAGAATAGAAATATATAAGAGTAGAAGAAAAGGAAAATAGAAGATGGCTAAACTTAATCGGCTCGATCATGTTCAGCTGGCAGGTGTTGTTGCTCAGCTATTTCGTTTGCCCGCCCTACCATGATTATTTCGTCCGCTTCGTTGTAATGTCCACAAATGGTCCCAAAGATCGCGTCGACTATCTAAATTCCTACCCTGCTTTCACTAGGTATGACCCTATCAAAGAACTCTAGCAAGATTTAATATTGTTATTTAACATTTACCCAGCTCGCATCACCCAGGATAACCAAAAGACTGAAGAGAGGCTTACAGTCTTACTCTCTAATAAGAAAAGGAATGCCTAATCACTTACCTCTTTTAATGTCCATCGACGAAAACGCTTTCGGGGTGGTACTGAAAAGGGGCAATGCGTAGGTGTGTGTTCTACACTGTTATTTGCACTATACAGTTAATAATTGCTGATCTGATTGCGGTTCATGGTTTTTACTTTATTTTCTTTTTTTTCTTGCAATTTTATGACTTCATAAAACTTATTGCTTTGTCCTCATTCTCACTATTTTTTGTTCCTAGTGTACTATTTATAATTATAGGTTCATTTCTATTCTTTCTTTTGACACTTTTTTTTTTAATTAATTAAACTAACAAGAAATTACGCGGTAATTTAACCTAACTGGATCAAGCCATTAAAAATTAATATGAAGCTTGACTTGCCAAAAGGCCAAAGATTAGATTTTCTCCATTTTTTTCTCGTTCCTTTTTGCTCAGTCTTCTTCCTTTTTTGGCGCTCAAGCTTAGTTTAATTAGTATGAAGATCAGCTGTCTGCATGCAAACTTTGCAAATTTGCGCAGGCTATAACACAATAGGAAAGGGGAACAATAAGAAAACCTTCGCTTTTCTTGAGTTCGATTTCCAATCGAAGATATAAATATATTTACCTACTATATTGATGGTACTAATGTGTATTAAAATTTCCCTTTTTTTCCTCTTGGGGTCGGTACTCTTGCAGAATATATTGATGGTACTAATGTAGATTAAACTTTTCCTTTCTTCCCTTTTGGGGTCGGTACTCTTGCCGAATGTTCCGTCTGGTATTAGGATCAACTGGCGAATAGGCAGAGCTCAGGCTTGACCCTGACCAGGAAACCTTTTTGGCGCCTTTTCCCCAAGCCCAAAATGGCGCGGAAATTTGAGCTATGCCTGTTTCACCCCTGTTATGTTGGCAATGGAACAAGCTTTATCGATACCACAAAAAAAAAATAAAAATTATATTCCATTTTGTGGTTTCGCCAGAATAATCAGGTGCAAGCGTTTTATTTTCGTTATATATTATTCTTGCGGATATTTTATCTACGCTTTATCTACTACTAGGTATTTCAAGTTGTCCCAATCTACTACTTAAAGTAAAACCAAAGTGTTGTCGACTGCGGGTGCATCCTTTTAGGCGGAAGTGTGAATTATTTGTAGCGACAAGCGCCCCTACAAGTGATCAGAATAACAACAGAGATCAGAACTTCTTTTGAGCACAAGGAATATTGCACTGCCGTATTCCTCGACGTCGCCCAATCATTCGACCGAGTGTTGTTGGAGGGCCTCATGTATAAAATAAAAACACTTCTTCCACCAAAAATACAGAAGCTGCTTAAATCATAACTTATCAAAAGAAAATCTTCTGTAAGGTGCAATACGAATACCTCCGAGGACTATGTCATCGAAACGGGAGTCCCTGGGGGTACCGTTCTTGGTTCGACACTGTATCTCCTATACACAGCTGACATCCCTACAAGTGATCGAACAACACTATCAACTTTTGCTGATGACACCGCAATTCTCAGCCGAACGAAATGTCCTCTGCAAGCGCACCTGGCTGGTCACCTAACTGCTGTGGAGAATTGGCTGGCTAACTGGCGTATTGCAATCAACGAGCAGAAATGCAAACCTGTCACATTTACGTTTCATAGGCGTAGATGTCCCCCTTTAACTCTAAATAACGTCCAAATTCCACGAAGTGATTCAGCCATTTACCCCGTAGTCCATCTAGACAGAGGGTTAACTTGGCGTAAGCACATTGAAGCCAAGAAAACGCATTTGAAGCACAACACAGTTCTAAAACCAATATGGACATATGGATGTCAACTATGGGACAATGAATGCAACAGCAACATTAAAATAATACAACGAGCACAATCAAAAATCCTGCAAATAATAACTGGTGCTCCTTGGTACATCCGGAATGCGAACATCCACCAGGACCTACGGATTCCAGTTGTAAAAACTGAAATTGCCCAGCAGAAGGCTAAATACCTAAAGCGACTTGCAACGCATCCAAATCAATTGGCCAAATCACTTATAGAAGTGAATAATTACACGCGCCTCCAACGTAACGATTCACCCGCCCAGATGCCAAGACCTAGGGCCATTTAGTATAATTCATAATTAAGTGAGTAGATTAAGATTTGTAAACTTATTGTTAGCCTCTATATACCAAGAGAAGATTCAATAAATAAATAAATAAATTAAAAAAAATATATATTGCATTCCAATAGACGTAATTCTAATTAAGGTCATAGTTATAGAGGTAACGGTTGCGGCAGAGACAATGGCCGTTACAATAATAGAAACTATAACAATAATGGTTATAACGGCAATAATCATAACCAAAGTAATGTTAATAATTACATAGGTCGTGACAACTCGAATAGAGGTAGCCGAAATAACCATAATTAAAACAATAACAACTAATGTGGAAATGTGAGAGTAGTCCAAAATATTTCGGGAAACTCGCATCAGCCCTCAGATACATAGGAAAAGACAAAGCAAAAGTTTACTTAATCAATCCCACTATAAATATATTCATTTCATTTAATCACGTGGCAACAGGAAAAAGATAAATTTTCTTAGTGACACAGGTGCAGAAAATTCAATTTTAAAAAAAGAATCCGATTACTTCAATAGCATACAAGATGACAATAGAATTAATGTCAAAGACATTAGCCAAGAGATTATTGAATCCAAAGGATTAACGTCAATTGAGATACAGACAGATACACACCTACGATATGGGACGAGGAACAGGTAAAACGAGAACTCAGTGCTAGAAAAACGACGTCTCCGACGAGAGTGGCAAACTCACAGATCACCAGCCACAAACCAACGGCTGAAGACGGCAACACGCGCCCTAATGAAAGCTCTTAAGAATGAGAAGGAAAGAGAACATCGCTGGTATATTGAGCAACTATCGCCGACAAACACAAGGCAGTCATTGTGGAAGTCAAATCTTTGCCTAAGTATGCCTATGGAAGCAGAGTTGCCTATTCGGGATAACACTTGGAAATGGGCCCGTAGTGATGCAGATAAGGCAAATGTATTTGCTGCTTATCTACAAAAGGTGTTTAGGCGAACCCACCAACAAATGGTTTTCCGCTCCCGCACGTCTTCGACATACTGCATACTGATCCACTGAATTTTCCTCCGAACGAAATTGAAAAAGTTATCAAAGAACAACTGAATCCAAAAATAGCACCTGGCCATGACTTAATAACTCCAAAAATGATTATGGAGCTACCAAAAATTTGCTGTACGACATATCAGCACATTGTTCAATGCCATAGCTAAAAAAAATTATCATCCTACAGACCAATAAGTCTATTTTCATGCATCTCTAAGCTCTTTGAAAAATTACTCATCATTCGAATACAAGCACATCTACAAACTCGTAACACAGTTCGATCGCATCAATTTGGATTCCGTCAAAATCATGGAACAATTGAACAAGTGAACAGAATAACAACAGATATCAGAACTTCTTTTGAGCACAAGGAATATTGCACAGCCGTGTGTGGTTGGAGGGCCTCATATATAAAATAAAAACAATCATTCCACCAAATACACACAAGCTGCTTGAATTATATCTTTTCAAAAAAAAATTTGATGTAAGGTGCAATGCGAATACCTCCGAGGATTCAGCCATTTACCTCGGAGTCCATCTAGACAGAAGAATAACTTGGCGTAAGCACATTGAAGCCAAGAAAACGCATTTGAAACTGAAAGCCAGTAGGTTTCACTAGCTTATCAACTCACGCTCTCCACTAAGTTTGGGCTACAAGGTGCTGTTATACAATCAATGATGTTACAATGATGTTACTCATCATTCGAATACAAGCACGTCTGCAAACTCGTAACACAGTTCCATCGCATCAATTTGGATTCCGTCAAAATTATGGAACAATTGAACAAGTGAACAGAATAACAACAGATATCAGAACTTCTTTTGAGCACAAGGAATATTGCACAGCCGTGTGTGGTTGGAGGGCCTCATATATAAAATAAAAACAATCATTCCACCAAATACACACAAGCTGCTTGAATTATATCTTTTCAAAAAAAAATTTGATGTAAGGTGCAATGCGAATACCTCCGAGGATTCAGCCATTTACCTCGGAGTCCATCTAGACAGAAAAATAACTTGGCGTAAGCACATTGAAGCCAAGAAAACGCATTTGAAGCTGAAAGCCAGTAGGTTTCACTAGCTTATCAACTCACGCTCTCCACTAAGTTTGGGCTACAAGGTGCTGTTATACAATCAATGATGTTACAATGATGTTACTCATCATTCGAATACAAGCACATCTGCAAACTCGTAACACAGTTCCATCGCATCAATTTGGATTCCGTCAAAACTATGGAACAATTGAACAAGTGAACAGAATAACAACAGATATCAGAACTTCTTTTGAGCACAAGGAATATTGCACAGCCGTGTGTGGTTGGAGGGCCTCATATATAAAATAAAAACAATCCTTCCACCAAATACACACAAGCTGCTTGAATTATATCTTTTCAAAAAAAAATTTGATGTAAGGTGCAATGCGAATACCTCCGAGGATTCAACCATTTACCTCGGAGTCCATCTAGACAGAAGAATAACTTGGCGTAAGCACATTGAAGCCAAGAAAACGTAATTGAAGCTGAAAGCCAGTAGGTTTCACTAGTTTAGCAACTCACGCTCTCCACTAAGTTTGGACTACAAGGTGCTGTTATACAACACAGTTCTAAAACATATATGGACATATGGATGTCAAATATGGGGCAATGCATGCAACAGCAACATTGAAATAATACAAAGAGCACAATCAAAAATCCTGCGAACAATAACTGGTGCGCCTTGGTACATCCGGAACGCGAACATCCACCAGGACCTACGGATTCCAGTTGTAAAAACTGAAATTGCCCAGCAGAAGGCTAAATACTTAAAGCGACTTGCAACGCTACCAAATCAATTGGGCAAATCACTTATAGAAGTAAATAATCACACGCACCTCCAACAATTTAGTTCATAATGAAGTGAGTTGATTAAGATTTGTAAACTTATTGTTAGCCTCCATATACCAAGAGAAGATAAATAAATAAATAAATTTAAAAAAAAAGGTATGTGTACTGCAGGGAGATCCCTCGCTGCAGTCACTGCTGGAGTAGAGCCGATTGGTTAATAAAGGGTGGTTAAATTTCAAGGGCCGATGTTGATTTTGAATAAAACACAAATGATATATTGGTATTACTTAATTATGTATGTAACAAAATATCGGCCAACAAATTCAATGGCCGTGTTATCTCACGTAATTTTTGACCGGGCCCGTGTCAACCAGAAGTCTCAAGTCGATGCCCGATACTTCTCTTATGAAATAAATAGCACAAGAGTCGTATTCTAAAAAAGCGTCGTCGCCAACCTTTTCCGCTGCACTGGAAGCATTAGAAAGCATAGTTGTGACAACAACTACCCGCGCCCTAAGCAATGTGATTAGCTCTTTGGCTATTGTGGGGGGCCAGACACGACCGGCTTTGATTTCTGGTAATTAAGCGGAAGTGTTGGATGGTTGAAACATTCTGGACAGTGATTGAGCGACCTCCATGGACTCTGATGTGTTTCCCCGAAGCCCTTTGCTGCGTGGAGCTGAGTGTACCTGCACCTTGTGCTGTCTAGTACAGTGCGGGTTCTTCCCAGCTATAGTGAGTTTCTTTGCAGAGGGGTGTGTTGGCCTATAATCTCTCTCCTCTGGACTCTTTGAAAACGAAGTTGCGAAGGGGTACCTTTCGTGATTAGATTCCACTTCCTGCGCCAAGGCGAGTACTGTCGGGAGACGGAGACGGAGACAGGAGACAGGAGACGTATGTCTCCTGTGTCCCCACAAATTCTGGCAGTCACTTAACGGCATCCAGCGGTTCATTACAAGGGACATCTTCTTCTATTTTTATATTCTTCTATATTTCGTAAACCTTAATTTGGGAGGCTTCCGCTTGGGCGAGTGCAATTTGTACATCCGCCACTTTGCTGCCCAGTTCTTGAATGGTTTGACGCAATTCATCTTCCCTGTGTAAGATTTGTGAAGCAGATCCTTGCAGTGCATGGGCAATGACAGCCTGTATGACAGACTTTATTTGCTTCGCGTCGAATGACATTTTTTTTCATGCAATTTGACAAGCAATAAAACGGTGTTTATATTCACTAAGTTCAATCAATTATTGGATTTTAATATTTTGTTTTTTATAATTGAATTATACAGTAGCGTTATCGCGGCTGGCTTGGATATATTAATTTATATATGTAATTGTTTTATGTTATTTTGCAGGAATATTTATATTTATTCACGCAGAGAGAGGGATTGACTACAACGAAACGTATTTCCGTACCCAAATTAATTTCATACGGGCGGTAATAGTTCTTGCTGCAGATTTAGAGATTGATGTATACCAATTGGACTTCAAAAGCAAATACTTGCATGGAGACATAGAGAATGAACTCTACAAAAACATCCCAGCAGGGTTTGGCCAAATATTGCCACAAAAGGAGAAGAAAAATTGTGGTTAAGGAATATATGCAGGCTGCAATTAAAGGACAAGGATCGTCGCTGTAAAATACATGGTGCTGTCCGAATCGGCGAAGGAAAACATCCACCTACGAAGTTTTCTGCAAAAGATTCTGGGATACTGGATGCCACCACAATCTACAACGACAACCAGGGAGCTGGTCAGCTCACAAGGATGTCAATATTCCATAAACGGACAAAGCTCATTGCCATCAGTTACCATTTTGTACGAGAACTGGTTGAGAAGGATGACATCAATGTGAAATACATCCAGACAAACTAGGTGCCGGCAGATGTAATCTCCAAGAAACTATCGATGCATCTAATCGTTAGGCATGAGACAGATCCATAAGAAAGGTAACATCTGAGGGGAAGTGTTGAAAGTGTATCTGGCAATCCTACATGCTTGTGTCCTCACGGAACCGTGCCGTCCGTTGCAGTAAGTCTGAAGCCTTGCCGGTCTGTGTACAATAGAAAAATCACGCGCCGTCAATAACAATAACTTAACTTTGCATATCCGTGTTTAATAAACCTTTAAAATACCAGCAATATAGATCTGGTAATTAAAAAATATTATTACTACAATATTAAGCTGTCAGCAAAATTACTGCAAGCTTAAGTGACTAAAATATAATTATCCTAAATCAAGAAATCCAAGCGGGAATTTTTGTTACTAATACAATTGCAATATCTTAAACGTTTATCCGACTTCTAAATACAACAAACAGCGGTCAAGTAGTCCACATAAATGACATAGAGTATGATTAATTTTCGAAATACAAAGTAAATCTAACTAATACTATTAAAAAAAAAACAATCATGTCTCAAAATTAAAATTTTCCAAAGAATTCAAAAAACAATTATTATATATATGCAAAAAATATATAGATATGTTCTGACTTGAAACGAAATCAATACCGCCCAAAAATTGTTTCAAGCAAAAGCTTAGATTAAAGAATGATGGTCCAGCCTTAAAAAGCGTCCATTAAATGGATCCTCATAGCCAAATAAAGGAAATTTTAGCACAAATACAAAAATTTATTTGATGACGAAATAGTAAAACCATTAGTTTCTGAACTATCGTCAGATTAATAAAAACTCCCTAGAACTCCCTTTTATATCAACTAGACAGAGCAAAACATTTTTCATATCTGGACGTAGTGTCCGGCTTTCATCAAATTGAACTCGAAGAAAGGTTATGAGATATAATAGTAAAACCATTAGTTTCTGAACTATCGTCAGATTAATAAAAACTCCCTAGAACTCCCTTTTATATCAACTAGACAGAGCAAAACCTTTTTCATATCTGGACGTAGTGTCCGGCTTTCATCAAATTGAACTCGAAGAAAGGTTATGAGATATAATAGTAAAACCATTAGTTTCTGAACTATCGTCAGATTAATAAAAACTCCCTAGAACTCCCTTTTATATCAACTAGACAGAGCAAAACCTTTTTCATATCTGGACGTAGTGTCCGGCTTTCATCAAATTAAACTCGAAGAAAGGTTATGAGATATAGTGTCCCATGGACTTTCAGTGTTCTCTGGAGCCTTCTCGCACTATGCTAATCAACCAGGACACTGGGCAGCAGAACTACTCACAAAAGTGTGCAAGACAGGGACAAAACGATGTA
This sequence comes from Drosophila vallismaia, assembly GCA_035047325.1. Classification (NCBI taxonomy): domain Eukaryota; kingdom Metazoa; phylum Arthropoda; class Insecta; order Diptera; family Drosophilidae; genus Drosophila; species Drosophila vallismaia. The sequence goes on from JAWNPU010000062.1 coordinate 1,272,869, forward strand.
CTTGCGAATCAACGTAGTAAAACACATACACGCATAGCTAGTAAGAGCTTTCTGTGAACAGCAATAGCTTTGGCATTAAAAAACATTTCTACAGTAAAAGTCAACAAACGAAGACGTGTTTTATTAGAACACACCGAAAAATAATACTAGTATGGAATCATTCGTGTGCTGACGCGGGAAGACGTGTTTTCATCGAACTTCGTATAAAATCAGTTGATTTTAGTGAAGTGAATGGTTATTAATAAAAAACAAGTATATAAATCGAAAGCGAAAGGAACATATTCTGCGTTCTACGCTTACCTACGGTGACCAGTACTGTGACAACAACAACCACTGCAACAGCAATTACAACTACAACAGCAATTACTACTAGACCGGCATCGCCAGCTCGGTCAATTTCATTGACGAAATCTTTGGCTCTCACTAAACGAACAAAATAAAAACACGACTTAGCGGTTCTGTGCAGTATCAACAAATCAAAAAGTGAACAAGTCAAAAATTATTCGGGGTGGTACTGAAAAGGGGCAATGCGTAGGTGTGTGTTCTACACTGTTATTTGCACTATACAGTTATTAATTGCTGATCTGATTGCGGTTCATGGTTTTTACCTTTATTTTCTTTTTTTTTCTTGCAATTTTATGACTTCATAAAACTTATTGCTTTGTCCTCATTCTCACTATTTTTTGTTCCTAGTGTACTATTTATAATTATAGGTTCATTTCTATTCTTTCTTTCGACACTTTTTTTTTTTAATTAATTAAACTAACAAGAAATTACGCGGTAATTTAACCTAACTGGATCAAGCCATTAAAAATTAATATGAAGCTTGACTTGCCAAAAGGCCAAAGATTAGACTTTCTCCATTTTTTTCTCGTTCCTTTTTGCTCAGTCTTCTTCCTTTTTTGGCGCTCAAGCTTAGTTTAATTAGTATGAAGATCAGCTGTCTGCATGCAAACTTTGCAAATTTGCGCAGGCTATAACACAATAGGAAAGGGGAACAATAAGAAAACCTTCGCTTTTCTTGAGTTCGATTTCCAATCGAAGATATAAATATATTTACCTACTATATTGATGGTACTAATGTAGATTAAACTTTTCCTTTCTTCCCTTTTGGGGTCGGTACTCTTGCCGAATGTTCCGTCTGGTATTAGGATCAACTGGCGAATAGGCAGAGCTCAGGCTTGACCCTGACCAGGAAACCTTTTTGGCGCCTTTTCCCCAAGCCCAAAATGGCGCGGAAATTTGACCTATGCCTGTTTCACCCCTGTTATGTTGGCAATGGAACAAGCTTTATCGATACCACAAAAAAAAAATAAAAATTATATTCCATTTTGTGGTTTCGCCAGAATAATCAGGTGCAAGCGTTTTATTTTCGTTATATATTTATCTTGCGGATATCTTATCTACGCTTTATCTACTACTAGGTATTTCAAGTTGTCCCAATCTACTACTTAAAGTAAAACCAAAGTGTTGTCGACTGCGGGTGCATCCTTTTAGGCGGAAGTGTGAATTATTTGTAGCGACAAGCGCCCCTACAAGTGATCAGAATAACAACAGAGATCAGAACTTCTTTTGAGCACAAGGAATATTGCACTGCCGTATTCCTCGACGTCGCCCAATCATTCGACCGAGTGTTGTTGGAGGGCCTCATGTATAAAATAAAAACACTTCTTCCACCAAAAATACAAAAGCTGCTTAAATCATAACTTATCAAAAGAAAATCTTCTGTAAGGTGCAATACGAATACCTCCGAGGACTATGTCATCGAAACGGGAGTCCCTGGGGGTACCGTTCTTGGTTCGACACTGTATCTCCTATACACAGCTGACATCCCTACAAGTGATCGAACAACACTATCAACTTTTGCTGATGACACCGCAATTCTCAGCCGAACGAAATGTCCTCTGCATCAGCGCACCTGGCTGGTCACCTAACTGCTGTGGAGAATTGGCTGGCTAACTGGCGTATTGCAATCAACGAGCAGAAATGCAAACCTGTCACATTTACGTTTCATAGGCGTAGATGTCCCCCTTTAACTCTAAATAACGTCCAAATTCCACGAAGTGATTCAGCCATTTACCCCGTAGTCCATCTAGACAGAGGGTTAACTTGGCGTAAGCACATTGAAGCCAAGAAAACGCATTTGAAGCACAACACAGTTCTAAAACCAATATGGACATATGGATGTCAACTATGGGACAATGAATGCAACAGCAACATTAAAATAATACAACGAGCACAATCAAAAATCCTGCAAATAATAACTGGTGCTCCTTGGTACATCCGGAATGCGAACATCCACCAGGACCTACGGATTCCAGTTGTAAAAACTGAAATTGCCCAGCAGAAGGCTAAATACCTAAAGCGACTTGCAACGCATCCAAATCAATTGGCCAAATCACTTATAGAAGTGAATAATTACACGCGCCTCCAACGTAACGATTCACCCGCCCAGATGCCAAGACCTAGGGCCATTTAGTATAATTCATAATTAAGTGAGTAGATTAAGATTTGTAAACTTATTGTTAGCCTCTATATACCAAGAGAAGATTCAATAAATAAATAAATAAATTAAAAAAAATATATATTGCATTCCAATAGACGTAATTCTAATTAAGGTCATAGTTATAGAGGTAACGGTTGCGGCAGAGACAATGGCCGTTACAATAATAGAAACTATAACAATAATGGTTATAACGGCAATAATCATAACCAAAGTAATGTTAATAATTACATAGGTCGTGACAACTCGAATAGAGGTAGCCGAAATAACCATAATTAAAACAATAACAACTAATGTGGAAATGTGAGAGTAGTCCAAAATATTTCGGGAAACTCGCATCAGCCCTCAGATACATAGGAAAAGACAAAGCAAAAGTTTACTTAATCAATCCCACTATAAATATATTCATTTCATTTAATCACGTGGCAACAGGAAAAAGATAAATTTTCTTAGTGACACAGGTGCAGAAAATTCAATTTTAAAAAAAGAATCCGATTACTTCAATAGCATACAAGATGACAATAGAATTAATGTCAAAGACATTAGCCAAGAGATTATTGAATCCAAAGGATTAACGTCAATTGAGATACAGACAGATACACACCTACGATATGGGACGAGGAACAGGTAAAACGAGAACTCAGTGCTAGAAAAACGACGTCTCCGACGAGAGTGGCAAACTCACAGATCACCAGCCACAAACCAACGGCTGAAGACGGCAACACGCGCCCTAATGAAAGCTCTTAAGAATGAGAAGGAAAGAGAACATCGCTGGTATATTGAGCAACTATCGCCGACAAACACAAGGCAGTCATTGTGGAAGTCAAATCTTTGCCTAAGTATGCCTATGGAAGCAGAGTTGCCTATTCGGGATAACACTTGGAAATGGGCCCGTAGTGATGCAGATAAGGCAAATGTATTTGCTGCTTATCTACAAAAGGTGTTTAGGCGAACCCACCAACAAATGGTTTTCCGCTCCCGCACGTCTTCGACATACTGCATACTGATCCACTGAATTTTCCTCCGAACGAAATTGAAAAAGTTATCAAAGAACAACTGAATCCAAAAATAGCACCTGGCCATGACTTAATATCTCCAAAAATGATTATGGAGCTACCAAAAATTTGCTGTACGACATATCAGCACATTGTTCAATGCCATAGCTAAAAAAAATTATCATCCTACAGACCAATAAGTCTATTTTCATGCATCTCTAAGCTCTTTGAAAAATTACTCATCATTCGAATACAAGCACATTTACCTCGGAGTCCATCTAGACAGAAGAATAACTTGGCGTAAGCACATTGAAGCCAAGAAAACGCATTTGAAGCTGAAAGCCAGTAGGTTTCACTAGCTTATCAACTCACGCTCTCCACTAAGTTTGGGCTACAAGGTGCTGTTATACAATCAATGATGTTACAATGATGTTACTCATCATTCGAATACAAGCACGTCTGCAAACTCGTAACACAGTTCCATCGCATCAATTTGGATTCCGTCAAAATTATGGAACAATTGAACAAGTGAACAGAATAACAACAGATATCAGAACTTCTTTTGAGCACAAGGAATATTGCACAGCCGTGTGTGGTTGGAGGGCCTCATATATAAAATAAAAACAATCATTCCACCAAATACACACAAGCTGCTTGAATTATATCTTTTCAAAAAAAAAATTTGATGTAAGGTGCAATGCGAATACCTCCGAGGATTCAGCCATTTACCTCGGAGTCCATCTAGACAGAAAAATAACTTGGCGTAAGCACATTGAAGCCAAGAAAACGCATTTGAAGCTGAAAGCCAGTAGGTTTCACTAGCTTATCAACTCACGCTCTCCACTAAGTTTGGGCTACAAGGTGCTGTTATACAATCAATGATGTTACAATGATGTTACTCATCATTCGAATACAAGCACATCTGCAAACTCGTAACACAGTTCCATCGCATCAATTTGGATTCCGTCAAAACTATGGAACAATTGAACAAGTGAACAGAATAACAACAGATATCAGAACTTCTTTTGAGCACAAGGAATATTGCACAGCCGTGTGTGGTTGGAGGGCCTCATATATAAAATAAAAACAATCCTTCCACCAAATACACACAAGCTGCTTGAATTATATCTTTTCAAAAAAAAATTTGATGTAAGGTGCAATGCGAATACCTCCGAGGATTCAACCATTTACCTCGGAGTCCATCTAGACAGAAGAATAACTTGGCGTAAGCACATTGAAGCCAAGAAAACGTAATTGAAGCTGAAAGCCAGTAGGTTTCACTAGTTTAGCAACTCACGCTCTCCACTAAGTTTGGACTACAAGGTGCTGTTATACAACACAGTTCTAAAACATATATGGACATATGGATGTCAAATATGGGGCAATGCATGCAACAGCAACATTGAAATAATACAAAGAGCACAATCAAAAATCCTGCGAACAATAACTGGTGCGCCTTGGTACATCCGGAACGCGAACATCCACCAGGACCTACGGATTCCAGTTGTAAAAACTGAAATTGCCCAGCAGAAGGCTAAATACTTAAAGCGACTTGCAACGCTACCAAATCAATTGGGCAAATCACTTATAGAAGTAAATAATCACACGCACCTCCAACAATTTAGTTCATAATGAAGTGAGTTGATTAAGATTTGTAAACTTATTGTTAGCCTCCATATACCAAGAGAAGATAAATAAATAAATAAATTTAAAAAAAAAGGTATGTGTACTGCAGGGAGATCCCTCGCTGCAGTCACTGCTGGAGTAGAGCCGATTGGTTAATAAAGGGTGGTTAAATTTCAAGGGCCGATGTTGATTTTGAATAAAACACAAATGATATATTGGTATTACTTAATTATGTATGTAACAAAATATCGGCCAACAAATTCAATGGCCGTGTTATCTCACGTAATTTTTGACCGGGCCCGTGTCAACCAGAAGTCTCAAGTCGATGCCCGATACTTCTCTTATGAAATAAATAGCACAAGAGTCGTATTCTAAAAAAGCGTCGTCGCCAACCTTTTCCGCTGCACTGGAAGCATTAGGAAGCATAGTTGTGACAACAACTACCCGCGCCCTAAGCAATGTGATTAGCTCTTTGGCTATTGTGGGGGGCCAGACACGACCGGCTTTGATTTCTGGTAATTAAGCGGAAGTGTTGGATGGTTGAAACATTCTGGACAGTGATTGAGCGACCTCCATGGACTCTGATGTGTTTCCCCGAAGCCCTTTGCTGCGTGGAGCTGAGTGTACCTGCACCTTGTGCTGTCTAGTACAGTGCGGGTTCTTCCCAGCTATAGTGAGTTTCTTTGCAGAGGGGTGTGTTGGCCTATAATCTCTCTCCTCTGGACTCTTTGAAAACGAAGTTGCGAAGGGGTACCTTTCGTGATTAGATTCCACTTCCTGCGCCAAGGCGAGTACTGTCGGGAGACGGAGACGGAGACAGGAGACAGGAGACGTATGTCTCCTGTGTCCCCACAAATTCTGGCAGTCACTTAACGGCATCCAGCGGTTCATTACAAGGGACATCTTCTTCTATTTTTATATTCTTCTATATTTCGTAAACCTTAATTTGGGAGGCTTCCGCTTGGGCGAGTGCAATTTGTACATCCGCCACTTTGCTGCCCAGTTCTTGAATGGTTTGACGCAATTCATCTTCCCTGTGTAAGATTTGTGAAGCAGATCCTTGCAGTGCATGGGCAATGACAGCTTGTATGACAGACTTTATTTGCTTCGCGTCGAATGACATTTTTTTTTTATGCAATTTGACAAGCAATAAAACGGTGTTTATATTCACTAAGTTCAATCAATTATTGGATTTTAATATTTTGTTTTTTATAATTGAATTATACAGTAGCGTTATCGCGGCTGGCTTGGATATATTAATTTATATATATATATAACGAAACGTATTTCCGTACCCAAATTAATTTCATACGGGCGGTAATAGTTCTTGCTGCAGATTTAGAGATTGATGTATACCAATTGGACTTCAAAAGCAAATACTTGCATGGAGACATAGAGAATGAACTCTACAAAAACATCCCAGCAGGGTTTGGCCAAATATTGCCACAAAAGGAGAAGAAAAATTGTGGTTAAGGAATATATGCAGGCTGCAATTAAAGGACAAGGATCGTCGCTGTAAAATACATGGTGCTGTCCGAATCGGCGAAGGAAAACATCCACCTACGAAGTTTTCTGCAAAAGATTCTGGGATACTGGATGCCACCACAATCTACAACGACAACCAGGGAGCTGGTCAGCTCACAAGGATGTCAATATTCCATAAACGGACAAAGCTCATTGCCATCAGTTACCATTTTGTACGAGAACTGGTTGAGAAGGATGACATCAATGTGAAATACATCCAGACAAACTAGGTGCCGGCAGATGTAATCTCCAAGAAACTATCGATGCATCTAATCGTTAGGCATGAGACAGATCCATAAGAAAGGTAACATCTGAGGGGAAGTGTTGAAAGTGTATCTGGCAATCCTACATGCTTGTGTCCTCACGGAACCGTGCCGTCCGTTGCAGTAAGTCTGAAGCCTTGCCGGTCTGTGTACAATAGAAAAATCACGCGCCGTCAATAACAATAACTTAACTTTGCATATCCGTGTTTAATAAACCTTTAAAATACCAGCAATATAGATCTGGTAATTAAAAAATATTATTACTACAATATTAAGCTGTCAGCAAAATTACTGCAAGCTTAAGTGACTAAAATATAATTATCCTAAATCAAGAAATCCAAGCGGGAATTTTTGTTACTAATACAATTGCAATATCTTAAACGTTTATCCGACTTCTAAATACAACAAACAGCGGTCAAGTAGTCCACATAAATGACATAGAGTATGATTAATTTTCGAAATACAAAGTAAATCTAACTAATACTATTAAAAAAAAAACAATCATGTCTCAAAATTAAAATTTTCCAAAGAATTCAAAAAACAATTATTATATATATGCAAAAAATATATAGATATGTTCTGACTTGAAACGAAATCAATACCGCCCAAAAATTTTTTCAAGCAAAAGCTTAGATTAAAGAATGATGGTCCAGCCTTAAAAAGCGTCCATTAAAGGGATCCTCATAGCCAAATAAAGGAAATTTTAGCACAAATACAAAAATTTATTTGATGACGAAATAGTAAAACCATTAGTTTCTGAACTATCGTCAGATTAATAAAAACTCCCTAGAACTCCCTTTTATATCAACTAGACAGAGCAAAACCTTTTTCATATCTGGACGTAGTGTCCGGCTTTCATCAAATTGAACTCGAAGAAAGGTTATGAGATATAATAGTAAAACCATTAGTTTCTGAACTATCGTCAGATTAATAAAAACTCCCTAGAACTCCCTTTTATATCAACTAGACAGAGCAAAACCTTTTTCATATCTGGACGTAGTGTCCGGCTTTCATCAAATTGAACTCGAAGAAAGGTTATGAGATATAATAGTAAAACCATTAGTTTCTGAACTATCGTCAGATTAATAAAAACTCCCTAGAACTCCCTTTTATATCAACTAGACAGAGCAAAACCTTTTTCATATCTGGACGTAGTGTCCGGCTTTCATCAAATTGAACTCGAAGAAAGGTTATGAGATATAGTGTCCCATGGACTTTCAGTGTTCTCTGGAGCCTTCTCGCACTATGCTAATCAACCAGGACACTGGGCAGCAGAACTACTCACAAAAGTGTGCAAGACAGGGACAAAACGATGTACTTGCGAATCAACGTAGTAAAACACATACACGCATGCATATGTAAGAGCTTTCTGTGAACAGCAATAGCTTTGGCATTAAAAAACATTTCTACAGTAAAAGTCAACAAACGAAGACGTGTTTTATTAGAACACACCGAAAAATAATACTAGTATGGAATCATTCGTGTGCTGACGCGGGAAGACGTGTTTTCATCGAACTTCGTATAAAATCAGTTGATTTTAGTGAAGTGAATGGTTATTAATAAAAAACAAGTATATAAATCGAAAGCGAAAGGAACATATTCTGCGTTCTACGCTTACCTACGGTGACCAGTACTGTGACAACAACAACCACTGCAACAGCAATTACAACTACAACAGCAATTACTACTAGACCGGCATCGCCAGCTCGGTCAATTTCATTGACGAAATCTTTGGCTCTCACTAAACGAACAAAATAAAAACACGACTTAGCGGTTCTGTGCAGTATCAACAAATCAAAAAGTGAACAAGTCAAAAATTATACGTGACAATAGTAAAAATAATAACTCACTAATAAGGCTCCATCAAACACCAACAGATTTTGGCTGCTGGCCAATCCCCTTAATCGATTAAGAAAAGGGAACATAAATGAAACAAATGTTCAAAGTAAAGCCGAGGATAGCCATCGTCTACTAACCAAGTTCTTGGATGAAGCAGGAAAAACTTTTATACATACCAACTAAAAAGCGCAAAGGGTCCTACAGGTTGTTCTTAACGGGATTAAGGAAACTGTTTTGAGTACTAAAATCGTAGAAGCGCTTAAGGAAAACTATAATGCAAGAATGGTCATGAACATATTAAACAAAAATAAGGAACCACAACCAATATTCAAAATCGACTTGGAGCCAGAGAGCCAAACAAGGAAAAAAAATGAAGTTCACCCAATCTACCAGCTACAGCTTCTACAGCATCGGCGTATCACAGTGCAAGATCCACACAAGCGCAATCGCCCAGTTCAGTGCCCTAGCACACAAAAATATGGCCATGCCAAGGCTTACTGTACGCTTAAATCCATTTGTGTAGTTTGTAGTGAAGCTCATAGTACAGCGAACTGCCACAAGAACAAGGAACACATCTCTGCAAAAATTAACAGCCACTGCGGCAAAAGTCACAAAGCGATCTGGCGTGGTTGTGTGGGCTACAAGGAACTAAAGAGCCGCATTAACAAACGCGGAGAATCAATACGCGCTCAGACCACCCACATCAAGCACACTGCGCCACAATCAGGCCCGTCTTACACGGCATGAACAGAATTGGACTACCTGCAATTTAATTCCATATGCATGCAATCCAGCAGCGGCCCCGTCACCCTGCCCGCAGTCTACTGCCCACCTCGTTTTGTAGTTTCTGAGAACTTCTGAGGAATTTTTAACTCACTCGGTGAGTGAGAACCCACTCATACACCGATAAGGATGTTGATAGCCTGGTCAAATCGATCGAGGAAACACTTGTTGCTGCAGTTAAAGCCTCTACCCCTCCAGACACCCATAAAATGACAAATCATAGTAAGACAAATCGCGAAATCAAACATATGAGTACTTGAAAAACAAAGACTAAGAAAAGAATGACAGAATCACAGATCCTCAACGGCTAAAGATGAACTAAAAATAGCTACACGTAAACTAACCAGGGCACTTAAGCCTGAGGAAGCAAATGCCCAGCATCTATATATTAACCAACCATCGCCTACCAGAAAAAAAACGCTTTGTGGAAAGCACACAAATATATTCAGCCACCGGCAGAAACAGTCGTTCCATTTCGCGGCCCCTCTGGAAGCTGGATACGCAGCGACGAAGATGGAGCTAATGCGTTCGCCGACTACCTGCAGAAAGTATTCCAACCAAATCCTGCTAGCAAATAATTTTTCCTACCTGCAGTCACTTAAATCTTGACACCTATAAATCTAATTTTATTTGGCCAAAGTGAGATGGCATCGACCATAAATGATCTTAAGCCCAAAAAATCCAGGTCCATGTCGGACATGACTTGGTGACACCGAAAATGTTTATAAAACTGCCACCGTTTGCGTTTCTGACCTTATGCCATCTCTTCAACGCTATTATGAAACTTGGATACTATTCCCAAAGGTGGAAAATGGCGTTCATAGTCATGATTACCAAGCCAGGCAAAGACAAAATGCAACCGTCATCCTACAGACCAATCAGTGTCTCCCGAAACTGATTAAAAGACGGAATACAATATCATCTGGCTGGAAGGACTAATGCACAAGATAATGAAACTGCTTCCCCAGAACACATACAAAATGATCGAATCATATATCTTCAAAAGAGTATTCTCAGCCAGGTGTAAAAGTCTTCACATGACCGCGTTTTCAATATCTTTACACCCTATACACCGCAGACATACCAACAAACTATTAGCTCACAACCTCTACATTTTCTGACGACACCGCAATACTAAGCCGATCAAGATGCCCAGCAAAGGTAAGGAAAGATAAACGAAACCAAAAGCAGACATGTAACCTCCACATTGAATAGAAAAACCTGCCCAACCTGTACCCAGAACAATACACTCATCCCACAGGCAGACGTGGTAACGTTTGTGGCGTTCACCTAGATAGAGGCATCACCTGGCGGCGACATAAAGAATCCAAAACGACTCATATGAAGCTTAAAGCAGCCAATCTTCACTGGCTTATAAATTGCATCTCTCGCCTTAGTCTGGAATACAAAGTACTCCTCTACAATACCGTGCTGAAAGCCATCTGGACATACGGCTGTGAACTATGGGGAAACGCTTCAAAAACCAACATTGAAATCATACAGAGAGCTCAGTTAACGATTCTGCAAACTATCACTGGGGCACCATGGCACCTACGCAACGAAAGCATCCACAGAGACCTCCATAGAAATCTTATCAACGAGGAAATTCAGATTAAAAAAGGTTAACACCAAGCGAACCTTGCGGCACGCGAAAATCTTCTCGCGAAGTCGCTTACGCGAGTCTGCAGTCAGAGCCGACTGAAGCTATCCTAGAAATCCTAGGGCCGTCTCTAACTCATACAATTACTTTACATTATAAATAATCTAAGTTATATTGTATAATAAGATTTGAATAATTATTATTAGTCTCACAATAAGAGAAGATCCAATAAATAATGCAATAAGTAGTTAAAGAAAAGAGAGACATTTGTATTTATTGTTAAATATTATAATATATTATATTAATTATAATTATATTAATAAAAATAAAATAATTATATTATATAATTATAATATATTATAATATATTATATATTAATATAATATATAATATATAATATTATAATAATATTTGCCTGTGGATAGTGTTACCCCCGAGAAGATACACCAGTCATTTATTTCCGAAAAAGTGGGTCAAGTGTATTGAAGGTTCTTTCGATATTTATTGAATTTAACAATAATGTAAGTTATCTTTGTAAGCTATTAAATTTAGGCTTTTATGGCGATGACTGATTTGTGAGAGTTTGTTTTAGGCAATGAGAAAAAGTATAATTGAGATAGGCGATCATTGGGACATGCCGCTTTAGGACGGGCATGTTTCGGAGTGGCATCTTTCTATCATGAAGTTGATGTAGTTGATGTGTTTAAAGATTTTTGGACAAATGTTCCATTCTTGAAGTTGTGAGGCATGGATGACAATACGGTCGAATGCCATGGAAAAAATCTAGTGATAGTATGGAGATGTGTTTTTTGTGTGTTAGAGAGTCGGCTATTAGATGATCTAAGTATAGTATATTATCTTGGACCGATTTTCCTTTCTTAAAGCCATTTGGGTTGGTATGAATTAAACGTTGGGCAATACATTTTTCGATGATTTTACTGAAACAGTGGTTTAGTACTATTGGGCGGTAAGAGTTAATGTTTGTTTTGGTTGAGTTTGGTTTAAGGATTGGTACGGTGAGCCTTGTTTTGTGACTCTGGGGGATATATGAATAGAGATATGGTTGTAGTAAGTGGTTGTGTAAGGATTCTAGCTTGGAATGTATATGCGGCTTTTTGTATCATGGGTTAAGATATTCTGCCTATTCCAGGGCTTTGTCCTTTAAATGTTTTTAGGGTGGATAGGAATTCTTGCATGCTGATTTGTTTTTCGAGTTCTTGGGCTATTTTAGAAAGGGTTATTAATATACCATTAATAGATAAAGAAGTTTTTGCTTGGATGAAGTTGTGGGAAAAGTTTCTCTTGTCGTTTTGTTTGGACCAGTGTTTCACAAAGCAGACGGCTATTGATAGTTTGTCTGTTTCTCGTATATTGTTTTCTGGGTTTATTATGGTGTGGATGGGTTTCATAATATTTAAGCCACAGAGGCGTCTGATGTTTGTCCAGATTTTTTTGGCTGAGGTACTAGGTTGACTTCCTGTATTTTAATATGTTTTCTGTTGAAATTCATTTTTTCAAGGGCTTGCTATGCTTGCAAGCCATGGAATTCATCTTGGGATTATTTTGGGGCGGATGTGCGGGGTGGTTTGTGGGATAGAGTGGTGTTCACTTAGAAGAATAATTTTTCTGATGTTGGCAGCTTGTTTGTTAGATTGTCAGTGAAGGAATGTCATTGTAATGTATTATGTGCTCTGTGCATTTGTTCCAGTCTGCAAGGTGCAGTTTAAAAATTCGCCGTATGTAGTTATGTAGTTGTAAAGTTTTATTGGACGGAGAATGCAAATTGTAGGATGTAGGCTGATATCATTTTAAAGTTTTAGAAGGAATCGATTTCGACACAAATTGCCTCAAATTCCTTAGATAGAGTTGTTCCTTTCGATTGGATAGATTTGCGTTCAATTAATGCTGTTCCTTCATAGGTGTTAAAATAGTTATTTGGGAGTAGTGAGAAGTGTGGGTACGCTGTTATGGTTATTATGTATGACTTGTATTTTTTTATATTAATGTTGAAGTTCAATTTTATTGGATATGTAGCAGCGTATGTTACATTCAATAATTTTTGAGATCATTTAAATAAAGTTGGCTTGGGGGTGAATTTTATCTTATTGGATACGTGTGTTTTAACAGTGAGTTTTACATGTTATTGTTGTACTTAAAGTTAGTGTGATCCCATTTTCTTATCTACGGATTCTGGGATCGTATCATTGAAGAGGATTTCATTAATTTTTAAGTTTATTGGTTATTGGATTTGGAAATGCTCTGGTTAAATATTTTAGAATTAGCGATGAGTAGAGTATTTGCTTTTATCTGTTTTTTGGTTTATTATTTCAGAGTATTTTTCGGATAATAACAAGGGGTAAAATTTGATGTTGGTATTTCCACTTCGGTTTGGAACTTGGATTATTTTGTTGGTGTTGACGTTGCTATTGGGGAAGGTTAAGGCTAGGTCTGCGGATGTGATAGGGCTTCTTTATTTTTGTTGCGGTTATGTTTCACTTCCTTGGAAAGTGTCCCAACCTCAGAATGCTATTAAATAGTAGAACCACAAAAAGCACAGCTTTAAAGGGAAGTAAATCTGGAAAAACAGTTAATAAAAACACCTTACATAGAGTATGCCATACAGTGGGCGCGACTAAATGAAAACGAATTAATTGAAAAATTCGTGTGTTGACGCGTGAAGACTTGTTTTCATCGAGCTCCGTATAAAATCGATTGATTTTAGTGAAGGAAATGAAATGGTTATTAATAAAAAAAAAATAAATAAATCGAAAGCGAAAGAGACGCTCCTTGCGATGCACCATCGCTCAAATACATATTCTGTGTTTGAGTTAGTATAAACTTGTTGTTCTAAATCTTCAAGCAAATAAAAAAAAAGCACTATGAGCCAGAACGACACTCGCGCTCAGCGAACGAAACAACGCGTACTTCTTTTACAACTCAGCGACACCTGAAGACAGAGAGCGGTCAATCACCCTTAACCCGAAAAATGTAACTTTACCAACAACTTAAAAAAGAGCGCGTTCTTGCTCTCCCTCACTTACAGTTTTTTACAAAACCAGCAATGTCCAAACACTTGCGAAATCTCCATACGCTTACCTACAGTGACCAGTACTGGGCCAACAACAACTACTGCAAATTAATCACAACTACAACTGGAACGGCATCGTCCGCTCTCACTCATTTTTTTTTTTTTTTTTTTTTTTTGTTAAATTGTATTTGAAGGGACTTCATCGCCCGAAGTGTCAAAACGTTTTTGCTTATTTATAAGTTTACGAAAAAAAAAAAAAAAATTTTTCCGGAAAATAAAACAAAAACTAATTAGTTAACACAATCAGTTTTTGGACGCTGCAGCTAGCGGAGTCGGCAATAAGCTGTAAAATAAAGCAACAAAACCCGATTTCGTTTGAGGCGAAAACAAAAATAAAACATTTCCGAATGGCCGAAGGGAAATCTGCATCTGACTCGCTGCTTAATAATAAGCAGACTTTGCAAGAAAAAATGTACCGCGTTGCTGGCAAAACCGCATCCGAGCTTCGAGCGGCTTGCAGAATTAACCAAACTGATATTGGCAATACAAGTACCAACATCATCACTCCCACGACCAGCACCATTACCTTCACGAACTTAAGCAGCACAAGCACTGACACCATGGCAACTGCTACAAAAAGCAAACACTGCTCTTCTGCTGCCCCGCGTGTCACTACTGACAAAGCTACAGTGACCAGTGGGGCCGCACCAAAAATGTTGCAGGCCCAAGTGCAAAAAAGCAAGAAAAGGAAAAACGCAAAGTCTTCTTCACCTATCGCAAGGGTTAAGAGAGCGACTAGGGGAGCTGACCTTCCAAGCTCTAGCAATAGGTTCGCGCTACTTGATACGGACATAGAAGCGGAAGACACTACAGAGAACCAACAGGATGAAATAACTAGTGAAAACAGCGACCCTGCCCAGACCGAACAAATAAGGAAAATGGGAAAGCCACCTCAAATTGTTGTCCCAGACTGCAGCATAAATGATCTGTTTGAATTTATTGGTGAGGTCA
Organism: Drosophila vallismaia; assembly: GCA_035047325.1. Classification (NCBI taxonomy): domain Eukaryota; kingdom Metazoa; phylum Arthropoda; class Insecta; order Diptera; family Drosophilidae; genus Drosophila; species Drosophila vallismaia. Next base: position 1,288,041 of record JAWNPU010000062.1, read on the forward strand.
CTAATTTGAACAATGTGGTCACAAAGAGCAACATAGGAACCACCAGAATCTTCCCCAAGGAAAGTGACACCTACAGAAATATTGTTGACCATCTGGACAGACATCGTGTGCAGACAGAAAAGCCGCATCGAATTGTTGTCAAGGGCCTACACCACAGCACTCTAAATAAGGACATCAAAGATAGTCTGCAAAAGTACGGCTTTAAGGTACTCCACATTCATTATCCCGCATCCAGGGCTAACAGGGAAGAGAAGCTAAATCTCTTCTTTATCAATATCAAACCGTGCGATACGATAAATGATGTCTTCAAAATCACAATCCTCTGTAAACAAAAGGTGAGGGTGGAGCGAATGAGAAAAGCCACAGACGTCGCACAGTGCAAACGGCGCCAGCGGTACGGCCATACTGCTAGATATTATCGACGACACCCCAATTGCGCCAGAGGTGGCGAGGATCATCAAACAAGTGAGTGTATACGCCCTCTTGACGCAACACCTACCTGCTTCCATTGCTCAGGAGCTCATAAAGCTAGCTACAAAGGCTGCAAGTCGTACCAGGAGTATCTTCGTCGGTCATCGGAGTCTCCAAATAAATCGGCAACCGAAACAAGATCACTTAATGGCAATGTGGCCAATCAATATTCTGCTACAAGGTACGTGCAGGAATTTCCTGCGCTTGGCCCCGCTAGAATAGCAAGGCAACAAGTGGCCCAAATTGCTTTCCAACCAGCAACAGAGCAGATGACACCACGGAGCAACAGTGCCCGCACCAGTCCCTCCTATGCAGCAATCGCAGCTTCAGTGCCAAGCAATTCTGGAAATGATCAACGTCGTTTGAACTATGCTCAAACGCAGCCAAGTCCACATCAACAACAGCCGATTGATATCCAGTCGCTGCTGCAACAGCAGCAACAACAGTTTCAGGAATGGCAACAGCACCTCCAGCAGCAGCAGCAACAGCAGTTTCTCATGTGGCTCCAACAGCAACAACAAGAACAACAACAGCAAAATAAGCTAGCTAATGAACGCCTTGCACGGCTAGAAACAATAGTGTCTGAGATGGCCAGCACAATGAAGCAATGGGCTGGAAATAATTCTCAGGTCAATGCTACAGCCTCGCCATGAATTCACTTAAAGTCCTTATCTGGAATGTCAACGGCATTTCAGGAAAAGTCGGAGAAGTCGAACTTTTTGCACACAACAACGACATTGATATCCTTCTCTTGACTGAAACCAGACTAAACCGCGGTGGAACTGTTTGAGTCTTTGTATACACATTCTATCCTGCCTACAAGCCATCGTCCAATAATCACAGTGGAGGTGGAGTGGTGCTAGTCAGGACTACTCTCCGACATTTTCCCCAAAGAGTAATAGAGACGCGCAGTAAACAAATGTCATCGGTGAAAGTTGCTACGGGCCTTGGTGACATGGAGTTCAGTAGATGAACTACTGCACTCCAGTAAACAGAATACGGGAAAGTCTCTTCACCAGTATACTTCGAAAATGTGAACAAAGGTACCTGGTTGGTGGCGATTGGAATGCACGACATTGGCTATGGGGCGACACCTGCAACTCCCCTAGGGGACAAGAACTAGCTGAAGCCATCTCCGCCACCGGGGCAAAGATTCTTGCCACAGGAGCCCCTACCAGATACCCATACGTCACCACACATACGCCCACATGTATTGATTTGGCCGTCCACCATGGAGTACCGGACTACTGCGCGAGTATTACCCAAAATTGGGATTTAGAGTCTGACCATCTGGCCCTCGTAGTCACCATAGATACCAATGGGATTAATGCTCGCTCTAATGCAAGGCTGATCAGCTATCAAACTGACCTAACTCTATTTCATCAGAATCTGGAGAGCTCCATCCATCTTGAAACGGAGCTGAATTCTGTGGAGGATATAGAAATGGCAGTGGAAATCTTCACTAATAATATCCACAGGGCTGCTGCTGCATCCACTCCACCTGCGAGCCCATTAAAGCCGACAAAATATGGCGTCACACTTACCAGAGAGGCAAAAGAGCTACTAGCTGCAAAAAGGCGCCTACGAAGAAAAGCAATTCAAACCCAAGACCCTTGGGATCGAATCCTGTGGAACCGAGCAGCCAAGCGACTACGGATCCTCTTAAGGGAGCTCAGAAATAACTTCTTTGAACACAAGCTGTCCTCGATGGACTACACTGTTGACGCCAATTACTCACTGTGGAAATGCACAAAGGCTACGAAAAACCAGCCGTTTAGACAGTTCGCAGTTAGGCAGCATGGCGGCGACCTTGCACGGAATGAAGAGGAACAGCAAACATATTTGCCCAACACCTGGAGGCCAGATTCACCCCACACAACGTTGCTACGCTGGCTGATATCGAAGAGACCCTGGAGAGCTTGCAGACCCCGCTCCAGATGTCCCTCCCTATCACGCCAATCAGAGTTCAGGAGATTACCGAAGCCATAAAAGCTCTTCCAAAAAACAAGGCTCCTGGCATGGACAGAATATGCCACGTCACACTGAAGGCCCTGCCAAATTGTGCGATCCTCTACATGGCACTTATTTTTAATGCTATGCTAAGGATTCAGTTCTTCCCTTCCCAATGGAAAATATCGGCAATCCAAATGATATATAAGCCAGGCAAGCCGGAAGACGGCCCGGAATCCTATCGGCCAATAAGTCTTCTTCCCTCTATGTCGAAGGTATGGGAAAGACTCATTGCTAATCGACTTACTAGGATTATAACTCAGTGCGAAATTGTGCCGACCCATCAATTTGGATTTCGGGAGGGACACGGCACTGTCGAGCAAGTTTACAGGGTTACGCAGCACGTTCTCAGTTTTTATTGATATCCAACAAGCCTTTGATCGGGTGTGGCACGAAGGTCTCCTTTGCAAGGTGAATGATTTACTACCAGCACCATATTACTTGCTCCTAAAGTCCTACCTGGAAGGGCGGGTATTTAAAGTCAAGATCCGGGACACTTACTCTGGGCCTGCCCAGATGAGAGCTGGAGTCCCGCAAGGAAGTGTTTCTTGGCCCGCTCCTGTACTCATTCTATACTGCAGACTTGCCCGTACCCGATGATGACTACATGGAAGACCCCTCGAAGGTTCTAATTGCCACATATGCAGACGACATTGCCGTTCTATATAGCTCCAAATGTTGCTTTGAGGCAGCAGACGGTTTCCAGGGATACGTTGCAGCCCTATCAGCGTGGTCCAAGAGGTGGAACCTAAATATAAACGCTCGAAAAACGTCCAACCCTGCCTTCACACTTAGGATGAGAACAATCCCACCAATCCAAATGGAAGGACAGATCCTGGAGCAACCAGCAACAGTGAAGTATATTGGCATCACTCTAGACAAGCGACTCACCTTCTTGCCGCATCTTAAAGCCACTCGTAAGCAATTACTTTGGCTGCTGATCAGAAAGAGCAGTATGTCACTTAGGGTGAAAAGAAAAGTGTACGCTCAGTGTGTCGCCCCAATCTGGCTCTGGAGATAGCTCTGGCTCGGGGTGATTACGCACGTCTTTTTGCTGCGCTGTGCGATTTTTTCGACATATACGAGTCCGGTCAGCCGTAAACTGCTAAAAAAACCTGCAAATCCACAATGGCGTTTGTGCCGCGGTTCTGAGCGTCACGGTGTCGATTCGGAATTCATGAGTGACCCAGTAAATTAGTAAATTGGCAATTAATCAGATCAGCTACATCAGATAAGACAGCTGATAGCATTGCCAACCCTTCGCGGTGGACGAGCTGGTAAGTCTGGCGTTGCCAGATCAGCGGTGCAATCATTCGGCCGCGCGCTCGTTAGGCGCGAAATTCGAATTCAAATTCAAGTTTGAATTAATTAATTTGAACTAAAATCTTGAAACCCAAATAAAGAACTGCATCTAGTTCTAATTCCCACGGAGCGCTTGTGACCAACAAGCCGTAGTCCCCCCCTATTATATTAGATGGACAGAACAGGGGGGGCAGTGCCCCCGACCCCAACGACCCGTTCAGGAGGAGCGGTAGGCTATCGAGGTCCCCCATAAGAGGAGTCGGAACCCCAATCCAGGGAGCGGGTGGTGAGCAAGAAGGCCCCCGCCGCCGAAAACTAGCGACTGCAGTGCAGCTGTGGATGTGGAGACTCTGGCCCCTACAGCCTCCACAACTGCCACAAGCCAGAAGACGATGGACTTCATCAGCGTGCCGGCACAAAGGGCGGGAGCGAAGTCCCCATCAGGATCGCCGCATCGCTCGCCAGAACTGACCATGACGCTCCAGAATGAGGACCTGCAGGGCATCCTGGTCATGATGAAAGCCAAGATCACCGCCATTCTATCCTCGCATGAGGACATAACGCTGAGCGACCACAACTTGATCACGTTCGGTGCCCGAACAATGAGGCCGATACCCAAACAGCGAAGATGGGCGCTAGGACCGGCATGGGAAATAAGAAAACTGGATGAAGACATGCTTGCATACCAGATCCAGAGCATGGAGTCAATAAATGGGCACGCGGAGACCATGGTGACAGCGCTCATGGATAGGCTCAGTGCAACGTGTGATGCGGTGATGCCGAGGAAAGTGAACACGAAACGAAAGCCCCATGTCTACTGGTGGAGTGACTCATTGCACCAGCTTCGGACGGAATGCCTCAAGGCGAGGAGACAAGCGCAGCGATCTAGAGGGCAACCGCACCACGCCCAGCGCATTGAATTATATAAAGCGAAGCGAACTGAGCTTAAGAACGGCATATCAGCAGCAAAAGCGAATGCATTTAAGGACCTGATTGCTAGCGTAGACGACGACCCCTGGGGTCTCGCCCACAAAATCGGAAGGAAAAAACTCAAATCCGCTGGTGCAGGATCTCCGCAGGACCCAGCCGCCCTGGCTAACATCGTGTCGGAACTATTTCCAAGCCAACACACGTTATGGCAACCCGCTGTTGACTCCCCCGCCTCTGACTTCCCGTGCATCACGACATGCGAAGTCGTGGAAGCGGCAAAGAGGGTCAGATCTAACAAAGCTCCGGGCATTGATGGTATCCCGGGCGTGATCGTCAAAGCAGCCGCCACCTCAAGACCTGAGGTCTTCAGGGATACATTCCAACAATGTCTGCTTGACGGAGTCTTCCCTAAGCGCTGGAAAAAGATGAAGCTGGTCCTTCTGCCGAAAGGCAAGGGGCCCGCAAATGAACCTCGCAGTTACCGACCGTTGTGTCTGTTGGACATTGTTGGCAAGCTCTTTGAGCGCATACTCTACGCGCGCATTGAGCTAATCAAAGATCCAACGACGTACTCCTTTCCATGGAAACCTTCCAGCACAAAGTTCACTACGGGGTGTAGCTGTTCAGGTGTGCCATGCCTAAGTCTCAAACCAAACTGAAATTTTGGAATAGCTTTTTGGACCTTACGGGATTCGAGCAATCTTCTCAGGATGCACCTCTCAAGTAATTTTCCAAATGCTGGAAGCAGGCTTATTGGGCGATAGGAGTCTAATTCCTCTGCTGGCTTCCCATTTTTATGGAGCATAATGATATTCGTCTTCTTCCAGGCACTTGGGAAGTGTTCAAGTCGAAGAGCAGAATTGAAATTCAGAACAAGGAATAACAAAGCATCAGCTTAATGGAGCGGTTGTCAATATGATCATCACCAGGAGCCTTGTTGTTGCGAAGGGATTTGATATCATCTTCCAATTCCGTGAGTTTAATAGGCTTTACAGGAAGAGCCATCTGCAATGGGGCATCTAGGGATTCAGCAACTAGTTGTTTTCGTCTTGGCGATGCTGTCTCGAACGGCTGGAAGCTTTCCTCCATGTTTCTGGCAAACGCTTCAGCTCTGTTCTGAGGTGATTTTGCCCAAGTACCATCTGGGCTACGAAGTGGAAACTTTGGAGCAACTTGTCTCTTGAATCTCTTCGTGAGCTTCCAGAGCGCGATTTTTGAGTTTTCATCGGCAGTAGCTTTCCCAAAGAATGCGTCAGTTGCTTCTCTTTTCAGGTTGGCCAGTACTTTTCTCTCATTGAACGAACAAAACAAAAACACAACTTAGCGGTTCTGCTGCAGTATCAAAAAATCAAAAAGTAAACAAGAACGCCGGGTCGACCATACAGACTGGAATGGATCGCTACACCAGTACACCAATAAAAAGAAAACTTAGCCCTCGAAAATCAACAAACAGCGAAAAAGTCAAAAATTACACGTGACAATAATAACATGCTCACTAGGGCGCCATTAAGCAACAACAGATTTGAGCTGCTGGCAAATTCTACTGGTGAAAGTGTACAACCGGGAAATTCACCTAAAGAGGAATCTAAGAAGGTTAGACCTCCTCCAATATACAATCGCGAAAAAAACTCAAGTGCATTAGTTAACAAAGTAGCCGCAATAATAGGACAAAACTCATTCTATGTAATCCCATGAAGAAAAGGGAACACAAATAAAACAAAGGTTTAAAGTTTAAACTAAAACCGAGATGGATGAAGCAGGAGACAACTTTTATACATAACAACTAAGAAGCGCAAAGGGGCCTACAGGTTGTTTTAAAAAAGGGATTGAGGCAACTGTTTCGACCACTGCAATCGTAACAGCGCTCAAGGAAAAGATTTTAATATTTTTGCATTTATGAGTGAAAATCGAGTATGAGCCAGAAGAAGTTCACCCAATCTACAGACTTCAGCTTTTACTGTATCGGCGTATCACAGTGGAAGAGTCATACAAGCGCAATCGCCCAGTGCTGTGGACTAACTGCCAAGAATATTTCCATGCTAAGGCTTACTGTACGCTGAAATCTATTTGTGTAGTTTGTAGTGAAACTCACACACAGAATAGCGAACTGCCACAAGAACAAGGAACACATCTCTGCAAAAATGTGCGGCAACTGCGGCGAAAGTCACACACCGACGTGGTGTGGCTGTGTAGTTTACAAGGAACTAAAGAGCCGCCTTAACAAATGCGGAGAATCAATACACGCTCAGACCACCAATATCATGCACACTCCGTTAAAATTGGGCCCGTCTTACACGGCACCACCCATAAGCATGCAATCCAGCAGCGACCCCGTCACCCTGGCCGCAGTCTACTGCCCACACCGTTTTGTAGTTTCTGCGGACCAATTCTTGGAATTTTTTAGCTCACTCGGTGATCGATGTATAGCCGCCGGTGACTACAATGCCAAACATACGCACTGGGGATCGCGCCTTTTGAACCCAAAGGGCAAAAAATTCTCTAAAGCTCCCGGACCTCATTGGCTTCGCAATAATAAGAAAGATCCCAAGAAATATTATTACGGCAGAGTTACTTGCAGATTTAACATCAGATCACTCTCCAGTTCTACTCTACTCAGTACTTACTCTCAGGCATCGATCATATATATAACTGAGCGCCCAACAGGCTGACAGACAACAGGACCAACTGAGCAAGGTAAAAGAAATATGTTTGTACGCATATGGTACCAACTCATACAGTATGCACCGAGGACGATGTTGATAGCTTGGTCAAATCGAACGAGGAAACACTTGTTGCAGCCAGGCCAGTGTCCCTCCAGACACCCACAAAATAGCAAATCTTAGCATGACAAATTGCGAAATCGAACAGATGAGTACTTGAAAAACAAAGACTAATTAAAGAATGGTAGAATCACAGATCCCCAACGGCTAAAGAACTAATAAAAATAGCTACACATTGACTTAACAGGGCACTTAATCTTGAGGAAGCAAACGCCCAGCACTTATATATCAAACAACTATCGCACACCAACAAAAAGGCCCCTTTGTGGGAAGCACACAAATATATTCAGCCCCCTGCATGAACAGCCGTTCCAATGCGAAGGCCCTCTGGCCCAGAAAAAATCCTGTTGTCGTCTCTAACTAATACAATTACTTTAAATTGTAAATAATCTAAGTTATACAGGGTGTCCGATATGAAAGTAATGCGCATTTTCTAAGAAAAATATATTTGTTGATCCAATCAGTACAAATTATTAAAACTCTTCAAAATAGTCCCCTCCTGCGTCAATACACTGGCGGAGACGTGTATGCCACGCCTGGAAAGCACCCTGAAACTCCTCGACAGAAATGCCTTTCAGGAACCTTGTTAAGCTAGCTTGGATGTTCTCCACCGACTCCCACTGTTTTCCCTTTAGCTCTCTCTTCAGTAGGGGGAACAAAAAAAAGTCGCACGGAGCTAAGTCAGGGCTGTAAGGAGGCTGGGGCACAACTAAGATCTTCTTCTGGGTCAAGAAGTTGGTGACGACGAAGGCCGTGTGGCTGGGGGCGTTATCGTGGTGGAGCATGAAAACGTCTTTGATGTCTGGCCTGACGCGTACGACTCGGCGTTTCAGTCTCTTGAGTACCTCTTGGTAAAAGGCTCCGTTGACAGTTTGTCCTTGCGGTACAAACTCAAAATGGACGATTCCTCGAACGTGCTATTGTTGGACGTCCGGAACGTGGATCGTCGGTGACCTCCTCTCGACCCTCCTTGAAGGCCTTGTGCCACCTTCCACACTGAGATCTCAAAATGCACTCCTCCTTAAAGGCCTCTCGAAGCATTTGATAAGTTTCCGATGCATTTTTGCCAAGTCGCACACAAAACTTTATGGCGTACCGCTGCTCCAGCGAACGCTCCATCGCACCGTGACACAACAGAAAAAATGACTTCGCTCTACGACACGTCCTACCACTTCTATTGCTCAGAGCGAACTGAGACCGAGCGCGTTGGAAAGGAGAGACTCCGCCCTAAATTTTCAGACAGGTCCGAGCGTGCTACGACAGGTAGTTACGTGACAATGATACCATGCGCATTACTTTTATAACGCACCTTGTATAGTAAGATTTGAATAAATATTGTTAGTCTCACAATAAGAGTAAATCCAATAAATAACGCAATAAGCATGAAAAAAAAGGATGAAATCACTGTCCACGAGCCACGGATGGTAGCTCGCGCATTTTGAATGTTCACCTTTGACAGATACCGGTCGATATATTATACAAGCACATGTAGGTGCGATTGGGCTGTGGGCGAGCTCCTTATGCTATCACACACTTATGCTGCATACGTCATAAAGGAATAATCTGCGCTTCCATTGTGACCGATAGCAACTGCATATATTGATGTACGCATATAAAAATTCTCTCTCTTTTGTCTTTTTATCAGTGGTATTAATAAGTTAGCCTTAACTCAGCCGCTGCTTGAGTTCCTGGCAGTAAGCTACGCAAAGGCTAAATGTATCTGTCGTCCTTTGTATGAAATGTATCCTTTGTATGATTTCATTACCAAAATTTTGGTCGTTGCATGCGTCTTGTCACGTATAATTTATATTTCATTTTATATACAAGTTTTCTAATTAATTACTTAGGCTGCAAGAGAACCTAAGCTTTGTAGCACCTGTTTTAATAATCATTTTATATTTGTTATAAATTTTTGTTTGTTTTTATTGATACTTTCGTCTTATCAGATAAAGCTTAAAATATGTTAATACTTCGGTTGCTTCCGAGGCATCTTTTCTTCCGCTTTCTCATTTTAATTATTTAATATCGTTCGACAGGTGGTGTTTTTGTTGTGCTGTTAGCTGGAATTGCCGTAGCTGTAATTGTCTCAATTTTTGAATTTTGGTTTAATTTCCAAGGCAACGACCTAGTGCCCGAAATTGAAATATTAGAAAAAGATTGGAAATATCTACAACCACAACGTTGCTTTTGGGTCGAAGTTCTTCAGGAACTGCGTTTTGCATCATGGTGTATGAATAAGCAAAAAAGACCAGAGCTAAATCGGATATGCAATAAAAGTTAAATTAAGTAAAAAAAAATGTACATTACTAAACATTAAACTAAAAAAAAATGAAGGTATTTATATATAACGATTCATAATAAAAAAACATTCTAATCGAAATAAATTTTCCAATCATTTACAACAAAGGAATTACCGCAAAGCGACTTTTTCCCATACAGATATGGGTCTCCCTACGCATCTAACATCTTTAAATATTATTGATAAGGATAACCTCCGGTGGGTATATAAGCATTTCCATGTGTGAGTCTGTCTGTTTCCACACGAACTAGCCTCTCAGTTTTAAAGTTATCGTTTTCATACTTCTCACACGCCAATTTTTTCTTCGCACGCAGTGTATAAGTCGAAAAGGCCAGTATCGATCCACTTTTATTTAATGCTATAACTTCAAAGTTTTTGATGATAGATAAATAAAATTCGCGAAGAGCTTTTTATCTTTACGCGACTCACACTTCATACCGTACAGCCCACCTCCTTCCAATTAAATAGCGGACAAAGCTCTCAGAGAATAGAGTGTAGAACAGGTTACGAGGAAGAAGAAGATTGCGCTGTATAGTCAGTAGCCTAAAATGCTCATGCTGAGCTACAAAGGCTTACCAATTAAGGACTAATATTTCTAGTTCGTTTAAATTTTAGTCGTGTTAGTATCTGTCTTCATTGCTTTTTATAAAGTTATGTAGGAAAACGACGCCCCGCATCTTTCTAATTTTTGTTAGTGAGTGTAAGTTATTTAATAAGAATATGCTAAAAAATAATTTACTAATAATAGAGCAGTACTTTTTTATATCGTTATCGATAGCAGTCCTGTTTATCTAATTCACAGCTAACTTCATTTTATAACTTTAAGTTTAACGTAACAAGTTCGATAAGGATATTAAAAAGTACTGCTCTCGATAACCAATAAAGTAGTGATGGCTTGGGTTCTGGTTAGGTGGCAAATTGAAATCAAAAGTAACACTTAAAACTAATTAGTACAAAAATGTCCTTTTAAGGGCCATTTTTCAATTCTTTGAAGACCGGTAGAGCCATCAAGATGATTCATAAATTAATTTTTTTGCAATATATAATAATAGGACAACAAAATGTGTTTTCTTATACATTGACGGGACGCCCTAACACATATGGTTTGTGTAATTAAAATTTACAGTGCATTTAAGTTGTTCAAAAGTGCGGTGCATATAAATATGTATGTATATGAAGTAAGAAAATTTGTAAGTAAGAAAATTTGCAGGATACAATGCAAAAATGTTATCTGCAAATTTTTAAAGTTTTGGAGCACCGCTAGCTCGCCAGATGAAATCAGAGATATGAAAAAAAAGCTCCATTCGCGGTCATCCCTGCTTTGTTTTTACGCTTGATATTTTTTTATTTGCTCTTATTTGCCTTTTTATTGTGGTCTATGCGTATGTATGGTTTTTCTGAACTTGCGACCACGTGGTGTGGTGTGAATTATTAAGTTTTAATAATAATATTAATAATTTACCAGTTATTTACAGGGTATAAGTATGTTTCACTATTTTTGAGTATTTTAGTGAGAAGTGGGCTATATTGGCTATTACTTCTCTCCACTTCGCCGCGTTCCTCATGTAACCAATTACTCGTTTTGAGGTGAGGCCGATACAGATGAAAGCACAGCATAAGGTCACGATGATGAGACCTGACCGAAAAAATGCTGTCGAAGCTCCAAGTTTCGTTCAATCAACCTGTGAACATCTGACATCGGACAGAACGTTGACCCTTCGATTCTATCACGACGTTGTCTATTATCGTAGCATTATATCATGAGGGGTGACCGGGAAGGTCCTGACCTTTCTATATACTAGTTTTATCTTAGGGCATTTTAATAAAGTGTATGGTAGACATAATGTCCCCTATGGGTGTATTGGTGGGTTCCTCTAACCCTACTGAATTTTTTGAAAATGTTCTTACTTTATTGACTGTACAGGTTAGATTATTTATTTGTTGTGGTGTTTTAGTGTTGATTTCTATTTGTTAAATGATACCCACCATCGATTTGATTTCAGCTTAAATTAACTTTAGTAACATACTATTGGTGGTAACTATTACAAGTGGCTTTTAAATTGTAACTGGAAGATGTATTAATTCAAGTTGTCTTTGTGGACCAGTCTCGCCTTAATTAAGACCGTGATCCCCAAGTCTTCTTCTACAGTTCTTTCTTCACATATAGGAGTTAGTTTGTCGCAAAGTATTCGGTTGGATTTTATTAGAACTTTCTCTTAGAACTTTAGAACTTTTATTAGACCCTGTTTTGCCTGAAAGAATTTTTGGACCTAAGCGCATGTTGGGCGCTCTGTTGGAACCTTTCTGTTGCATCTCCAATACCGGGTTAATAGGGTCGGTTTCCACCACATCAACTGGCCTCTTGTCAATAATCGAATGAATCGAATTTATTGTATCGTGTGGTTGCTAAAAGGATCAGTTCCAAGGTGTCCTTGATACATTTTCGCTTTGAAGAAGTTCGGGTCTCTCTGGAAGCAGAGGCTTTTCTGTTACCTCTATAGTGTGGGTGAGGGAAACTTCGCTGTGAAATGTTACTGCGCAGGATTGTGCTCCCTATGCTTCTAGAAGATTCAGCTGCTGCCTAGATAGGGCGTCCGCGTCCATGTTTTCCTTCCCAGGTTTGTAGAAGACTTTAGCGCCGGTTTCATGTATGTGCGTTCTTGCCATCTTTTACTTTTTGCGTTCCGATTGGAATCCGAATATAATCTGATAATCTGTATATATGCTAAGATCGCTCGCCACGTACAGGTAATGCCATAGTTTGGCCAGGGCCAAGACTATAGCCAGCAACTCTCTTTCGTTAGTGGCATAGTTGGCTTCCCTGTCTGACAACGCCTCAAAATCATTGTGCTTGGACGACCATCATGGGATTGAGCTCCGTCAAGACCATGGGCTGAAGTATCTGTTGTCAGAACAAATGGCTTCTTGTAGTCTGGATAGCTTAACATGACGTCTTCGGACGCCAAGATGTTGCACAATTTATAAAAGGCTCTTTGTTGCTCTTCATTAAGCTCTACTTTTATGTTCTGTGATCTGTGCCTGCTCACGCTTCCATTTTCACCCTTTAAGATGTCTGTTATGGGTTTTGCTATTGCGGCAAAGGCCTTTATGAAGCGTATATAGTTGCTGGCCAAGCCAAGGAATGAGATTACCTTAAATAAATTTTTGGGTTCAGACAAGTCCTTGATTGCCTTTGTGACGATGAATTCTAAAAAGTTGACGCTTTTTTTTTGCTTGGCAAATGTTTTTAGTACCCAATCGACGTGGTTGACATGAGCCTGCTCGTCTTCCGTGAAAATTTTCCAATATTTTCTTCCTCATTCGTGTTATTAAAGTTCACATCAATGTAAGGGTGGAGTAGGATTTTCACGATTTTCGTGCCACACTTGAGATGTTCGAAGCCGTAGAGTAGATCTACCTTAGTTTGTCTGAATAGGTCAAGGTCAATAAGCCCGTCAAATGGTTCAAAATCTGACAATATGCAAAATATCACTTCTGTGTTAAAAATGGGAATAATGCATTTTTCTGTAAACGGTGCTCGAGCCGTGAATGGAGGACATCTTAAACAGTGTGTTAATTGGTTGGATCCCCGGTAAGTTTTTATGAGGTTTTATGTAATTTTTTGCGGTGCCCGTGTCAATGAGAAATATCATTTCTGTCCCCGCTACTATTCGTCTGATGACAGACACCAAGTATGAGCCACTAAAAAATGAATCCGATTCGAATCATAATCGTTATACCCGGAGTCAAATGGTTGACTCTTTGTTGTTTTCTAATTGCGTTCGGAGGTCGCCGCCCTTCTGTTTTGGTAGGCCGTTGCCTGGGTGGTCTGTAGCATTCGCGACATCGAAGGGTCTACTTGATTGTCTGTTATTGGGAGGGTCAGCGTGAATTTGTGCCTTGTATTGACGCCTGAAGTTTGGGTCCTTCATGCCGCTGGGTTCAAACGGTTTGTCTTGTCAGAATGGTTTTGGAGCCTACTTACGGTCTTTTTCCTTCTGGCTTTTTGAGAAATTTGCCGCGAAGGCATATCTGTCATAGTTGGACTCTAGCTCTTTGGCCAAGGACAGTGCCGACGTGAAATCTTTGGACTTTGCCGCAAGCACATCGGTTAGAGTACGCCTCAATCCCGAAAAGAATACTCGAAGGGCGTCTTCTCTTAATTTTTCGCAAATTCCCTGTGCGAAAACTCTGTCATATGACATGTTGTCCTTGTTGCCAAGTAGGGTTCCCTTTTTCAACCTCGTCGTAGTACTGATAGATCGTAAGGCTGCCCTGTCGTAAAGTGCTTAACTCTTGCTCGATGACATGAATCGGTCTTTTGTCACTGTATCGAAATTAATTACAGCGCCGAAGGAGGAGAGAACTACATTTGCGGCACCCCTAATTTTGTTCCTTATGATGATAACCGCTTGATAGTGCCGCGAGCTACCATCATATGGTCTGAATAAATTGTATGAAGCTATGGCCCTTGGGTTCCTAAAAACTCTTTATATATATTTAATATATAATAATATAATATATAATTATAGTAATAGTATATAGTATAGTATAGTAGTATAGTATAGTATATAATAGTATAGTAGTAGTATAATTATATAAATATATATATTAAATAATGATATAATAAGGACCCTTGGGTTCCTAAAAACTCTTTATATATATTTAATATATAATAATATTATATATTATATAATAATATAATACATAATAATATTATATACTATATAATAATATAATATATAATAAAAATATAATATAATAATATAAAATATAAAATTTTTGCGATTGTTTTTTTTTTGGTCGTAACAAAATCTGAATATTTATGTGGTTTTATTTTGAAACACCCGAACACGAAGTTGTCGATCCCAATCAATAGCCACCTGTAGCTAAGTTTGCCAATAACGAAACTACTTGTTTGGTTATTAGGTTCCTTATTTCTTCTGAACCAAATAGCAGATGATTAAAAGATCTCACTTACATTATATTTGTGTTCTTGTGTTTGTTTTATATTTTGTTTTTGTTTATAAGACTTTGGGTCGCGGATACTTATTGTTATTAGATGCCAATTATTAAAGTGTTGCAGTCCCGCTATCCCGCTATCCACTTGGTGTGATGCGAATTATTAAGTTATTATAATAAAATTAATATTAATAATTTACCAGTTATTTACAGTGTAGAAATATTTTTTATTATTTTTGAGTATTTTATTGAAAAGCAGGCTTCTCAGAAAAAGTCTGGTAAGTTTGGTTTATTTATTTTTGTTTATTTGCAATGAAGTCTGCTCTCTTGCGATACTAAATCAGAACTAAAGATAAAACCAAAAAATCTTTGACTTTAAGCTAACAGAATATGATCTTCACAGCGGCCACCCAAGAATGCAGTATCTGCCGGCTGTGCACAATCATCCTGTCAAGATGCTAGGTCAGCAGTTTGACCGACAATAAGCCACGATTAGCGAGGATGGCTTACTTTAGTTAACTTGCATATAAATGGCGTGATGCGGCTTCCATCTACATACGAGGAATTTGTATGAGTGTGTTCAAACTTGTAGTATTGTCGGCTTAATGCAATCAGTTCAGTTGTGTCGAAACATGTTTGTTCAGACGGATATAAAACGCTAATTCGAGCATGTGTGATTGTTTTTGAAGGGTAGAATTACCAGGCGTGAAATCATTGCGCTTTCGATAAAGCCACTTAAGTATGTGCGTTGTTTTTGCCCGAAAACGTGTTAATTTGTGCTAATGATCGTTTGAGCTGTGAGCGTTGCATATGCAAATTTTGTTTGCTGTTTCGAGCATGCATTCAATAAAAGTATATGCCCTATCTAACGCAAAAAGTCGGGTGCAATAAGGTGTGATATGCAATATCTTTATCGTAAATCAATCAGATATAACTACAAATAAATTGGCAGTGCTAACGTAAAGAATTAAGTTCAAGTGGGAGCGTAACATGATACTCATAAGCCACACTGCATAAATGGATGGTTAGCATTCTCACGCTAAATGCTTTTGTACCATACACGTGTATATGAGCGCACATAAGTATGTTATTAATGTCTCAATATTCACTTTATAGTCTCTTTGTTGTTGCCTAGCAAAAGAAAAATACATAATATAAGAATATATAATGCAGCCGATTCTCTGCTGGCTTCACCAGGCAAATAAGGCGCATTCTTAGCTTAAGCATATTCTTGAATTAGATCTAAGATTCAGTATGAGTTTGACTATGAACTGTTACGCACAGTTGATAAAAATCATTTTAAATTTTAAATAAAAGGTGCTATGCTCCACACTAAACTACAAAACCAGTGCGTTATTCCTTTAACGGAAATTAACTATAATCAACTCATGCACATGCAATTGTGAGCGATCCATCTATTGTAGCATAAAGGCAACATTCAACAAAAAAAAACACCGCTTCGACAATAGATTTTTTGCATATATTTTTCTTTACATATGGTACAAGTATGGATATAACACATATTTTTTCCGCTCGCAGTACTCTTAGTGTTGAGGAAATACTAGAATTAATTAAAGGTGCGAATATGACTCCATATGGCTCTATAAAGATAGGGCGCAAATAGGTTTCATCATTTGTGAAAACTTCGGTACGAAATGTCAAAAATACGAGACTAGCCGCATAACGGGCTGTGCGGGACTATGACAAATTGAAAAGCGTTTGTTTTTTTTTAGGTTTTAAACCAGACTTTAAAAAGGAACATTTTAGGGCAGTAAAAGAAAATTCTTCATGCGTAAGTGTTTTTAGTACTACCTGTAATCTGTCAAAAAAAGCATCCTTCCAGTGACTTGCTGAGGGTCATCACAGAAGCGCTGCTTCAGAGAATATGTAGTCCACCGTTGAACACCAGGATTGCTCATCTCAGCCATAATACCACAGCATGCAATTCTTTTGGCTCTCTCTGTGAGTTTTAACTTGTTTCAAAAGTTCCGAAAAATTATGATTTGCGACTCAAAAACTGCCAGCAAACTGTTCTCGTTATTTGAAGTAGGCATGGGCGATCCCACCTGTAATGTAGGAGAATCATCCGTATGTTGCTCAGCCTCATCACTTTTACATTTACACCGCAAGTTTTCTGCTATTATTCTATTCTATTCTATTAATAAAAGATCGGACAGAACAAGCATTAAATGTGCACTATGCAGTGAAAACCACACTGCAAACTATAAAGGTTGTATGGTGTACAAAGCACTGCAAATTCAAAAATTCCCAAATCTTCGGAAAAAGAGATACCTGTAACAGAAACAAATCATCAAACGACACAATACAATACAACAAATAACGTAGTAAGCTTAAAGACGCCAGCTATATCCTATGCCGAAGTCTTAAATAAAAACCAAGTAACTAACCATTAAACCAACTCAACAATTCAAACTACTATTGTACCTAATATACAGCCTGCTTCAACTCAATTAAGCCAAACCGCACAATGTGATTTTGACGAACTAAAACAAATGATGAAACAATTAATAGCCCAAATGACAAATATGATTAACATTGTCACGCTTTTATTATCTATACTTGACAAATAAAAATCTAAAAATCGCCATATGGAATGCTAACGGACTTTCAAGCCATTTACTTGAATTAAAAACATTCTTAAATGAAAAGCAAATTGACGTTCATTTCTGAGACACACTCAATTGAGAAAACCTATATATGGTAAACATACCTAACTATAATATTTTCTCTACTAATTACCCGGACGGTAAGGCCCAGGTGGTACTGCAGTAATAATTAAAAAAAGCATTAAGTGCATAGAGCTCGATGGATTCTAAAAGGACTACATACAGGCTACTACTATATCGACCACAGACACAACGGGAATAATAAATATATCTCCAGTTTATTGCCCACCTAAATTTAATAATACAAAAGACCAATACCTCGATTTTCTAAAATCACTGGAAGATCGGTATTTGGCAGGAGGTGACTATAATGCCAAACACATAACATGGGGGTCCAGACTTACCACTGCAAAGGCAAGTCGACTGTATGAAGCAATAAGAAACAATAATAGCCGTGCTCTAAGAACAGGAGAGCGGACTTACTGGCCAACTGACACCAATAAACTACCAGATTTAATTGACTTCTGCATTACAAGAAATATAAAATGCGAGAACCTAACAATAAAATCATGCCTAGAGCTCTCTTTCGACCATTCCCCAATATTAATTCCATTACATGGTAACCTAGAAGAAAACAACAATGACTCCGCTTTATTTAACCACAAAACAAATTGGAATATGTTTCGCGACATTTTGGAACGTAGAAATAAATATCTCTCTAAAGACAAACAACGAACTGGACTCTGCAATAGCATATTTAAATGACAACATCATATATGCAGCAACGCAATCGACACCATCTATAAAAATGATTGCTTTAAAGAAAACTCCCGCTTTTATTAAAGACAAAATCAGGCAAAAGCGTAAACTTAGGATGATATGGCAAAGGACTAGGCATCTCGAAGATAAAAACAAACTTAATAGAGCAACAGAGGAGCTCAAGAGAATTCTCAGGGAAGACAAAGATAACCGGCTTTAATACTACCTTAGCAAAGTTGGAACTTTCTTATCTAAAAATTATTCTCTGGGGAAGGCGACCAAAAAACTGACGAACTCAACTATACACAAGTCGCCCATAAAAAGAAACAACAAAACATGGGCGAGATCAAACAAAGAAAAAGCAGACACTCTTGCTGAACACTTTAAAACATCATTTACCAATGACATGGACAACGGCAATGCTGAGCTTCCAACGCAAATCACCAACTTAAATTGTGCAATTAAAACTATAACAATGGCAGAAATTAAATCTCACATAAAACAAATTAAAAACTAGAAAGCCCCCGGATATGATTTAATCGGAGGAAAAGTTCCTAAAGAATTACCAGACGCTATAATCACCTATATTAGAAACTTGATTAACGGAATCCTTCGATTGCAATACTTTCCCATAACTTGGAAGGTAGGCCAAATTAAAGCAATTCCAAAACCAAATAAAAGCGCCAATACTGTAAGCTCGTACAGACCAATCACCTTATTACCTGACCTCTCAAAAGTATTTGAAAAAGTCCTATTTAATAGAATCGAGCCAATCCTAAAATAAAAAAATATAGTACCTCCTCACCAATTCGGCTTTCGGAAGCAGCACTCGACTGTCCAACAGGTCCATCGAGTAATTAAAAAAATAACAGGCAATTTCGACAAAAAGAATTTTGCTATGCTGTGTACTTGGACATTGCTAAAGCATGTGACAAAGTATGGCACAAAGGACTACTGCATAAGCTAAGAACTATATTACCATATAACCTATATACCATCCTTCAAAGCCATATTCAAAGCTATATTTCTATATTAAATACGACAATGAATGCTCAGATATTATGCCAGTGTCAGCGAGTGTTCCCCAAGGTAGTGTGCTTGGGCCCATCTTATACCTGATCTATACCTCCGATATTCCATTGGCAACTACCCCTGGATCAATGATTGCGACGTTCGCAGAAAATACTGTGTTAATTTCGTCAAGCGCGTGTGAAAAAACAGCTGCAAATACGCTACAACAAATCATGACACTAACAGTATCCTGGTTTGAGAGATGGGGTATTGGGACAAAGAAAAAACTCAACAAGTAATATACACAAAACGACAACTCAAAAACTTCGCAATTCAACTCAATGACAATCAAATATTATTACACATCCCAGTAAATCCCACTTACAGCTAACTCAGCGAACGCAATCGAAAATGCTCAGAATAATCACAAAAGCCGAATGGTGCATTAGAAACGAAGATATCCAAAATGATTTGAACATAGAGACAGTCAACGAAACTATTTAAAAAAAAGCAGCAAAAAACTCATAAATCAACTACTTAGCCACCAAAACTCAAACTTGAGACAAATACCGATGACAGAGTTGGAACGAAGAAGATTAAAATGCAGAACTCCAACAGAATTAAATTATTAAATTACTAATGTATTAGCGTATCCTTGCAATGGAAAGGGCCGCTACTTTTTTCTTTCTTCACTAGTACCAATTACTTATTGTTATTTTTAAAAAACAGATTGTAAATTAAAGAAAATTAATAAAAAAAAAAAAAAAAGTTTTCTGCCGCGTTGGTGAGGCATTATTAACCTGCACAATGATCAAAATTTACCCATGTCTTATAACTGGCGCAGTCGACTCACGAGCAGAATCCCGAGGGAATTTGGAAACAGGACGATGAAAAAAATAATAAGCCTAAGCTTGTAAGTAATAGTGATGTGAAAGTGAAGTGCAATGGGAATAGATCATTACAAATGAATAATGTTAATAAATACAATTAAAACAACAAAAAAACAATGTATTCTTCTTCTTTGTATACTTCAAGACACACATATAGTTTCAGTAACCCAACGGAGCGTGGTCTTGCCGTTGTACACAGACCGGCAAGGCTTTCGGACGACGACTTCAAGCTTACTGCAACGGATGGCACGGTTTCGTGTGACCAGAGGACACAAGTATGTAGGATTGCCAGATGCATTTCCAATACTTCTCTCTCAGATACCACCCTTCTTATGGATCTGTCTCATGCCTAACGCTTAGATGCATAAGAAATGCTTTGGACTCAATAGTTGCTTGGTCATTACATCTGCCGGCATCTCGTTTGTCTGGATGTATTTCACATTGATGTCATCCTTCTCAACCAGTTCTCGTACAAAATGGTAACTGATGGCAATGAGCTTTGTCCGTTTATGGAATATTGACATCTTTGTGAGCTGACCAGCTCCCTGGTTGTCGTTGTAGATTGTGGTGGCATCCAGTTGCCCAGAATCTTTTGCAGAAAACTTCGTAGGTGGATGTCTTCCTTCGCCGATTCGGACAGCACCATTCTACAGCAACGATCCTTGTTCTTTAATTGCAGCCTGCATATATTCCTTAACCACAATTTTTCTTCTCCTTTTGTGGCAATATTTGGCCAAACCGTGCTGGGATGTTTTTGGTATTGATGGTATACATCAATCTCTAAATCGGCAGCAAGAACTATTACCACCCGTATGGAATTGATTTGGGTACGGAGATACGTTTCGTTGTAGTCAATCCCTCTCTCTGCGTGAATCCTCTGACTACCAGTCGCGCTTTGCGGCAGTTCAGTTCACCACTCGACTTGTACTTGGTACGTAGCACTTGGTATCGATGTCTTTCATTTCAGGCTAGCGTCTTACAACTCGCTATGTGCCGCTCCTTAGGAGAGCCCTGTACTCGGTCAACATGGCGTCCTTCCACTTAGGCCCATGTGCTTCTTCGAGAGCATCGTACGCTGTCATCTCGTCGCTGTTTCTTACTAAACATATGGATTCGAAGAAATTATCTTCCTATTCAGATTTATTTGGAGCTGCATCGATCTGATTGTGGATTAGTATTATTTTCTTCTTGACTCGTATGCATGATCTCTACGTTCATTCCATTCGTTTCCGTAAATGTGCTGTCTTAACCAAATTGCTTCGTAAAAACCACGTCACGACTCTTTAGCACAGTTCTTGTTTCCATGTCATACAGATTGTATGCCTTTACATAATTGCAGTGTCCTATGGATATGCATTTCCTCGATCTTGGAGTGAACTTGCCTTTTGGTCGATTGTTGAGCGACTACATAATTTGTACAAACGTACGCAGAAATTTCACTACTGGGATTCGTCTATTTTACAGTTCAAACGGTGTTTCTCCATACTGATTACTCGACGGACATCTGTTCTTTACGTAATTTGCCATGTTGAATTCTTCAGCCTAATAGCTAGGAGGTAGTGCTGCCTGGATCATCATACAGCGCGCCATTTCTACTAGCGTTTTATTCTTACGCTCAGCTAATCCGTTTTGCTGAGGGGTGTACTCGACTGTGAACTGGACCTGCACCCGCTAGGTGCTTTTTGAACTTGTTGTTCGTATTTTTCGTGTCATTGTCTGATCGCAATGTCTTCAGCTTCTTTCCAGTCTTCCGTTCGGCATAATTTTGAATCCTTGAATTTTTCTAAAACTTTCGATTTTGCTTTGATCGTATATAGCTCGCACCATCTTAAATGGTCGTCATAAACGTTACGAAATAACGGATGCCACCCTAACTGTGCACACGCATGAGACCACACACGTCGCTATGCACCAATTCTAAGACTTTTTTGGATCTGGAGTTCAACATTAGGAACGGCATCTGAGGTTGCTTCCCCTTAATGTAGACTTTGCATTGTGGTAAACTTACACTTATGTTTAATTTTATTGTACTCCACGGACCATACCTCGTTGTATGACAGGTTTGAGATCATTTTCGTTTAGATGGCTAAAAGGCTCATGTCATTCTTTGAGGTCGGTTTGCCAATGACTTAACACTTGGCAGCTCTCACTTATTTCTTCCGTATAGTAGAGATGTAACTTACGTTTGGTTCTAAACGCAACTTAGCCACTAGATGCTTTTACTATTTCTGCTCCCTCTCTCTCAAACAACACATTATACCCGTTGTCACATATCTTAGAGACACAACTAATTTCCCCTGAGATCAGGGACGCACAGCGTGTTCACTAGGTTTACGGAAAACTCGATCGTTGGAAATAACTATTACAATTCAGTTTTCAGTTTTTGAACACTCTGCAGTACTGACCTTTTCAAATCGATCTTTCTGTAAGCACATGTGTGAAAAAAGCTTTAAAAGCTTTTGATCAATACGGACGTGTTTACAAACGCAGCGCGATAAAAATAAATACGGAGACAGCCCAGCTATAACAAGCCTTTACTACATCGTTGGAACGTGTAATGGTTCAGCTTAGCGAACCAAACCAAAAAGCAAGTGTTTAAACAAGAATAATTGTCCAAAAGACAATTTCTCATTTTGTTCTTTTTTGGTCGCACTTTTCGCGGTGGGAGGCCCATCTGTTAAATCATCCGGTGGAGCTGACATCGCAGACCAACAGTGCTTCCAGATCTGGTGATCGGGAGCTAAATGGACAGATCAGCGGGGGGCCCCGCCCCAACCGATGAAGACCCATTCAGGAGGAGCTCCAGAATGTCAAGGTCCCCAACAAAAAGAGGAGGAGCTACGGTGCAGGACGCCGGAACCCCTGCACCGGCGGTGGTGCTGGAGGATTTACCGACTTGCCGTCGCAGGTTTGAAGCGTTGGACAACTCGGCCCCTGTAGCCAGCAGCGCTACCAATTGGAGTATTCAGAAGGGAAAGGACGGTATCACCGTGCCGTCGCACGGCAAAGGAAGAATGTCACCAATCGGATCGCCTATAGGGCCATTAGATCTAGCCGCGGGAACCACTGCGCCGGCGGTTGTGTTGGAGGATATACCGACTAGCCCCCGCAGTGCTGCAGAGCTGGACAACTCGGCCATTGTAGTCAGCAGCGCTGGCAATACCAGCAACCCGAAGGCAAAAGACGTTATCAGCGTGCCGTCGCACAGGAAAGGAAGGATATCACCGACGGGATCGCCCATAAGGCCCTTAGACTTCGCCGCGGGATTCCAAAACGAAGACTTAAGGAGGATCCTCGTCAAGATGGGTAATAAAATCAACGCGATACTATCCGCGTTCGAAGTTCGGCGCCATGTCATCATAGACGACAAGAGTGAACTACTGGAACTCTCGGCTCTCAGCAACAGGTCCATCGAGCTTTACGAAGGAATCTCTAAAGGGAATCTTTCTAAGACCGCTTCTACCCAAACTGAGCCCCAAAAGCCTAGACCAAAGGCTACACCAGCAAGGGAACTGCCAAAGGGGCAGATGCCCAAAGGTCAGTTGCCTAAAGCACAGGCATCCAAGCGCGGCAACTACTCCGCGGTGAGCTCAGAGGGTATACCCAAAGAAGATACGTCCAAGCCGCGCAGCTATGCATCCGTCGCCAAGGAGGCTAGCACTGGAGGCGAGTGGAAAAAATTTCAGCCTGAATGCCTGAGGAAAAAGCCCGAGGCACTTATATTAAAGAAGACGGGAGATGCCTCGTATCCGGAAACTGAAAGCGGACCCGAACCTCAGCGAACTGGGCAAACATGTTCGCAAAGTCCGTAGAACTCAGCAAGGGGAACTACTGCTGGAAGTAGATGGGAAAGGCTCCGACAGCGTCCCCAAATTTAAGACCGAGCTGGAAGCAACTTTTAAAGACTTGGCTCCGGTACGTACGGGTGCGCAAAGATCAACTTAAGCAAGCTACGCTCGGAATGCCTAACGGCAAGAAGAAGGGCGCAACGAACCAGAGGCAACAGCCAGCACGCAGAACTCGTGGAGGCTTTTAAAAGAAAACGCTCCGAGCTTGAGCACGGCATATTGGCTGCCAAAGCCTATAAGGAACTGCTAGATACCGTGGATAGAGAGCCCTGGGGACTTGCCTACAAACTCATAGCCAACCAGCTAAGGAAGAGAGGCAAACACAACTGACCCGGATGTCCTGGCTAGCATAGTAGCAGAACTATTCCCAAGGCAGACCACTCTATGGCGGCCAACAGCAGTAGCGCTCCCCCCCCCCCCTATGACTTCCCGAGCATTACAGACCTAGAAGTTGTGGAGGCAGCCAAGCGAATCAAGCCCAACAAAGCTCCTGGCCTGGATGGAATACCTGGAGCAGTCGTCAAGGCAGTGGCGTTGAATAGACCCGATATATTCAGGAAAACCTTCCAGCAGTGTCTCTTGGAAGGGGTCTTCCCGACGAGGTGGAAAAGTCAGAAATTAGTTCTGCTGCCGAAAGGCAAGGGATCAGCACACGCCGCAACTAGCTACCGCCCGCTATGCCTACTGCACATCGTGGGCAAGCTATTCGAGCGCATCCTGTATGCCCGAATAGAGGTGATCACGAAGAGCAGCAACGGACTGGGTACGCAGCAGCGCGGATTCCGGAAGGGCAGGAGCACCCTGGACGCACTTATTGCGGTGAGAAACATCGCCGAGAATGCTCTCCATGATGACAGATGGCTGGGTGGAAATAAGGAGTACTGTGCAATCCTCACGTTGGACGTGAAGAACGCCTTCAACACCGCTAGATGGCCACTAATCCTCAGCGCCATGCATAGGATGGGCATCCCGGAGTACCTCAGGATCGTCGTTGGAAGTTACTTCACGGATCGTGTCCTCTGGTTCGACACGGACGCTGGCCCGAGATGCTACAGTGTTTCTGCAGGGGTCCCACAAGGATCTGTGCTTGGACCGATCCTGTGGAACATTATGTATAATGGAATCCTGGGCATCAACAGGCTCTTAGGAGCTGAGCTACATTGCTTTGCGGACGATGTGGCAATAACTGCAGTGACCAAGACAATAGCAGTCCTCGAAGAGAAGTGCAACGCGACAATTACTATGGCCATCGACTGGCTAGAGAGAGCCGGCTTAGCAATTGCGGCGCACAACACCGAGGCAGTCCTACTAAGCAGCAGGAAGAAGGTGGAAAGAATGGTGATCACGGTCAACGGGACACAGGTGGCATCACAAGACTCCTTAAAATACCTGGGAGTAATGATAGACCACAGGCTAGCTTTTAAGGATCATGCTAGCTACGCAAGCAGGAAAGC
Source organism: Drosophila vallismaia (assembly GCA_035047325.1). NCBI lineage: Eukaryota > Metazoa > Arthropoda > Insecta > Diptera > Drosophilidae > Drosophila > Drosophila vallismaia. Next base: position 1,313,384 of record JAWNPU010000062.1, read on the forward strand.
AGCAATAACAACTGCGTCATTATCCAGACTCATGCCCAATATAGGAGGACCAAACTACCCGGCAAGGAAACTACTGGTAGCGGTAGCCAAGGCAACGCTGCTCTATGCTGCACCAACATGGAGCAACGCCACCAAGAAAGCCACTTACTTGAAGGGAGCACGGGCTGTGGTACGGTCTATGGACCTTAGGCTTATCAGAGGATTCAGGACCATATCCGGAGACGCAACACTAGCACTGGCAGGCTTGCCACCAATCGACCTGGAGATAAAGACTATTTGTCAGGTCCGAGAAGGTGCTACACGGCTGGAGGCTCACGAGCGACTAATGGGAGAGTCGCAGAACAGATGGATAACATCGCAACGGGGGAGGTGGTCTTACCAACTTATCCCCGATTTAATGACGTGGGCCAATTGCCGCCACAAGAAACTGGACTACCACCTTACCCAGTTCCTCACGGACCATGGCTGCTTTCAGGCGTACCTACTCCGGTTCCACCACGTAGAGGCAGCTCAATGCCTCTACTGCCCCGATGTTGAGGAAACAGCAGAGCATGTACTCATGCACTGCTCCAAGGTTCTCGGAGGAGAGGGTGCTGCTAAGGGCGCTGATCGGTGCCCCGCTCAGCCCTGGCGGCTTGATCGCGGCCATGATGGAGAACAGCGACTCTTGGGAACGAGGACATAACATCATCAGAGACATGATGAAGTGGGTCCGAACCGACGAGATGGCCAACATAGCCGAAGGCTAATACAGGCGAAGTACACGATATACGATGGCAGGAGAACAAATACCCAGTGACACCAGGGATGAAGGACGCGCGCCACTAGGCCAATCAACAAGGAAGGGAGTACAACCAGGCTCCACATACTGCTCACCGAAGAAATAACTTGACTGGAAGTCCCGGTGAGCTTGCAAAGGACGGAAGAGCATACGGAGGTTTTTGTTTTTAGTACGTAGGCATAACTTTACTAGGGGGGTTATGAATCGTGCATGCCAGCTACGGACGGTAGGTGGTATCTTTCCTACCGTAAGGAATAATAAAAAAAAAAAAAAAAAGCACATGTGTGATGATCCAGAATTCAAACACCAGCCTTTCTGCTCGCCACTGACAGAACTGGCTATCTCTGCCTTAATGCTTTACTTTTGACTACTGCCTCGGCCATTTGATTTACATTTCGCTGCTTTATGACGAATTTTTCCGCACTCATGGGATCTGAACTTAAACTCCTGTTTAGTTGTCCTTTCCTTTCCTTTCCTTTCCTTTATTGTTCTTGCGCTTATTGTTCACTAACAATGCTCCACAAGTAGACACACTATACTCGTCAAGCAGCTTTATCTGGTGAGCTTCCGGAGACATTCCGGTGCATTTTGATTGCTACAAGAAACGACTCTTATGCTTTAGAAATGATAGATAAGCCCCTCAGTGCACATTTCGATTAACTCCACTTGTAAATTTTTAATTAAAGTTTCAAAGACCTTGGTATGGTCATAACTTTTTATATTTATAATAACTTTCCCAAATAATAAAGATTAGCACCGTTTTTATTTTTTTTTTCTATTCATTTTTTTTATTAATTTTTATTTTATTTTACTTATGTTATTTGTTTATTTGTTTATTTATGTTTATAGATACCGTTTATAGATGAAAGCTATAATTGCAATTGTGCATTCTACATTACATATGTGAGTTCATATCATCACAGGAGTTTTTAAAAACAATATACAAATATATTACATCATCGCCTTTTTTTAACTTATTGTTTTATGGAGTTAATAAATGTGTGCTCTGGTATGGGTAGCAAATCATTTATATTTGCCAACTCTACTTCATTAAGCTTTTCGAAGATATCGAAAAACCTATCAATATGATTTCTTATATCACCACCGTTGCGTAATTTACACATATAGTAATTAGCGACTTCAATAGGCATGCTTTACGAGCTGGTCCTTTAGCTTAAATATCAAAGTTCGTCACTTGCTTCAACTCCGTGGTTGACATAGACGCAATCAAGTCTGCTTTTGCCTACGCATCTTGATTTTCCCACTGTGCACTGTTTTCTTCGGTTTTAACATATGATCCGTTAACATATTTTCAATTCTCTTTGCCAAAAGGCTCGCCAAAAGTCACTTATTATACCCTTGCAGAGGGTATTATAATTTTTTCCAGAAATTCGTAACGCATTAAAAGAAGCATCTCCGACCCCACACAGTATAATTGTATATATTCTTGACCAGCATCAACAGCCGAGTCGAGTGCCCGTCTGTTTCTATGCAAAAAATAGAGAGTAGTTTTAAAGCTAGCGTTTTAAAATTTTTATTTTACCAGATCATTATTTTTGTTGCACGCAGATCAAGTTTAAAAATCGGTCGGATCGGACCATTATATCATATAGCTGCCATACAAACGATCAATCAGATTTCAAGTCTTTGTATGGAAAACTGTTTTGTTCTCCAAGCTATCGCAACATGTTGGCATAGCCATTCATGATTATTTAAAGTTTGGTCCGGATCGGACCACTATATCACATAGCTGCCATACAAACGACCGATATGAAAACAAATCTTTGTATGGAAAACTTTTTTGTTGTCCAAGCTATCGCAACCGAATTAAACATTTATTCACTTGACATAGCCATACATAATTTTTTCAAGTTTGGTCTGGATCGGACCACTATATCACATAGCTGCCATGCAAACGACCGATATGAAAACAAGTCTTTGTATGAAAAATTTTTTTGTTTTCCAAGCTATTGCAAATGAATTCAACATTTATTCATTTGACATAGCCATACACGATTTGTGAAAGTTTGGTTTGGATCGGACCACTATATTAAAATCTGCCATTATAAAGATCGGCAAGGGTATACCATCTTTGGCAAGCCGAAGATAACTTTTCTCACTTTTTTTTAAAGTATTGTTTCTATTTCAAAACTCGACACGTTTGAAATTTCTACCGCACTTTTGCTACACAAGCAAAACTGTTTTTCGGCTACATAATCACTGAATTGTTCCTAGGCTACACAAGTCGTTTTTTTAGTTACACAAGCAAAGAAGACGGCCCAGCCTGCCTGGCGGACATAAAAAATCGATGCATCGAAATGCATAGGAGCTTTTTGGTACGAAACTACATAAACTTCAAAAGACATCTAAATATCGGGAGGGCTGTACTAAGCAATTAATAAACCTAGTTTTATGGAAGTAGTCAACGTATCCGGATATGCAGAAATTGTTTCTCGACTCAGAATTTAAAGTTAGAAAATATACCGACAATGATTTTATTGTGTTACACGCCATATTAGAAACCAGGGACAACTTTACATACAAGAGGCACGACCGATATTTTAACCCGACTACGAACAGACCATTTAAATGCTGAACAGCTTAAAACATTAAAAAAAATTTCCAAAAACTCTTTTATCAAGAGGGGAATAGTCTGACCTTCACTATTCTTGACAAACATACAATACGACCCAAAGATGAAACTGGATTATATTCAAAACCATTCCGGTAAAGCCCTGTAGAAAGACAGGAGATAAAAAGACAAATTACTAAAGAAGATACAAAGATAAATTACAAAACTTTTGGAACAAGACATTATCAGACACAGCCAATTCCCCTATGGTGCACCGATTTTACTCGTGTCAAAGAAGCCAGACGCTTCAAATAATAACAAGTAAGGAAGCAGCAGTCGAGTTTCCCGACTGCAAAATACCCTGTACCCTTAGACATGCTTACAATTTATTTATTTAGTATCAATAAATAAATGAAACAATATTCTATTAAAAAAGAAAATAAGTTTTGTGTGTCATAAAGCCATACACTTTTCGCTGCCAACGTCGCAGTCGGCGTCGCGCAATGCGTATTTTGCTGCGCTTCTGCTTCCTTGCCATAGATTTTGCATGTGGCATGCCTTCCGTGTTTCTTATCCGATTTGGTTCAACAAAAAAAAATTAGATAGCTTTTATAAGTACCAACGCATATGCCGAATTGCACTGCATTAGGTTAATAATTGTGGGCGTGGCAGTTTTTTGCGATTTGCGGGGTAGCGGGGGGTGATATCAAAATAAAACAACAAACTTGTACTGCGTATGTTAATTACCTATCCAACGATGTCTGTAGCTCTTGTAGTTTCTGAGATCTTGGCGTTGATACGGACAGACGGACGGACAGACGGACGTGGCTATATCGACTCGGCTGTTGATGCTGATCAAGAATATATATACTTTATGGGGTCGGAGATGCTTCCTTCTGCCTGTTACATACATTTGCAACATATTATGATACCCTTTTCACCCATTTTTAATGGGTACAGGGTATAAAAAATGGAGATTGGCCATAGACTACAGAAATTAAACGAAAAAACCGTTAAAGATAAAGATAAAACCGTACAGACGTACTAAATAGGATAGGTGGAGCCGTAGATCTAGAAAGCGGTTACCATCAATCAGAAATTAATCCCAATTAGAGACATATTTCGAATTTTTAAGATTGCTTTTCGGCCTAATTAACGCCCAGTCACCTTCCAAAGAGCAAGGACAACATTTTAATAGATCTTAATGGCTGCCTAATCTACCCTGACGGTATAGTTTTCTCACCATCACTTCAAGAAGACATTAATTTTATTTTTTTTTATTTATGCGTTGCTTTGTTTATTGAAGCTTCTCCTTATGAGACTAACAATAAGTTTATAAATCTTAAGAACTACTTAACTAACAGTTACTATTGCAACTGATATGGGTTTGTGTGGCCCTAATAATTAACGTTGGGTTGGCATATCATTACGACGAAGTCGGGTTCGGCTAGATAGCCGTGTTAAGTCTCTCGCAAGCCTGTTCGGATGGGCACGTAGTTTGTTGCTATATTTTTCCATTTGTTTGGCTATTTCACCTCTGACCGGGAGTAAGAATAAATCCCTGTGTGGGTTATCACTTCGAACGTACCACGGTGCGCCGGTGATGGTTCTCAGGATTTTCGATTGGGCTCGCTGGATGATTTCTACGCTACTGTTACTGGCGTTCCCCCATAGCTGGGAGCCATAGGTCCAGGTCGGTTTTAGGATGGAGTTGTAGAGTAAGACCTTATATTCTAGTCTTAGGGAGAGCATATACTTTTTAATCTTTTTTTTTTTTTTTTTTTTTTATTATTATTGTAAGTATTGAAACCGTGCTACAATTTTGCACCTTAACAACACAAGCAAAAAAAAATAGCATTTATAAGCCCATCGCCGAGCGCCTAGCACGGGGATTTTATGTTAATGGAGGTGGAAACGGTGATTTATGTTCATGAAGGGGGAAGCGTCTTCACGAAGCCTTGTCTTTTTAGCCTTCCAAGCGGCCTGGCGGGAAGCAAATTCCTGGCTAGTTCACTGCGATGAGTGGTGAGTCTGTCTCTGTACCTGCTGGTGTGTCTGTTGATCTGCTCCTCCACAGTATGCAGATTAAGGTCCCGATGTAGGGTTGAATTCCTTACATACCAAGGACAGTTGGTTATCTGCCTCAGGGTACGATTCTGGAGTACCTGGATGCGATTGCAATTAGATTTTGCTGCAATCCCCCAAATTTGCAGCCTGTAGAGCCAGATTGGGGCGACGCACTGAGCGTACACTTGTCTTTTTGCCTTAAGTGACATTTTGCTCTTTCTGCTCAGCAGCCAACGTAATTGCTGAAGTCTTAGGACGCACCTCTTGCGAGTGGCTTTAAGATGCGGCAAGAAGGTGAGTCGCTTGTCTAAAGTAATACCAAGGTACTTCACCGTTGCTGGTTGCTCCAGGATCTGTCCTTCCATTTGGATTGGTGGGATTGTTTTCATCCTTAATGTGAAGGCAGGGTTGGACGTTTTTCGAGCGTTTATTTTTAGGTTCCACCTCTTGCACCACGCTGATAGGGCTGCAACATATCCCTGCAAACCATCTGCTGCCTCAAAGCGACATTTTGAGCTATACAAAACGGCAATGTCGTCTGCATATGTGGCAATTAGAGCCTTCGAGGGGTCTTCCATATAGCCATCATCGGGTACGGGCAAGTCTGCAGTATAGAATGAGTACAGGAGCGGGCCAAGAACACTTCCTTGCGGGACTCCAGCTCTCATTTGGGCAGGCGCAGAGTAAGTGTCCCGGATCTTGACTTTAAATACCCGCCCTTCCAGGTATGACTTTAGGAGCAAGTAATAAGGTGCTGGTAGTAAATCTTTCACCTTGCAAAGGAGACCGTCGTGCCACACCCGATCAAAGGCTTGTTGGATATCAATAAAAACTGAGTTGCAGTATTCAAGATCATCAAATGCCTGTAGAATGTGCTGCGTAACCCTGTGAACCTGCTCGACAGTGCCGTGTCCCTCACGAAATCCAAATTGATGGTTCGGCACAATTCCGCACTGAGTTATAATCCTAGTAAGTCGATTAGCAATGAGTCTTTCCCATACCTTCGACATAGAAGGAAGAAGACTTATTGGCCGATAGGATTCCGGGTCGTCTTCCGGCTTGCCTGGCTTATATATCATTTGGATTGCCGCTATTTTCCATTGGGAAGGGAAGAACTGAATCCTTAGCATAGCATTAAAAATAAGTGCCATGTAGAGGATCGCACGATTTGGCAGGGCCTTCAGTGTGACGTGGCATATTCTGTCCATGCCAGGAGCCTTGTTTTTCGGAAGAGCTTTTATGGCTTCGGTAATCTCCTGAACTCTGATTGGCGTGATGGGGAGGGACATCTGAAGCGGGGTCTGCAAGCTCTCCAGGGTCTCTTCGATGTCAGCCAGCGTAGCAACGTTGTGTGGGGTGAATCTGGCCTCCAGGTGTTGAGCAAATATGTTTGCCTGTTCCTCTTCATTCCGTGCAATGTCGCCGCCATGCTGCCTAACTGGGACCTGTCTAAACGGCTGGTTTTTCGTAGCCTTTGTGCATTTCCACAGTGAGTAATTGGCGTCAACAGTGTAGTCCATCGAGGACAGCTTGTGTTCAAAGAAGTTATTTCTGAGCTCCCTTAAGAGGATCCGTAGTCGCTTGGCTGCTCGGTTCCACAGGATTCGATCCCAAGGGTCTTGGGTTCGAATTGCTTTTCTTCGTAGGCGCCTTTTTTCAACCAGTAGCTCTTTTGCCTCTCTGGTAAGTGTGACGCCATATTTTGTCGGCTTTAATGGGCTCGCAGGTGGAGTGGATGCAGCAGCAGCCATGTGGATGTTATTAGTGAAGATTTTCACTGCCATTTCTATATCCTCCCCAGAATTCAGCTCCGTTTCAAGATGGATGGAGCTCTCCAGATTCTGGTGAAATAGAGTTAGGTCAGTTCGATTGCTGATCAGCCTTGCATTAGAGCGAGCATTAATCCCATTGGTATCTATGGTGACTACGAGGGCCAGATGGTCAGACTCTAAATCCCAATTTTGGGTAATACTCGCGCAGTAGTCCGGTACTCCATGGTGGACGGCAAAATCAATACATGTGGGCGTATGTGTGGTGACGTATGGGTATCTGATAGGAGCTCCTGTGGCAAGAATCTTTGCCCCGGTGGCGGAGATGGCTTCAGCTAGTTCTTGTCCCCTAGGGGAGTTGCAGGTGTCGCCCCATAGCCAATGTCGTGCGTTCCAATCGCCACCAACCAGGTACCTTTGTCCACATTTTCGAAGTATACTGGTGAAGAGACTTTCCCGTATTCTGTTTCCTGGTGGACAGTAGATGGAACTGAACTCCATGTCACCAAGGCCCGTAGCAACTTTCACCGATGACATTTGTATACTGCGCGTCTCTATTACTCTTTGGGGAAAATGTCGGAGAGTAGTCCTGACTAGTACCGCTACTCCACCTCCACTGTGATTATTGGAAGATGGCTTGTAGGCAGGATAGAATGTGTATCCAAACACTCGAACAGTTCCACCGCGGTTTAGTCTGGTTTCAGTCAAGAGAAGGATATCAATGTCGTTGTTGTGTGCAAAAAGTTCGACTTCTCCGACTTTTCCTGAAATGCCGTTGACATTCCAGATGAGGACTTTAAGTGAATTCATGGCGAGGCTGTAGCGTTGACCTGAGAATTATTTCCAGCCCATTGCTTCATTGTGCTGGCCATCTCAGACACTATTGTTTCTAGCCGTGCAAGGCGTTCATTAGCTAGCTTATTTTGCTGTTGTTGTTCTTGTTGTTGCTGTTGGAGCCACATGAGAAACTGCTGTTGCTGCTGCTGCTGGAGGTGCTGTTGCCATTCCTGAAACTGTTGTTGCTGCTGTTGCAGCAGCGACTGGATATCGATCGGCTGTTGTTGATGTAGACTTGGCTGCGTTTGAGCATAGTTCAAACGACGTTGAGCATTTCCAGAATTGCTTGGCACTGATGCTGCGACTGCTGCATAGGAGGCACTTGTGCGGGCACTGTAGCTCCGTGGTGTCGTCTGCTCTGCTGCTGGTTGGAATGCAGTTTGGGGCACTTGTTGCCTTGCTATTCTAGCGGAGCCAAGCGCAGGAAATTCCTGCACGTACCTTGTAGCAGAATATTGATTGGCCACATTGCCATAAGGTGATCTAGTTTCGGTTGCCGATTTATTTGGAGACTCCGATGACCGACGAAGATACTCCTGGTACGACTTGCAGCCTTTGTAGCTAGCTTTATGAGCTCCCGAGCAATGGAAGCAGGTAGGTGTTGCGTCAAGAGGGCGTATACACTCACTTGTTTGATGATCCTCGCCACATCTGGCGCAATTGGGGTGTAGTCGGCAATATCTAGCAGTGTGGCCATACCGCTGGCACCGTTTGCACTGTGCGACGTCTGTGGCTTTTCTCATTCGCTCCACCCTCACCTTTTGTCTACAGAGGACTGTGATTTTGAAGACATCGTTTATTTTATCGCACGGTTTGATATTGATAAAGAAGAGATTTAGCTTCTCTTCTCTGTTAGCCCTGGATGCGGGATTATGAATGTGGAGTACCTCAAAGCCGTACTTTTGCAGACTATCTTTGATATCCTTATTTAGAGTGCTGTGGTGTAGGCCCTTAACAACAATTCGATGCGGCTTTTCTGTATTCATTTGGTATGTGTGGAACTGCAAATGATTTCTGTCCAGATGGTCAACAATATTTCTGTATGTGTCACTATCTTTGGGGAAGATTCTGGTGGTTCCTATATTGCTCTTGGTGACCACATTGTTCACATTAGTGACCTCACCAATAAATTTAAACAGGTCATTTATGCTGCAGCCTGGGACTACAATTTGAGGTGACTTTCCCACTTTCCTTATTTGTTCGGTCTGGGCAGGGTCGTTGTTTTCAATGGTTATTTCATCCTGTTGGTTCTCTGTAGTGTCTTCTATGTCCATGTCAAGTAGGGCGAACCTATTGGTAGAGCTTGGAAGGTCAGCTTCCCTAGTCGCTCGCTTAGCCCTTGCGATAGGTGAAGAAGACTTTGCGTTTTTTCTTTTCTTGCTATTTTGCATTTGGGCCTGCAACATTTTTGATGCGGCTTCACTGATCACAGTAGCTACGTCAGTAGTGACACGAGGGGCAGCAGAAGAGCAGAGTTTGCTTGTTGTAGCAGTTTCCATGGTGTCAGTGCTTGTGCTGCTTAAGTTGGTGAAGGTAATGGTGCTGGTCGTGGGAGTGATGATGTTGGTATTTGTGTTGCCAATATCAGTTTGGTTAATCCTGCAAGCCGCTCGAAACTCGGATGGGGTTTTGCCAGCAACGCGGTATATTTTTTCTTGCAAGGTCTGCTTTTTATTAAGCAGCGAGTCAGAAGCAGATTTCCCTTCGGCCATTTGGAAATGTTATATTTTCGTTTTCGCCTCAAACAAAATCAAGAACAAGATCAGCCCCTCTTGTGCGGCTACGCGCCGGTGGAGGGGCTATGCAAAGCCCGATGGGCGGCGTGCACTTATTTTGCAAGCTGTTTTGTTGCTTTATTTTACAGCTTATTGCCGACTCCGCTAGCTGCAGCGTCCAAAAACGGAGCTTTGTGCAACCAATCGCTATTAATGTAGTTACGCGACTCTGATTATGTTAACTAATTAGTTTTTGTTTTATTTTCCGAAAATTTTTTTTTTTTTTTTTTTTTTTCGGGAAACTTATAAATAAGCAAAAACGTTTTGACACTTCGGGCGATGAAGTGATCAGAGCATATACTAAGGAGCTAATGTAGACTATTGGCTTTTAGTTTGAGGTGTGTTCTTTTTGCCTCGATGTGTCTACGCCAAGTGAGTCGTCTGTCAAGATGAATACCTAGATACGTAACTTCATTTGATTTTGGAATAAAAGTGTTATTTAGTATGAGCGAAGGGCAATCTTGCCTGTTGAGTGTAAAAGTTACGTGTTTACATTTCTGTTCATTGACTTTTATTCTCCAGTCGGAAAGGCATTTCTCGATATGTGCCAGGTAGAGAGCATGTTGTGCATTACTTGCAGTGGACATTTAGAGCGGCTCAGGACTGCAGTGTCTTATTGGTCTATACGATGATCGAACTGTATGATCCTTTCCCGGTTTCGGTATCATAATGATGATCGACTTTTTCCTTTACCTTGACCAATTCTATATATTGCATTGAATAGCTGGCAAATAGCTTGGATGGCACAAAATGGAAATTCAATAATCATCATTGGGGTTATTAGATCGGTGCCGCGGCTCTTATTAGCTTTTAGTTCTTTAATGATTTTAGCAATTTCAGTTGGTCGAAATTCTATGGGAGCCCTTGTCGTTTGGCTTACAACTGTTTGCTCTTGTAAAACGAAATTATTGGTTGCTGGGTTTGGTTGAAACACGTTTTGAAGGTGCTCGGCGAAAGTAGAAGCTCTATGTTTGTCGCTACGGACCCATTCACCTGCGAAATTTCTTATTGGCAAAACAGATTCTACCGGGGGGCTTAGAGATGGGTGTGCTCTCCATAATGGGTATTTTGTGCTAAAAGGTGCTAATTGCTCTATGTAACGGCGTTGTGTGCATTCCTGCTCGTTGATGAGCTCCTTTCTTAATCTACGAGTTGCGTTTTTGAGCCTTTGTTTTGCAGATGGCGATCTATAGGATTGCCATTCTCGTCGTAAGCGTTGCTTTTCCAAGACAATCTGCTCAATTTGAGCGTTTGTCTTAGGTTGCATATACTGAACAGTTTGTTTTTCTGGGGTTGAGGCATGGGCTGCTGCAACAAGGACAGACTCCAAAAGTTTAGTGGTGCTTTCTATGTCAGCCTTGTTGATGATTCTTGGGTTCAGTTTAATGTGCGAGCTTACGAATTTCTTGTATTTTAGCCAGTTAGTTCTATTGAATGTTAATCGACAGGGTGAATTTTTCGGGTCCGGACATTGAAAATAGTTAAGGAGCACCGGCGAGTGATCGGAAGATAGGTCTGGGAGGGATTCGGCGTTTATATGATTATGTGAGATGTTTCTTGTAACAGCAAAGTCAATCAAGTCTGGTATCTTTCTGGGGTCCGTTGGCCAATATGTAGGTGTGCCCGGAGAGGCGCAACAAAGCTTATTGCTTACTTTAAGAATTGTATTGTACAATTGTTTTCCCTTAGGGGTTACAAGACGAGATCCTCAGTGCGTATGCTTTGCATTGTAGTCACTAGCAGCTATGAAGCGATCCCCTAGTGTGTTGAAAAAATCCAAAAATTGCTTTTCGGATATCGTAAAGCGAGGTAGGCAGTATACAGCAGCAAGTGCTATTTATCCGTTACCCAACTGTATATTTAAAAATGTTGCCTGTAAGTAGTTTGTCGCAAAGTCGTTGCAGAAAATATGTTTTATGCGGTTTCTAATCAGGACTCCAGTGCCTCCATGTGCTTTACCATCAGGGTGGTTGGTGCCGTAAAATATATAACCATTTATTTGAAACTTGTACTTGTTTGTAAGATGTGTTTCAGAAATGAGCATTACATCGATTTGTTTGTCTTGGAGAAATTAAGCTATTTCAAGCTTGTGTCGCAAAACGCCGTTGGCATTCCATAGATTTATACGTAAGGGAGCCATTGATTATATTGACTGCTGCGATACCAGCATCTGTATCAATAGATCCTGATTACGCATAAGTTTTTCTATAGTTGTTCTCATAAATGTCATGAATTTGGTCATGCTTTGTTGCAAGGTAAAGATCCTTATTTCAATATTGCCTTGTGGCTGTCCTGTTGGCTGATCAGCATTTACCTTGTTTTGTTCAGCGAGTGGGAATGGAGTTGTAGGATTTGTAGATGCAAGACCTAATTTAAGCGCACTTGCAAATGTTACATTCCTGTTGGTCAGACTGTTTAAGGGGACATCAGGTGTGTGTTTTGAAGGTATAATTGTGCTCGGTGTGCTTTGCCCACGCATCATAGTAACTTTTTAGTGAAGCCCATTTTTTAGATCCTTATATAAAGGGAAACCTCTGTAGTTTGCTGTGTGTTTACCTCCGCAGTTACTACACTTTTTCATGCCGGTGTCAGCTTTGTTTGATGGTCAGTTAACAGAGCTGTGAAGCTCACAACAAGCTACACATACAGTGCGAAGGGTAGAATAAGTTTTTGTATGGCCATATTCTTGGCAATTTGCACACTGTACGGGTCCTTTGCGCTTATGCGGCTCTTCAACAGAGATTCTACGGTGTAAGAGATATTGCAGCTTATAAATGAGGTGACTCTAGTTTTTCTTCAATGCCCAGGAGTCTGGTTCAAGTTCGACCTTGAAAAGAGGTTGTGGAAGACTTAGGGGTCTTCTTAATGTCTTTATCAGAATTTGGCTGATCGTCTAAATCATCGGCCAAAATGGCAAATCGGTTATCATTGTTGGGCATATTAGTTTTCTGTCTTGTTATGTCACAAATTATTTTTGATTTATTACCCATTGAAGAATTTTGCGGGCTTAGTTTTCGCTCTATTTGTATGTATCGATCTAGGAACTTTTTTTTGCTGTGGAGAGAGAGGATTGAGTTTTGTTTTTTATTGATGGAGCGGGTATTGAGGTTGTGGGCGTTTTAATATTCGCTGAAGAAGAGCGTATCGGCATTGAAGCATAGCATACTGTAGTTGTTTTTGCTATAGTTGCTGCAGTTGTGGTATTGGTTTCTGAGGTTGCTGAGAGCGGAATAGTTGAGAGTGGGAGCGTAACTGCTGTGAGCGGGGAAGTTGAGTGTGTGTTTATTGGTATAGCGGAAGTTGTTGTTGGTGTACGCGCAGGTAAATTTGGCGCGCATTCTGCTCTCCGTTGCTGAGGATAACTGTTGAGTCTCTCCAATGCTGGAGAGCAAGATCGCGCTCTTTCATCACTTTGAGGGTGCAAGCTTTGATAATTGTTTGTGTGATTTGATATGTGGGTGAGTGAGAGGTAGGAGTTGTTTTTGTTTTGTTTAGCTTGATGCTCTCGCTTCTGATTTTGAGCGCCGGATGCGCTCATATTTTGTTTTGTTTATTGTTTTTTTTGTTTTATTCACAGAAATATATAAGGTTTTTAACACATATAAATATGTATTAGCGTCTTTTCGCTTTTATATAATGGTTGCACTTGGGCTTGAATTTTGCTTCAATATCAATCAATAAACTTCAATATTCACTGGAGCTCTGTTATAATAGAAACACGTCCATCGGGGTTGAAGTTGAATGCTGAACTTGATAATTAAAGAAGTAAAAAGAAACATGAACCATAAAGACGCCCAATTAATTAATGATAAACTTAACGCTGTTAATGAAAATGAAAACCATATAACAGAAAAAATCAACAAACATACAATTCTCATCGTGTTATTGTACTAATCGTTCAATAACGACTGACTTAACTGAATGTTGCGACATGCAAGGCGCTTACAAATATGAATGTATAAGTGTAATGAAGAGTGCGTTACCTTTTCATCGCAACTCTACAAATTTTTATCTACTGCGTACCTAACATACATTTGAATTTCTTATGATTAAATTTACACAGATTTTTGGTTAGGATATCAGGTATCATATTTTTAGTAGGAACATAATTAATTTTCATAAATTTCTTCTTAACCATTTCCCGGACATGGTGATATTTGATATTAAGGAGTTTTCCGCGTGCATGAAATTTTGAGCCCTTAGCTAGTCATTTTGCATAGCCGCCGCCAAATGCCATTTCACAAATCAACTTGCGTACCTACATTGCTTCTTTTGCCTTCGATAGTGCGACGTTCTCCTCTTCAGCGCTGCTCAAAGCTTTTTAATTTCCCATTAAAATGCTGCCCCGGCTGCGATGAAGGTCCCGTCACTTAAAGATTTACGGTCCGTGGTGTACGGAATGTATGCTAAGTGCATGAGCGATGGGATTTTTCTTAGTTGAATTCACACGCCATGGTCCGGAGCAATCCGATCATTTCGAAGAATCAGCCTTGTTCCAGTCCTTGCAAAGTTCTGGAGCGAGTGTTGGTGAAACGACTTCAGGAGCTCTTGGGGAGTCAGATGAATGATAGGCAGTTTGGTTTCAGGGAGAGCAGATGTGTCGAGGACGCCTGCTGGTTTGTTAAGGACTCAGTAGAGACCAGAAACACCAAGCATGTTTTAGGCATATTTGTTGACTTCAAGGATGCGTTCAAGGGTGCGTATTCAGAGGTTGCACGAATGTGGGTCCCGGGACTTAGCTCTATGGAAGAGCTACTTCTCGGGGCGGAGCGCATACGTTATCGGGGAATCTGAAAATGTGAGTAAGAATGTGGTTTGCGGTTGTCCACAGGGCTCCATTTGTGGCCCATATATATTAAACTTCATGATGGATCCCCTGTTGTGGCAACTCGAACAGGTATGCAAGTGTTGTGCATACGCAGACGACTTGCTCATTATGATTGAGGGCCAGTCGAGCCTGCAAGTTGAGGAGAATGCCGCAGCATGCCTACGCATTGTGCGCCAATGGGGCGACAGTCTTTGCGTCGGACTGGCTATGGACAAGACGGTGTCGATGTTGCTCAAAGGCAAGGTGGCAGTCAGTCGACCTCCAATAATCAGGCTCGATGATTCCCGAATTATGTTTGTGAAGCAGGTAAAGTACCTCGGCATTCTAATGGGATGTGCTTTAAGCCTCACCTAGCCGGCCTGAAGGATCGACTGAACGGAGTTGTGAGTCTATTGTGCCGGATTTTGAGGAATGATTGGGGTCTGGGTATGGAGTGGTATGAAGTATGGTCGTAGGTTTGACGGGCCGTGCGAAAGTGCAGTCCGTGCAGCGCCTATTGATGCTTGGATGTATGCCTGTGTGCCGCACTGCCTCCACGGAGGTTTTGCAGGTGTTGCTTGGAGCAGTCCCCCTTGACTTGGAGATATGGCGTAGAGCCGTAACCTACAAGCTAAGAAGGGATTTCCATTGTTGCCGGAAGAATCATTGTATGGACAGGGCGTGGAGAGTTTATCACCTAGTGTGTGAAAGAATTTATTGCGTGAGTGTGTTCTGTCGGACTGGCAGGTCCGTTGAGATGCAAGCGTGAATGGGAGGGGCACGCACGAGTCCATTTCCAATGTCTCGTTCGTTGTCGATCGGCCGGACTTTGGATTTAACCTCAGTGCCTTGTTCTTTTAACTGGCCCTGGGTCGCTTATTGCATTTCTGCATAATCGACACCTGGCAGACAGTCCGGAATGCCATTGTGGCTCGAGAGAAGAGACTTGGAAACATGTTCTCTGTGAGTGTCCTCTGTATGACGATCTGCGAGATCTGGAGGGGTTAGGTGTGGTTCAGATAGCGGGAGAATTCGACGTGAGTCAGGTACTCTCCAGTTGGGATGGGATTAATGTGCTGAATGTGTTTGCTAGACGACGCCAAGGACATTGATTTGCGGAGGCCTGGGAGTCTTAATGTTGAGTGAATGATGTGTGACTATTCGTGAGTCAAAATCGGCGCCTGACCAGAGGCTGTATCTAGTACCACGGGAGTCAGGAGCCCCCGGATGCGTTCCGGCCTGATTAAAGAGGATGGCCCCCTGGTGGGAGTATCGTGGTGGCTGTGGTTTAATACCCAAATGCGGGAACAAATAGAACATTCGTATTTGACGTGGAGTTGCGTTATACGACCGGGTACCGTGACACCAAAGATCGGCAGGGGTTTAGATAGGCCTTGGCCCTTAACCGAAGATGATAACCATGACCGAACAGATTGGTTTTCATTCGGTATCCGGCGAATTATGGTTCCAAAGGAGCGCTGATTGACGCAGTAATTCAATTCCTTGCCCATCAAGTATCTCAGTATTCGTTTGGCAGCTGCCTCGTGTTTCTGATGTGGATCTGAATTCTGCTGTGCAAGTTTTACTGCTAAGTGAAGTATATCCGGCCGTGTTGTTATTTCCAGATACATTAGATAGCTTATCAGTGATTGATAGCTCGTTTGGTCTACACGCTTGCAGTCGTCGCGATCGCATTTCATTTTAAATCATGCTTCGATAGGTATAACATTAGATTTGCAGTTTTGCATACCACATTCACGCAAGAGATTTTCAATATATTGCTTATGGCCAACAATTATGTTGCCCATCTCGCTTTCACGATCTACTTGTATTTCCATTCCAAGAAAATGGTTTAACTGACCGCCATCGAATTCGTCAGAAATCGACATCTTTATTCTTTTTAGGTCATCTTTGCTGGAACTGGCCACAATCAAGTCATCTACATATACCACTATGATGCCCAATGCTTGACCTTGTCGCCGTATATATAGACATGGCTCATTGGCGCAGGGGTTGAAGCCAATCGTCACTAAGACAGAATTTTGCTTCTCATTTCACTCTCGCCCACTCTGCTTTAAGCCGTACATAGATTTGTTCAGCTATAACACACGCTCAGGGCACTTCTGGTCAATGAATCTCTCTGGTTGGCGCATGTACACCAAATCTCGCAGTTCACTGGGGAGATAAGCAAAAGAAACATCCATTTGATGGACATTCATACCATGCTCGACTGCCAGAGCAAACATCAGCCTGATGGTAGAATACCTCGCCATAGGTGAAAAAGTTTCGCTGTAGTTGATGCCAAAGCTGCATCCCAGTTCAAAGCTGCATCCCAGTCCCAGTCACTGCTACATCATCAATTGTCATGACATTGAGTATGTTATACTGTTTGCGTGGGCGTCCGGGTTTCCCAGTGTAAATTGGCTTTAGTCGTCCAGGTCCTTTCTTCCCGCAATCAACAGCTGTGTCGACTCTTTCTCCAGTGACTCATCTTCAATATTTTCGTCTATGTTACACGCAGAATTAGACTTCTTCATCATCACCGTGGCTTTAGTACTGTTTGTTCAGCCCTGATTTCTGATGCTGTCATCTGTAGTAGAATCTTCAAGAAATATAACATTTCGTGCCTCGGTTACCATTTTCGTTTTTGTGTCGAACAAAGCATATGCCTTTGCTGTTGCAGAATAGCCAATCAACACTCTCTCCTCACCTTTAGGTTGAAACTTCTTCCGCCTTGTTACGCATGATAGCTCTACTACCAAATACTCGTAGATGACTTACGCCTGGTTTCTTGCCTTTCCATGATCCGTAAGGTGTCATAACGGTCAACGTCGACGTCTCAGAGCGGTTGCGCAGATATGCAACTGTATCTATGGCCTCTGCCCAGAAACTCTCGTTGAGATCAATATGAACCACACCATGTCGCTAAGGTGTATGGGGCATATGAGGTATATAAGCTGCCTCTTAATACTATTGCTATTTAGGAATTGTTGAAATACGCTACTTAACTACTCGCGCCCGTTGTCACTTCTCCAACTTCTTATTTTCCCACCAGTTGTGGTTTCCGCAATTGCTTTAAAGTATTTAAACTTATTAAAAATTGCATTTTGCGTCTTCAAAAAGCAAACGAAAACGTAACGCGATTTATCGTCAATGAATGTTGCAACGAGCACCGCCAACCGAACTCTTATTCATTGGCCCACAAATGTCGGTATGAATGAGATCTAATACGTCCTTTGCCCGATTATAAGAATGCTTCCTTTTCATCCCTTTCACTAATTTTGAATTTTGCGCAAGTCACACACACATAATTTTGCATGTCAATGCATTGTTCCGATGTTTAGCCATGAACTATATGACATTCCTAATTTTTTTTGTTATACTGACATAACTTAAATGGCCAAAATCATAGTGCCACCTACTGAAACTTGGATACTATCCCCAAAGGTGGAAAAAGGCGGTCATAGAAATGATTCCCAAGCCAGGCAAAGACAAAACTTAACCATCATCCTATAGACCAATTACCCTTGTAACGTGTCGAAACTCCCTACCCAAAAAGACAGAATACAATACCATCGCATCAATTTGGCTTTCGCAAAAATCATGGAACGATCGAACAGGTCAATCGCATCACAAAAGAAATTCGTACCGCTTTCGAGCACCGCGAATACTGCTCAGGGATATTCTTAGATATTTCACAAGTAATTGACCGCGTCTGGCTGGAAGGACTAATACATTAGATAATCCATATATCAGATGCAAGATGAGAAATGGAAAATTCATTAGGATATTAATAGATACACCTCAAATAGAAATTAAATTCAGCCACGTAGACAACATGTTGTAGACAAAGGTGTTCGAAATGAATCACCTTTCTATGCTGCCTTAGTAGAGGGAAGTACTTTAATAACCCACCACAAATAGCAAACCTTTTTAATATTTCTTACGTTAAAGTACAAATTTTTTTGCTGCCCACATTAAAACCTTTCGATGCCATAGTGGGCAACGATAGTTTAAAAGAACTAGATGCTAAAATCAAAATTAGCAAAAAAAATTATGAATCTTAAAAACGGCATTAAAATTTAGATAAAAGAAAAAAATTCGAAGAATAACATACCATCATTCCTAGAATATCCCACTTTTCCGACACACAAAAATTCAACTTCAACAAAATACTGAAATCACATCCAGACTCTTGCAGACCCAAATCAAAAACTGACTTACACAACTAACGTGAAGGCAACGATCCGAACTTCGTCCGACACTCCGGCTTACTCGAAGTTCTATTATTGTATTATCCTCTGACACTAAAAGTTGAAGTAAACAAAAAAATAAAATAACTTTTTAGAAGACGGAATCCTCCGAACTTCCTGGTCCCCGTTTAATTGATCAGTTTGGATTGTACATAAAAAGGCAGATGCTTCAGGCCAAAGGAAATATCACATATCGCACTTTAAGATAGAACAGTTTACGAATATAATTACAGTTTTCATTCAACCACGATGAAGAAACCATTAGAAGTATTCTTTGGCAGGAGAGTAACGACATACCCGCACTAATACGAAACAGCAAGACTAGACAATACAGAAAAAACTTAAAAATAAACAAAAGCCAGACCTTTCAAGAAATAACTAAAACAGAAAGGAAAGATTACCCGGACAGGAAATTTTCATAAGAATTAACTCTAGATTAGGTACCAAACTTTCCCCAATATATAGAAAAGAAATAATTAACGAAAACAGAAACACTACAATTATTACGAAATCGTTTTTTTTTATGGTGAAAATTTTTATTATTTGACTTAACATGTTTAATGTTACCTATGTGGCAGCTTTACAGGTTGTACATAAAAATTGATTACTCTAAGATATGTTAATACATACTTCAAATCTAGTAAATTACTATAAACATTACATTTTACTATTAAATTATTTCACATTACAATTATTATTTTTTTTTTTTTGTAGAAAACCCTAGAAGTAATATCTTGGGGGTAATAATTCTTCAGTCTTCTTTTTCGTGGGGGTGGGTAAGCCTTCTCGCCAATGTGTTGGGGTGGAGGCCAACACTTCTTAAGTATCTTTCCGCGTGTGTCCTGCATACATCGCCTATCTTGGCAATGTTAAGGTCGCTCTCCATGTCTTTTGTTCTCATGTACCAGGGGGCGTCACAAATAGATCTTATTATCTTAATCCTCTGTCCAAAATCACACCAAGGTATTTGTAGTGGTTCTTGTGTTGAAGTGTGGAGCCAAGCATTGTAATTCCTGGGTAATTCAAAGGCCTTTTGGCGAATGTTACGCAAGCACATTTGGTGCAATTAATTTCTATATTCCATTCCATTGCTCACTTTTCGAAAGCCGTTACGTAATTTTGTAGGCCCCTGGCTGCAGTACTAATTTCTTTACTCCTGACCATTACCGCAGTGTCGCCCGCGTGTGTTGCTATTATACTGTCTTCGTCTTCAACTTCTGTACAGCACCAGGACTCCGGCATGTCGAAAGTGTACAGCGAATACAAGGTCGGGCCTAGCACACTATCTTGGGGTACACCTGCCAAGATGGATCGCTGTGATGATTTTTCGCCATCAACAACCGCACTAAAATTCTTTTCTGTAAGAAAACTTTTAAATAGTATAAATAATTGCGGCGTCTAGAGCGTTTTTAGCTTCGATGGAAGTCCGTCTTGCTAAACTCTGTCGAAAGCTTGTTGTATGTCCATAAATACTGCTACTGTGTACATCTTGTTTTCTATTGCATCTAAGACAAAGTTGGTCACCCGGTGAAGCCGTTCTGGTGTGCCATGACTTTTTCGGAAACCGAATTTCCATTGAGGAATAGCTTTGCTCGCGCTACTCAGTGTGAGGATGCGATCAAGTAATACCCTTTCCATAATTTTTCCCAGCGCAAGTAAAAGACTAATGGGCCTATATGACTATACTTCAGTAGGTTGCTTGTCAGTCTTTGGATTCATCGTTATGATTGCGGATTTCCACTTCCTTGGAAAGTGTCCCAACCTCAGAATGCTATTAAATAGTAGAACCACAAAAAGCACAGCTTTAAAGGGAAGTAAATCTGGAAAAACAGTTAATAAAAACACCTTACATAGAGTATGCCATACAGTGGGCGCGACTAAATGAAAACGAATTAATTGAAAAATTCGTGTGTTGACGCGTGAAGACTTGTTTTCATCGAGCTCCGTATAAAATCGATTGATTTTAGTGAAGGAAATGAAATGGTATTAATAAAAAAAAATAAATAAATCGAAAGCGAAAGAGACGCTCCTTGCGATGCACCATCGCTCAAATAAATATTCTGTGTTTGAGTTAGTATAAACTTGTTGTTCTAAATCTTCAAGCAAATAAAAAAAAAGCACTATGAGCCAGAACGACACTCGCGCTCAGCGAACGAAACAACGCGTACTTCTTTTACAACTCAGCGACACCTGAAGACAGAGAGCGGTCAATCACCCTTAACCCGAAAAATGTAACTTTACCAACAACTTAAAAAAGAGCGCGTTCTTGCTCTCCCTCACTTACAGTTTTTTACAAAACCAGCAATGTCCAAACACTTGCGAAATCTCCATACGCTTACCTACGGTGACCAGTACTGGGCCAACAACAACTACTGCAAATTAATCACAACTACAACTGGAACGGCATCGTCCGCTCTCACTCATTTTTTTTTTTTTTTTTTTTTTGTTAAATTGTATTTGAAGGGACTTCATCGCCCGAAGTGTCAAAACGTTTTTGCTTATTTATAAGTTTACGAAAAAAAAAAAAAAATTTTTTCCGGAAAATAAAACAAAAACTAATTAGTTAACACAATCAGAGTCGCGTAACTACATTAAAAGCGATTGGTTGCACAAAGCTCCATTTTTGGACGCTGCAGCTAGCGGAGTCGGCAATAAGCTGTAAAATAAAGCAACAAAACCCGATTTCGTTTGAGGCGAAAACAAAAATATAACATTTCCGAATGGCCGAAGGGAAATCTGCTTCTGACTCGCTGCTTAATAATAAGCAGACTTTGCAAGAAAAAATTTACCGCGTTGCTGGCAAAACCGCATCCGAGCTTCGAGCGGCTTGCAGAATTAACCAAACTGATATTGGCAATACAAGTACCAACATCATCACTCCCACGACCAGCACCATTACCTTCACGAACTTAAGCAGCACAAGCACTGCCACCATGGCAACTGCTACAACAAGCAGACTCTGCTCTTCTGCTGCCCCGCGTGTCACTACTGACATAGCTACAGTGACCAGTGGGGCCGCACCAAAAATGTTGCAGGCCCAAGTACAAAAAAGCAAGAAAAGGAAAAACGCAAAGTCTTCTTCACCTATCGCAAGGTTTAAGAGAGCGACTAGGGAAGCTGACCTTCCAAGCTGTACCAATAGGTTCGCGCTACTTGATATGGACATAGAAGCGGAAGACACTACAGATAACCAACAGGATGAAATAACTAGTGAAAACAGCGACCCTGCCCAGACCGAACAAATAAGGAAAATGGGAAAGCCACCTCAAAATTGTTGTCCCAGACTGCAGCATAAATGACCTGTTTGAATTTATTGGTGAGGTCACTAATTTGAACAATGTGGTCACAAAGAGCAACATAGGAACCACCAGAATCTTCCCCAAGGAAAGTGACACCTACAGAAATATTGTTGACCATCTGGACAGACATCGTGTGCAGTTCCACACATACCAAATGCAGACAGAAAAGCCGCATCGAATTGTTGTCAAGGGCCTACACCACAGCACTCTAAATAAGGACATCAAAGATAGTCTGCAAAAGTACGGCTTTGAGGTACTCCACATTCATAATCCCGTATCCAGGGCTAACAGGAAAGAGAAGCTAAATCTCTTCTTTATCAATATCAAACCGTGCGATACGATAAATGATGTTTTCAAAATCACAATCCTCTGTAGACAAAAGGTGAGGGTGGAGCGAATGAGAAAAGCCACAGACGTCGCACAGTGCAAACGGTGCCAGCGGTGCGACCACACTGCTAGATATTATCGACGACACCCCAATTACGCCAGATGTGGCGAGGATCATCAAACAAGTGAGTGTATACGCCCTCTTGACGCAACACCTACCTGCTTCCATTGCTCAGGAGCTCATAAAGCTAGCTACAAAGGCTGCAAGCCGTACCAGGAGTATCTTCGTCGGTCATCGGAGTCTCCAAATAAACTAGACCGGCAACCGAAACTAGATCACTTAATGGCAATGTGGCCAATCAATATTCTGCTACAAGGTACGAGCAGGAATTTTCTGCGCTTGGCTCCGCTAGAATAGCAATGCAACAAGTGGCCCAAATTGCATTCCAACCAGCAACAGAGCAGATGACACCACGGAGCAACAACATTTTCAGGAATGGCAACAGCACATCCAGCAGCAGCAGCAACAGCAGTTTCTCATGTGGCTCAAACAGCAACAACAAGAACAAAAACAGCAAAATAAGCTAGCTAATGAACGCTTTACACGGCTAGAAACAATAGTGTCTGAGATGGCCAGCACAATGAAGCAATGGGCTGGAAATAATTCTCAGGTCAATGCTACAGCCTCGCCATGAATTCACTTAAAGTCCTTATCTGGAATGTCAACGGCATTTCAGGAAAAGTCGGAGAAGTCGAACTTTTTGCACACAACAACGACATTGATATCCTTCTCTTGACTGAAACCAGACTAAACCGCGGTGGAACTGTTTGAGTCTTTGTATACACATTCTATCCTGCCTACAAGCCATCGTCCAATAATCACAGTGGAGGTGGAGTGGTGCTAGTCAGGACTACTCTCCGACATTTTCCCCAAAGAGTAATAGAGACGCGCAGTATACAAATGTCATCGGTGAAAGTTGCTACGGGCCTTGGTGACATGGAGTTCAGTAGATGAACTACTGCACTCCAGGAAACAGAATACGGGAAAGTCTCTTCACCAGTATACTTCGAAAATGTGAACAAAGGTACCTGGTTGTTGGCGATTGGAATGCACGACATTGGCTATGGGGCGACACCTGCAACTCCCCTAGGGGACAAGAACTAGCTGAAGCAATCTCCGCCACCGGGGCAAAGATTCTTGCCACAGGAGCCCCTACCAGATACCCATACGTCACCACACATACGCCCACATGTATTGATTTGGCCGTCCACCATGGAGTGCCGGACTACTGCGCGAGTATTACCCAAAATTGGGATTTAGAGTCTGACCATCTGGCCCTCGTAGTCACCATAGATACCAATGGGATTAATGCTCGCTCTAATGCAAGGCTGATCAGCAATCAAACTGACCTAACTCTATTTCATCAGAATCTGGAGAGCTCCATCCATCTTGAAACGGAGCTGAATTCTGGGGAGGATATAGAAATGGCAGTGGAAATCTTCACTAATAATATCCACAGGGCTGCTGCTGCATCCACTCCACCTGCGAGCCCATTAAAGCCGACAAAATATGGCGTCACACTTACCAGAGAGGCAAAAGAGCTACTGGTTGCAAAAAGGCGCCTACGAAGAAAAGCAATTCAAACCCAAGACCCTTGGGATCGAATCCTGTGGAACCGAGCAGCCAAGCGACTACGGATCCTCTTAAGGGAGCTCAGAAATAACTTCTTTGAACACAAGCTGTCCTCGATGGACTACACTGTTGACGCCAATTACTCACTGTGGAAATGCACAAAGGCTACGAAAAACCAGCCGTTTAGACAGTCCCCAGTTAGGCAGCATGGCGGCGACCTTGCACGGAATGAAGAGGAACAGCAAACATATTTGCCCAACACCTGGAGGCCAGATTCACCCCACACAACGTTGCTACGCTGGCTGATATCGAAGAGACCCTGGAGAGCTTGCAGACCCCGCTCCAGATGTCCCTCCCTATCACGCCAATCAGAGTCCAGGAGATTACCGAAGCCATAAAAGCTCTTCCAAAAAACAAGGCTCCTGGCATGGACAGAATATGCCACGTCACACTGAAGGCCCTGCCAAATTGTGCGATCCTCTACATGGCACTTATTTTTAATGCTATGCTAAGGATTCAGTTCTTCCCTTCCCAATGGAAAAAAAGCGGCAATCCACATGTCTATAAGCCAGGCAAGCCGGAAGGCGACCCGGAATCCTATCGGCCAATAAGTCTTCTTCCCTCTATGTCGAAGGTATGGGAAAGACTCATTGCTAATCGACTTACTAGGATTATAACTCAGTGCGGAATTGTGCCGAACCATCAATTTGGATTTCGTGAGGGACACGGCACTGTCGAGCAGGTTCACAGGGTTTCGCAGCACATTCTAGAGGCATTTAATGATCTTGAATACTGCAACTCAGTTTTTATTGATATCCAACAAGCCTTTGATCGGGTATGGCACGACGGTCTCCTTTGCAAGGTGAAAGATTTACTACCAGCACCATATTTCTTGCTCCTAAAGTCCTACCTGGAAGGGCGGGTATTTAAAGTCAAGATCCGGGACACTTACTCTGCGCCTGCCCAGATGAGAGCTGGAGTCCCGCAAGGAAGTGTTTCTTGGCCCGCTCCTGTACTCATTCTATTCTGCAGACTTGACCGTACCCGATGATGACTACATGGAAGACCCATCGAAGGCTCTAATTGCCACATATGCAGACGACATTGCCGTTTTGTATAGCTCCAAATGTCACTTTGAGGCAGCAGACGGTTTCCAGGGATACGTTGCAGCCCTATCAACGTGGTGCAAGAGGTGGAACCTAAAAATAAACGCTCGAAAAACGTCCAACCCTGCCTTCACACTTAGGATGAGAACAATCCCACCAATCCAAATGGAAGGACAGATCCTGGAGTAACCAGCAACAGTGAAGTCTATTGGCATCACTCTAGACAAGCGACTCACCTTCTTGCCGCATCTTAAAGCCACTCGCAAGAGGTGCGTCCTAAGACTGAAGCAATTACGTTGGCTGCTGAGCAGAAAGAGCAGTATGTCACTTAGGGTGAAAAGAAAAGTGTACGCTCAGTGTGTCGCCCCAATCTGGCTCTACGGGCTGCAAATTTGGGGGATTGCAGCAAAATCTAACTGCAATCGCATCCAGGTACTGCAGAATCGTACCCTGAGGCACATAACCAACTGTCCTTGGTATGTACGGAATTCAACCTTACATCGAGACCTCAATCTGCATACTGTGGAGCAGTTCAATAGACACACCAGCAGGTAAAGAGACAGTCTCACCACTCATCGCAGTGAACTAGCCAGGAATTTGCTTCCCGCCAGGCCGCTTAGAAGGCTAAAAAGACAAGGCTTCGTGAAGACGCTTCCCCCTCTACGAACATAAATCACCGTTTCCACCTCCATTAAAATAAAATGGCCATGCTAAGCGCTCGGCGATGGGCTTATAAATACTATTCTTTTTTGCTTGTGTTGTTAAGGTGCAAAATTGTGGCATGGTTTCAATACTTAGTACAAATAAAATTAAAAAAAAAAATTGTATTTATTTACATTGCAGTCTACTGTTACTATTTATAGTAACTTCTACTGCAGAGATTCATAATTTCTATCGAGTATTTACATATTTACATACTTAAACCTAATGAGGGAGTCTAGAGGCATGATTTAATTTAATTAATTAATTTATATATCTTCTTGGCAGATCTGTTGGGTGAATGCGCAGGAGCCTCCTTCTCGCCCTCAGTCCCATTACTTGTCTCCTCTTCAAGAGTTTTCGAGCCAAATGGTTAGGGGATTTCCCAATTTATTTATGTACGCGATTGCTTGCTTATTTATGACATCGCCAATCGTTTGTACCTTCAGCTCTGTTTCAATGTCTTTGTTGCGGATGTACCAAGCCGCTCCAGATAGTTTACGCAAGATTTGCGACTGCGCCACACGAATTTTGTTAAGGTGCAACTTTGCGGCGATGCCATATACTTGGATGCCATATGTCCAAATAGGAGCCAATAGAATACCTTATAAATTTTGGCCTTGTTTGAAATTGAAAGTTTGTTTCCAGGCCTAAGGAGCCAAGCCATACTGTTCGCCTTTGTTTTGAGCCGCCGAGTTACATCCGTTACATGGCGTTGAAATGTAAGTCGCTTATCCAGAGTGACACCGAGGTATTTGTGGGCGTTCGATTGTGTGAGGAGCTCTTCATGCAGAAACACACCTGGTGATGTGTCTTTTCTCAGGGTGTACGTCACGGAGACACACTTTTCCGGATTGACTGCGATGTTCCAGCGTAGGGCCCAGTTCTCAATTTTATTAGGTAAAGCTGATGCGTATCGCTGGCTGTATAGACGCAAATATCTCCGGCCAGGATTGCAGTGTCATCAGCAAAGGTGGCAACTAGCAGGTCATTGGAATCTGTAAGCGACATTTTTTCAGCTGAGGGCATGTCGTGCGTATACAGTCTATATAGTGTTGGACCTAGCACACTTCCCTGGGGTACACCTGCTCTAACTCTTTTTCTTTGGGAGGACAGTCCGTCCTGTACTACTTTAAAGGATCGCTCGTGTAGGAAGCTTTTTATTATCAAAAAGAGTTGAGGATTTAGTAGGCTTTTAAGCTTGTACAGAAGTCCTTCATGCCACACTCTGTCCAAAGCCTGCTGGATGTCCATGGAAACCTTTCCATGGAAACCTTCCAGCACAAAGTTCACTACGCGGTGTAGCTGTTCAGGTGTGCCATGCCTAAGTCTAAAACCAAACTGAAATTTTGGAATAGCTTTTTGGACCTTACGGGATTCGAGCAATCTTCTCAGGATGCACCTCTCAAGTAATATTCCAAATGCTGGAAGCAGGCTTATTGGGCAATAGGAGTCTAATTCCTCTGCTGGCTTCCCATTTTTATGGACCATAATGATATTCGGCTTCTTCCAGGCACTTGGGAAGTGTCCCAGTCGAAGAGCAGAATTGAAATTCAGAACAAGGAATAACAAAGCTCTGTGGGGCATCAGCTGCATCACCAGGAGCCTTGTTCTTGCGAAGAGATTTGATATCATCTTCCAATTCCGTGAGTTTAATAGGCTTTACAGGAAGAGCCATCTGCAATGGGGCATCTAGGGATTCAGCAACTAGTTGTTTTCGTCTTGGCGATGCTGTCTCGAACGGCTGGAAGCTTTCCTCCATGTTTCTGGCAAACGCTTCAGCTCTGTTCTGAGGTGATTTTGCCCAAGTACCATCTGGGCTACGAAGTGGAAACTTTGGAGCAACTTGTCTCTTGAATCTCTTCGTGAGCTTCCAGAGCGCGATTTTTGAGTTTTCATCGGCAGTAGCTTTCCCAAAGAATGCGTCAGTTGCTTCTCTTTTCAGGTTGGCCAGTACTTTTCTCTCATTGAACGAACAAAACAAAAACACAACTTAGCGGTTCTGCTGCAGTATCAAAAAATCAAAAAGTAAACAAGAACGCCGGGTCGACCATACAGACTGGAATGGATCGCTACACCAGTACACCAATAAAAAGAAAACTTAGCCCTCGAAAATCAACAAACAGCGAAAAAGTCAAAAATTACACGTGACAATAATAACATGCTCACTAGGGCGCCATTAAGCAACAACAGATTTGAGCTGCTGGCAAATTCTACTGGTGAAAGTGTACAACCGGGAAATTCACCTAAAGAGGAATCTAAGAAGGTTAGACCTCCTCCAATATACAATCGCGAAAAAAACTCAAGTGCATTAGTTAACAAAGTAGCCGCAATAATAGGACAAAACTCATTCTATGTAATCCCATGAAGAAAAGGGAACACAAATAAAACAAAGGTTTAAAGTTTAAACTAAAACCGAGATGGATGAAGCAGGAGACAACTTTTATACATAACAACTAAGAAGCGCAAAGGGGCCTACAGGTTGTTTTAAAAAAGGGATTGAGGCAACTGTTTCGACCACTGCAATCGTAACAGCGCTCAAGGAAAAGATTTTAATATTTTTGCATTTATGAGTGAAAATCGAGTATGAGCCAGAAGAAGTTCACCCAATCTACAGACTTCAGCTTTTACTGTATCGGCGTATCACAGTGGAAGAGTCATACAAGCGCAATCGCCCAGTGCTGTGGACTAACTGCCAAGAATATTTCCATGCTAAGGCTTACTGTACGCTGAAATCTATTTGTGTAGTTTGTAGTGAAACTCACACACAGAATAGCGAACTGCCACAAGAACAAGGAACACATCTCTGCAAAAATGTGCGGCAACTGCGGCGAAAGTCACACACCGACGTGGTGTGGCTGTGTAGTTTACAAGGAACTAAAGAGCCGCCTTAACAAATGCGGAGAATCAATACACGCTCAGACCACCAATATCATGCACACTCCGTTAAAATTGGGCCCGTCTTACACGGCACCACCCATAAGCATGCAATCCAGCAGCGACCCCGTCACCCTGGCCGCAGTCTACTGCCCACACCGTTTTGTAGTTTCTGCGGACCAATTCTTGGAATTTTTAGCTCACTCGGTGATCGATGTATAGCCGCCGGTGACTACAATGCCAAACATACGCACTGGGGATCGCGCCTTTTGAACCCAAAGGGCAAAAAATTCTCTAAAGCTCCCGGACCTCATTGGCTTCGCAATAATAAGAAAGATCCCAAGAAATATTATTACGGCAGAGTTACTTGCAGATTTAACATCAGATCACTCTCCAGTTCTACTCTACTCAGTACTTACTCTCAGGCATCGATCATATATATAACTGAGCGCCCAACAGGCTGACAGACAACAGGACCAACTGAGCAAGGTAAAAGAAATATGTTTGTACGCATATGGTACCAACTCATACAGTATGCACCGAGGACGATGTTGATAGCTTGGTCAAATCGAACGAGGAAACACTTGTTGCAGCCAGGCCAGTGTCCCTCCAGACACCCACAAAATAGCAAATCTTAGCATGACAAATTGCGAAATCGAACAGATGAGTACTTGAAAAACAAAGACTAATTAAAGAATGGTAGAATCACAGATCCCCAACGGCTAAAGAACTAATAAAAATAGCTACACATTGACTTAACAGGGCACTTAATCTTGAGGAAGCAAACGCCCAGCACTTATATATCAAACAACTATCGCACACCAACAAAAAGGCCCCTTTGTGGGAAGCACACAAATATATTCAGCTACCAGCTGAATCAGTCGTTCCACTACGCGGCCCCTCTGCAAGCTGGATACGTAGCGACGAAGATAGAGCTAATACGTTCGCCGACTACCTGCAGAAAGTATTCCAACCAAATCCTGCTAGCAACTAATTTGTCCTACCTGCAGTCACTTAAATCTTGACACCTATAAATCTAATTTTATTTGGCCAAAGTGAGATAGCATCGACCATAAATGATCTTATGAAACTTGGATACTATTCCCAAAGGTGGAAAATAGCGTTCATAGTCATGATTACCAAGCCAGGCAAAGACAAAATGCAACCGTCATCGTACAGACCAATCAGTGTCTCCCGAAACTGATTAAAAGACGGAATACAATATCATCTGGCTGGAAGGACTAATGCACAAGATAATGAAACTGCTTCCCCAGAACACATACAAAATGCTCGAATCATATATCTTCAAAAGAGTATTCTCAGCCAGGTGTAAAAGTCTTCACATGACCGCGTTATCAATGCTGGAGTCCCCCAAGGTAGTGTGCTGGGCCCCGTTCTTTAAACCCTAAACACCGCAGACATAAACTATTAGCTCACAACCTCTACCTTTTCTGACGACAGCGCAATACTAAGCCGATCAAGATGCCCAGCAAAGGTAAGGAAAGATAAACGAAACCAAAAGAAGACATGTAACCTCCACACGGAACAGAAAAACCTGCCCAACCTGTACCCAGAACAATACACTCATCCCACAGGCAGACGTAGTAACATATTGTGGTGTTCACCTATATAGACGCGTGGCGGCGACATAAAGAATCCAAAAGGACTCATATGAAGCTTAAAGCAGCCAAACTTCACTGGCTTATAAATTGCAACTCTCCCCTTAGTTAGGAAAATATTCCTCTACAATACCGTGCTGAAACCCATTTGGACATACGGCTGTGAACTATGGGGAAATGCTTTAAAAAACAACATTGAAATTATACAGCGAGCTCAGAAAACGATTCTGCGAACTATCACTGGGGCACCGTGGTACCTACGCAGCAAAAGCATCCACAAAGACCTTCACATAAACGATCATAAAGATCAAAAAGAGTCATCAAACAAAGCTCGCCGCACACGAAAATGCTCTCGCAAAGTCAGCAGTCAGAGCCGACTGAAGCGCAAATATCTTCCAGCCTAGCAAAAAAATTCTCTTACTAATACAATAGCCTTACATTGGAAATAATCCAAGTTATATAATAAAATTTAAATAATGTTTGTTTATATTCACAATAAGAGAAGATCCAATATGCCAAATGTGCAAAAAGCACAGGCACCCAATCTGGGCAACTACTCGGCTGGCGGTATCATGAAAAGAAAAGGAGCAGCTCTGTCGCTAAGGATGCTAGCACGGGTTGCGAGTGGAACAAGGTTAAGCCTTAGCGTCTGAGAAAAAAGCCAGAGGCACTTATACTGAAAAAGACGGGTACCTCTCCCGTCTTTACGTCTTTACGTGGAAATATTCCGCAAAATAAAAGCGGACTCGAACCTCAGCGAATTGGGCAAACATGTTCGCAAAATCTGCAGAGCCCAGCAAGGGGAACTGTTGCTGGAAGTTGAGGGAAAAACCTTTTAAAGCGTCCCCAAAATTAAGACCGAGCTGGAAGCAATGCTAAAAGAGATGGCTTCGGTACGTACGGGTACACAAAGAATAACACTATCCTGCAATGGATTCGACGAGGCCACGACAGCAGTGGATCTTAATAGCTGCCTCGTCACTCAATTCCAAGGCATTCTGCTGAAACTAGAGGACATCAGAGGTCTTCGCACGATGCGCGATGGGACTCTGGTAGCCTCTGTCTTAATGAACGCGAACGATGCGATTGCGGTCCAGGATAAGGGCATGGTAACCGTTGGATGGTAAAGGTGCCGCATCATCCAGGACGTCCGACACACGAGATACTACAGGTGCCTGGGCTACGGTCATCGAGCAACGACCTGCAAGGCGATCGATCGGACAGACAGCTGGGGTGTGTTCCATCACCAAAATGGCTTATATGCAGCGATGACGTGGAGGAAAACCACCCGACGGGTTGCATTGCGTGACCGACCTACAGAGCCAGCCCCAAAGAAGCAAAGACCCATCATAATACAGGATCAAATTAAAATCTATTCAGATCAATGTTAACCATTGCGCAGCTGCTTATAGTTTCCTGGCTTAGACTGCGGCGGAGCGCAAGTTAGATATCATGTTGAGCAAACCCCATTCCTCTGTTCGTGGCAACCCTTCAATGATTCTAGACGAGACTGGTAAAGTAGCTATCAAGTGTTGCAGCCCTCTTCACGTTCAGGAATTGGCTGTTCGCCGATGCGTGGAATTGTATATGCGAGAATAAAAGGAGTGCATATGTACAGCTGCTATGCTCCGCCTAGCGACAGCCGTGACCAGTTGGAGGAGATGCTGGAGCTGCTGTGGGTAGTCATGCAAGACGGCGCGGTCCGAAGATCATTGCTGGCGACTTTAATGCCTGGGCAGTAGAAAGGGGCAGCAAGGTATCAAGTCCCAGAGGCCGAGCAGCGATAGACACAATGCTAATGTTGGACCTGATACTGCTAAACGACGGTCGTAAACCAGAGTTCAATAATGATATGAGCACGTCTTTCATTGTTATTACCTTTATCAGCAGAGGGCTTGTGGCTAACTCCAGATGGATGGTCCATGACGTTGTAACGCTGAGTAACCACGCTCTGATTTCCTTCTGCATCTTATCGATGGATACGACTTGGAGGCGGCAGAAAAGAACAGTCGGGCAACCCTGGAACTCTAGGAAGATCGATGAAGATATGCTGGTATATCAAATCGACTGCCTTCGAATCTCAAGTAGTCATGCAGATACAGTGATGGCTGACTTCATAAAAATGCTCGAAACAACTTGCGATTCATCCATGCCAAGGGCAAAAAAAGCGCAAAACAAGTGGAGCGCCCGCTTAAATCAGTTACGGTATGCCTAAGGGAGGAGAAGGGCGCAACGATCCAGAGACACTACCCATCACACGGAACTCATTATTTGCTTTTAGAAACAAACGCTCTGAGTTTAAGCACGGCATATCGGCTGCCAAATCGTGTGCCTATAATGAATTGCTGGATACCGTAGACACAGGTAGACACCTTATGGCGGCCAAAAGCAGTAGCCCGTCCCCCTGATTTCCTGGGTATCACAGATCTCGAAGTAGTCGACCTCTCCTACGCAAACCAAAACTTCGACCTCATTACCCACTGTACTCGCAACAACAACAAATACTGCAACGGAATTAACCGTATGCACGGTGGCTACTGCAACGATCGTTTCTGCTGAATCAGCAACAATGCCAAAAACAATTTGGAAAATTTGGTTGGATCGTTACATGATAATTACAAGATAATTGAGCCCAAAATATAAATAAATCAATCGGCACACTCTAAGTCAGCGAACTGAGACTCAGGAGTCCAACAGATTTGGAATTATGGCAGATATTGATATGGATCTACCCCGCAACACAGACGAACGGGACAAAAATAAGCTAAAGCCTCCACCTATATACATCTGAGAAAAAAGCCCGAATAATCTGATTAACCATATACTTGAACTTGTTGGAAATGACAATTTCCACAAAATGCCCCAAAAAAAGGGCAGCATCCACAAAACCAAGGTCCAGGTAAAAGCTAAAGAGAACTTTAGGACTCTTACACACTACTTAAGCAAAAATAACAAAAAACATTACACGTACCAACTAAAAAGTAGTAAGGGTCTCCAAGTCGTTCTCAGGGTTTTAGAGCCCGACTTAACGCCCTCAAAGACCACGCTGGCATTAAACGATAAGGGATTTAAGGCAAAAACTGTCTTTGACATCCTGAACAAAGACAGGAAACCGCAACCCCTCTTTAAAGTCAAGCTGGAACCTGACCTCACTTTTGCGTCCTCCACAAATGTGGAGGTAATCACACCGCAAACTATAGAAGCTGTCCAATATACAATGACCTAAAAAGCCGGATGAATCACCGGGTAACGTCTGCACTCCTCCATAGAATACCCCAATACAATCAAAAACATCCCCAGAAGTCTTTTTCGCAACGGCAAAGAGGTCGTCATTTGGTCCTGCGACCACTTCCCAAAATGTGACATTCAGAAACGTGCTAAAATCGTGACTTACAAAACCAAGCTCTACGACAACAACTCTGCATGCTGCCCAAACTGATGCGACACCGAATCCCCCATCATCGTCACAGCAACAAAGTAGCTTTAAAACTATGATACATACACTGCAGCAGCAGATGATCGAATTCATGTCCTTCATAAGGACTACCATGCAAGACCGCAAGACCTTAGGCGAAACCAAAATATCCTCATAAAGATGCTTGTATCCCAAATCTCAAAAAAAATCAATGCTCTACGAATATTATTGTGGAACGCCAACAGCGTTGATTACAATAAATCCCAAATACTCAACACTTTGTTTGAAAAATTTGTTTGTTTGTTGGACACTTTCATTTTGGCATCACATAGGGTTTTTAAAACCCAATCTATGTGCCTAACATGGTGGTCTACCTCATTTTCAAAAAATGGTGTTATGTACGTAAACTTAGCATGATTTGCCAGTTTTTTCTCGTAGGACGTCGTCGATCGCTCTTTGGAAGATGCTTCTCGCATTCTTCAAACGTAGTTTGTTGCTATATTTTTCCATTTGTTTGGCTATTTCATCTCTGACCGGAAGTACGAAAAAATCCCTCTGTAAGTTATCACTTCGAACGTACCACGGTGCGCCGGTGATGGTTCTCAGGATTTTCGATTGGGTTCGATTGGGTTGTTACTGGCGTTCCCCCATAGCTGGGAGCCATAGGTCCAGGTCGGTTTTAGGACGGAGTTGTAGAGTAAGACCTTATATTCTAGTCTTAGGGGAGAGCGTATACTAAGGAGCCAATGTAGACTATTGGCTTTTAGTTTGAGGTGTGTTCTTTTTGCCTCGATGTGTCTACGCCAAGTGAGTCGCCTGTCAATATGAATACCTAGGTACGTAAATTCATTTGATTTCGGTATAACAGTGTTATTTAATACGAGCCAAGGGCAATCTTGTCTGTTGAGGGTAAAAGTTAGGTGTTTACATTTCTGTTCATTGAATTTTATTCTCCAGTCGGAAAGCCATTTCTCGATATGTGCCAGGTAGAAAGCAAGTTGTGCAGTAGCTTGCCGT
Source organism: Drosophila vallismaia (assembly GCA_035047325.1). Lineage (NCBI taxonomy): Eukaryota > Metazoa > Arthropoda > Insecta > Diptera > Drosophilidae > Drosophila > Drosophila vallismaia. Next base: position 1,348,237 of record JAWNPU010000062.1, read on the forward strand.
GGATATTTAGAGCGGCTCAGGACTGCAGTGTCATCAGCAAATGTAGATATTGTTAGCTGCCTCGATGTTGGTATATCGGCTGTATATAGTAGATATAGCGTTGGGCCAAGTACGCTGCCTTGAGGAACCCCAGCTTCAATGATGTGGTCCTCAGACGTAACAGTGCCGCATCTAACTGAGAACACTCTATTGTGCAGGTACGACTTTAAAAGCTTTTGGGTGCATTCACGGAGTGTTGACTTAAATTTATGCATTAGGCCATCTAACCAGACTCTGTCAAATGCTTGGGCCACGTCGAGAAAAATGACAGTGCAGTACTCTCTCTTTTCGAATGCAGTTCGAATTTCAGATACGATTCGATTGACTTGTTCCATGTTTCTCATGAAAACCGAATTGATGCTCCGGTGAACGTTGAACTTTATGCACGTCGGCCTATTATCGCTCCGAAATTTTGAACGTTTCCCGAAAGAACTAGCAACCTATTATCAGCTCTGTACTGAGTTAATCAACCTGCTGTATCGCGAAGTGATCCACAAACTGGAGAACTTAAACGCATATTCTTCGTTTTATTTTAAACGCGATAAGACTGTAACCAATAACAAAGTAAACAATAATCGTTGCTTTGTTTTTGTTAAACAAGCTGCTCACCGCTCTCTATCACACTCCCCCTTTTGTGGTGCTTCATCATCTCCCTCTGGATTGACGCTGCTCCTGCTGTTCGCCTGAAATCGCTCCCACGTTATCGTCGCTGCATCATTCCCTTCAACGTACATTCGCTGGAACAATCTGTTTTTGAGTGCATTTTCTCTTTCTTTACCCAAAATGTCTTTGGTTTGTACCTCAAAAAGATGCGAATTTGGAGGAGCTATTACCAGCGACTCCTATCTAACTTGCTGGCTATGCGACAATTGCTCGCACATAAAATGCATTGGTGCCGGTCATTATGGCCAAATTGGTGATCTCTTGGGCAAATGCATCGGTTTGACATGGTCCTGTTTGGCCTGTGGAGAGATTGAGGGCGAGATGCGCACGTTTATGCGGCAAACTCGAAACGGTTTCCGGGAGGTTCGGAAGTAATTTTCCTCATTAAACGAGCAGTTTTTAAACCTCGAATCTCTATTTCTGGGCCTTAAACTAATCAGTGAATCATCACACCAGAAAATCCCTAATAATAACCAGAATATAAATATATGTGCCACTCCAACCACCCATTTGCCAGTAAGCAATGTTATGGTTGATGCCCCTGGCGAACAGCCTAGCTATTTAGAAACCTGGTATTCCCACGGCAAGTTGATTCGCCGGAACCTGCCAGTATTCCTACTTCCCCCATCTGATCGCACGCTCGAAAAATCCTCAATAGTCATATCACTACGCCTGCCTGCCGCCGCACCTACCCGCCTTCCCGCCTACCCGCTGTAAAATCACCAAAGCCATTGACGGGTGTTCCAACTGAATCGCCATCTTCTGGACTTACGCTGAGAGATGTGGCTCCCCGCAAATCCATCTTTGTATCGCGGCTCATGCCTGATGCCTCTGCAGATGATGTTAGGTCTCACCTAGCAAACAATCTAAATATAGCTCCCTCAGAACTGTTTGTGACCAAATTTAATTTTAAGCATGAACGTAGCATATCCTCATTCAAAATAACGTTACCAGAAGCTTCCCTTGCAAAATCTTTAGATCCTACTACCTGGCCTAAGCACAGAATTGTCTACGAATTCTTGACCAGAGATTCTAAAGGTTCCAACAACATTTTTTCTTGTTGCTACCAAAACGTTTGCAGTATTCTTGGAAAACTGAACTTACTTTATACTAACAGTGCTTCCTTTGACTTCGATGCTATTGTGCTAACAGAAACCTGGCTAAACTCCACTGTCATAGACAATGAAATTTTGGTATCGAAGTACACTGTCTTTTGGGAAGATCGCCCAACCTTCGGAGGTGGCGTTCTGATTGCTGTAAACAACACTTACACAGTTGAACGTATTACTATTACTAATTCTTTCGGAATTGAATTTTAAGCCGTTAAAATTCATTCTAAGTCCTTTAACCTTTTCATCACCTGTTCCTACATTCCACCTCTGAGTGATGCAGTCATTTATATGCACCACTTAACTGCCATTAAATGAGTTTTGTCTCTGCTAAATGATGCTGATCTTATTATAGTTATGGGGGATTTCAAATTGCCCCTCATTTCATGGATCAACTCGGATGAGGACAACTCGCTTTTACCCACTAACCAAAATTACTTCCTTGATGGCTTAGCCGAATCTGTCGTTTTCCAATATAACCCTATAAGGAACTCCCGTGGCAGGTCACTTGACCTCATTTTCTCTAATACTACCTCCTCTTCCACAATAGCAAGGTCTCTTCCTCTACTTCTGAGGACCCTCACCATCCAACACTCTTAGTTTCGCTAATTATTGACTCGCCTGAAGTCCCCCCCAGTAATAGCGAGCAGCTTCGTCAAAAATGCTTTAAAAAATGTCAACTATTGTGACCTAAGAAATCACCTGACTAATATTGACTGGAGCTATCTTTCCAATTTCAGCAATATCGATAAAGCTTCAGACTTTTTTATTTATTTTTTTTTCTATAACTATTTATCAAGGCATACAGGGTATCTTAAAACCCCTTGGTGACCTTGGCATCTATTAATACTGCCCGAGAGGCTCGCCGGCTAAGTGTGCTTAGCGTTACCATTATTACTAAATTTAAACTTACAAACTAACTATTTACAAAACACAAAAACAAAAATATAAAAGAAAGAAAGACGATGGGGAGTATATCGTTTGGCTTATCATCATCTTGCTGTGTGTTTTGTTGGCAGCCGGTCAATTAGGTCTCTAGGAAGTCGCCTATTGAGCCTCGTTTGTGGGCGTGGTCTGGTGAGACCCTTAGCGAGACGGTTGCGATGGCGCTCCAGTCGGTCGTTGTAGCGGCTGGAGTGGAAATCTATGGTCTCAAAGACCGTGAGCAGCTTTAGGTCACTGTGGAGGGTGGTGTTCCTCACATACCACTCGCAGCCAGTGATCGTCCTCGCCATTTTATTTTGGATGCTCTGGATTCTGCGGATCTGGCTGTCACACGCCAGGCTCCAAATTTGGCACATATACCTCCAAATAGGAGCTATGATTTGGATGTATATGGTCAACTTATTTCTTAGCGATAGTTTGCTATGCGGGCCCATGAGCCAGTAGTGCTTTGACGCCGCAGCCCGTATGCGTATTCTCAATTCACTCACTTGCTTCGAGAAAGTGAGCCGGCGGTCGAGTATGACTCCCAGGTATTTGGCTGAGTCAACCTGTTCCACAGGGGTGTCGTCAATGAGCACTGCTGGTGGCGTTCTCCGTTTGAGGGTGTAGCAGACATTCGTGGACTTGTTGCCATGTATACCAATATTCCATCTCCTAGCCCAGTCGGAAAATCTTGTTGCGTAGTTCTGGATACCGTTGGCGGCCTCCTCCTCGCACCTGTCCCTGAAACATTGACTCCATCAACGTCTAAACCTCCATGGTTTAATACACCTCTCTCTCCTTAAAAATATTAAATCCAGAGCTTACAAAAAGTCATTAAAGTATCCACCCTTGGTACATCTTTCTAATTACCTTCTAACCCGCAACCAGTTTGTTGACCTTAACAATCAACTATATAACTATTACTATATATATATTACTATATATACTATATATAACTATATAAAAATTATATTTCTAAATGCAAACTCAATTTTCGCAACAATCCAAGCTCTTTTTACTCTATTGTAAACTCTAAACGCAAATCCAATCTTTTCCCCCCTTACCTATCATATAATAATACTTCCGACTCTTCGCATCTCGGCATTGCTAATCTTTTTGCGTCATTTTTTCAATCAACCTACTCATCTAATTCATTTCATCCCTCCTCTAACTCTCCATATCATTTACCCTACATAAACAACATTTCCCTTTCTAAATTCCATGATGTGTGAGCCGTAAGACGAGCTTCATCTTATTTTCATATTTATCATATTTTTATTTATATTTCTATATTTCATTCTTAAAATCTTATTTTCACCTGGCCCAGACAACGTATGAATGAATCATACTTTATTCCAATTCATAAAAAGGCTCTAAGGCTTCCATTGAGAACTACCGCGGCATTGCTAAGCTTTCTGCGAGATCCAAACTTCTTGGAAAACTCATTACATCGCAGCTGCAACATGCATGCAAGAGCATAATCTCACCTGCACAGCATGGATTTGTCAAGCTTCGCTCGATAACAACTATTTTCGTCAATAATCAACCGAGGTTTTCAATATCGCTTGCAAACTGATTTAATTTATACTGACTTCAGCAAAGCATTTGATTCAGTTAATCATTAGCCCTTGCTACGGAAACTTTCGCCTATTGGTTTTCCACCAAATATCCTGATGTGGGTTGCTTCCTACCTTTCAGATCAAACTCAGCGTATCCTATTTAAATCTACAAAGTCGAAGGTCATCCATATCTCATCGGGAGTCCCTCAGGATAGTCATCTAGGACCACTGTTTTTTATACTATTTGTGAACGATCTTCCCAATGTGATTAGTTATGCCTCTACGCTTATGTATGCTGATGATGTCAAGTTATGCTATTCCTTCTCGGAACATTTCCTGCATAGGAAACTGCAACTAGACCTTGAGGAACTCTATTTGTGGTGCTCAAGTAATTTTCTGTTCCTAAACTGCTCTAAATGCAAACTTATGACATTCCATCGCAGTGTGCCGCTTATTGTATCTTACTCTCGGAAATCACGTCCTTGATCGTGTTTCTACAATCAATGATCTTGGAGTTCTTTTTGATCATAAACTTAAGTTTAATGATAACATTTCTGTGACAGTGAATAAAGCCAGAAGAATTTTAGCCTTTATTAAGCGATGGTCAACAGAATTTAACAATCCTTTCACCGTCAAATCCCAATTTATCTATAGATAAACCTGTTCTGGGCTCATGTTTCTAAATATGCTTATCCATGACATGGTTGATTCTAAACACCTTCTGAACCAACTATATTTTTGCATCCCTAATAGGAAAACTTGGTCCTTTCGACACCTATGCATACCTATTTGCAGATCCAACTATGCAGAGCACAACCCCTTTCGCATTGTTTGCAAAAACTATAACCTCCTATCACATACTCTATCCCGTGAACTCTCTCTTAATGTTAATAAACTAAAAATCTTAGAATACCTCCTAGAATAGTTACTTTGTAGTTATATTAATATTTACATTTATATTATTCTTCATATTTTGCAGATCTTTGTTAAATTGTTGTTAAATAAATAAAATTTTATTAAAAGTTCGCAGACAGGGTATAACAAAGGTCAGCAGACATTTTTCGAAGAGTTTCGACATACATGGTAGTAAACTTATAGGTCTGTATGATGATGGAACTGTATGATCCTTTCCCGGTTTCGGTATCATAACGATGATCGACTTTTTCCATAACGAAGGGAAGTGACCAATTCTATTTATTATGAATGAAGATTTTTTTATGAAGATCTGGCAAATAGTTTGGACGGCACAAAATGGAAGCTCGATGATCATCTCAGCTAAGGGGTTATTAGATCGCTGCCGGGGCTCTTAGCAATTTCAGTGGGTCGAAATTCTATTGGATCCTGTGTCGTTTGGCTTAACACTGTTTGATCTTGTAATACGAAATTATTCGTTGCTGAGTTTGGTTGAAACACGTTTTGAAGGTGCTCCATCTTCTTAATCTACGAGTTGCGTTTTTGAGCCTTTGTTTTGCAAATGGCAATCTATAAGATTGCCATTCTCGTCGTAGGCATCGCTTTTCCAAGACAAGCTGATCAATTTGAACATTTGTCTTACGTTGCATATACTGTACAGTTTGTTTTTCTGGGGTTGAGGCATGGGCTGCTGCAACAAGGACAGACTCCAAAAAAAACAAGTTTAGTGGTGCTTTCTATGTCAGCCTTGTTGATGATTCTTGGGTTCAGTTTAATGTGCGAGCTTACGAATTTCTTGTATTTTAGCCAGTTAGTTCTATTGAATGTTAATCGACAGGGTGAATTTTTCGGGTCCGGACATTGAAAATAGTTAAGGAGCACCGGCGAGTGATCGGAAGATAGGTCTGGGAGGGATTCGGCGTTTATATGATTATGTGAGATGTTTCTTGTAACAGCAAAGTCAATCAAGTCTGGTATCTTTCTGGGGTCCGTTGGCCAATATGTAGGTGTGCCCGGAGAGGCGCAACAAAGCTTATTGCTTACTTTAAGAATTGTATTGTACAATTGTTTTCCCTTAGGGGTTACAAGACGAGATCCTCAGTGCGTATGCTTTGCATTGTAGTCACTAGCAGCTATGAAGCGATCCCCTAGTGTGTTGAAAAAATCCAAAAATTGCTTTTCGGATATCGTAAAGCGAGGTAGGCAGTATACAGCAGCAAGTGCTATTTATCCGTTACCCAACTGTATATTTAAAAATGTTGCCTGTAAGTAGTTTGTCGCAAAGTCGTTGCAGAAAATATGTTTTATGCGGTTTCTAATCAGGACTCCAGTGCCTCCATGTGCTTTACCATCAGGGTGGTTGGTGCCGTAAAATATATAACCATTTATTTGAAACTTGTACTTGTTTGTAAGATGTGTTTCAGAAATGAGCATTACATCGATTTGTTTGTCTTGGAGAAATTAAGCTATTTCAAGCTTGTGTCGCAAAACGCCGTTGGCATTCCATAGATTTATACGTAAGGGAGCCATTGATTATATTGACTGCTGCGATACCAGCATCTGTATCAATAGATCCTGATTACGCATAAGTTTTTCTATAGTTGTTCTCATAAATGTCATGAATTTGGTCATGCTTTGTTGCAAGGTAAAGATCCTTATTTCAATATTGCCTTGTGGCTGTCCTGTTGGCTGATCAGCATTTACCTTGTTTTGTTCAGCGAGTGGGAATGGAGTTGTAGGATTTGTAGATGCAAGACCTAATTTAAGCGCACTTGCAAATGTTACATTCCTGTTGGTCAGACTGTTTAAGGGGACATCAGGTGTGTGTTTTGAAGGTATAATTGTGCTCGGTGTGCTTTGCCCACGCATCATAGTAACTTTTTAGTGAAGCCCATTTTTTAGATCCTTATATAAAGGGAAACCTCTGTAGTTTGCTGTGTGTTTACCTCCGCAGTTACTACACTTTTTCATGCCGGTGTCAGCTTTGTTTGATGGTCAGTTAACAGAGCTGTGAAGCTCACAACAAGCTACACATACAGTGCGAAGGGTAGAATAAGTTTTTGTATGGCCATATTCTTGGCAATTTGCACACTGTACGGGTCCTTTGCGCTTATGCGGCTCTTCAACAGAGATTCTACGGTGTAAGAGATATTGCAGCTTATAAATGAGGTGACTCTAGTTTTTCTTCAATGCCCAGGAGTCTGGTTCAAGTTCGACCTTGAAAAGAGGTTGTGGAAGACTTAGGGGTCTTCTTAATGTCTTTATCAGAATTTGGCTGATCGTCTAAATCATCGGCCAAAATGGCAAATCGGTTATCATTGTTGGGCATATTAGTTTTCTGTCTTGTTATGTCACAAATTATTTTTGATTTATTACCCATTGAAGAATTTTGCGGGCTTAGTTTTCGCGTTATTTGTGTGTATCGATCTATACCAGTCTGTATGGTCGAGGAACTTTTTTTTGCTGAGAGTGCAGCACACAGTGAATTTGTTTTTGGTGCTTGCTCAGCAGAATTTGCAGTCATCGTTGATCGGGCGTGTACCGGTGGAGTTGTTGTTTTTGTCATAGCAGGTGTAACAGAGCCAGTTAGCAAAGATTTTTAGCTCGCTCTTGCTCGGGCATTTCAACGGTCCCTTTAAAGGTCGATGGAGAGCAAGACCGCGCTCTCTTGCTTGTTGTTTGTAAGTCGTGGTTTTTGATTGGGTCGGGGGTGATTGACCGTACGACTAAGTACGCGTTGTTTCGTTGCGAAGAGAGGCGACGTTGGTCTTGCTCAAGTTGGCGTTGGGCCCGAAGGTCTTTTTGACTCTTTTTTTATTATTGTTATTGATATAAACGGTTTTTTTTGTTTGGAATAATAAAAAACAAGACAAGTTGTACGATATTTGTTGGCGGGAGCATCACTCCGGCGGTTAATTTTTTTTTTTTTTTTTTTGTTTTGAATTAGATAGCGTCTTTCGCACAAGATTTATTTTGAATTTTTACGATTTGCGCCAAACGGACAAAGTCTGGCATCACTGTTGGTCTGGCAATGCCACTCGGTTTGTGCGAGCGGTGGGAAGCACTATCAGCTGTTTAGTTAGCCGGGCCTCCCACAACAATTGTTTATATTTTTACAATTGACCGAAAAAAAAGAAAAAAAAGAAATTGTGGAATTCACGTCTTTTTCCACCTGTGATCGTGCAGCAAACGCGGGATGCAACTTTGCACACTCTTCGACTATTTCTGATGGCGACGTCGTTGGAAATAGTTAAAATTCGCGCAGCGTTAAAAATCAGGTCCGGTTTGAGCGGGAGCTACTACTGGAGAGCTGACCATATTTTGAAATTCAATTTTTACAGATTCTGGTACGACAATGTCATTCACGTTAGTGAAATTTACATTATCGCAATTATAATGCTGCAGCTATTCGGAAACAGAACCATAATTTATTGTACTTTTCTCCGTGTCCAATTTCGCCCCTACTTGAGCCAGAAAGTCAAATCCTATCATTCCATCGAAAGGTGTCAGCGCGTCTAAGAGAAAGAACGTAGCTGCTTTCCCAAAAACGTTCATCAAACATTTCTGGTGAACCCTGTTAGAACCATGAATTGAACTAACTGTCAAAGGGGAATCGACCGGCACCATATTTTATAGCTCCTTTACGGGCTTGATGTAGTTTTTCCCCGCCCCTGTGGCGATAAGAATTTTTAGTTGTCTCCCCTGTAACTGGCGTTCAATGAACTGCAGCTGGGAGCGCTCCCTAAAAAATTTATTTGATCATTACCGTCAGACTCCTCATTTATTTCGGTAACGGCCGCTTCAGTGACGCTTTCGTATTCGCTGTCATTTTTAATCGTCAGCCTGTTGCATGGTATTTTGCACTCTCTGACGCCTTTGACCTGTCATACGTGTGGAACCTAGCCTTTTATGGTCTCGAAAACAGTCGCTTCTGGTATTTGCGGGTTGACCGTTTCCGAAGGCGCTCGGCTGTCTCATCATAGTGGAGCCTAATTCCATAGGCTCAGGTGACTGATTATGGTATTTGCTTGTGCCTTGGAGCGAATTATCCTGTTGGAGCCTATTTGTTTTTTATAGAAGTAAGGGTTTTTCCCTTGGCCATCTTCGGCCTTGCTATTTTTTCCCTGTGGCTCTCGTGAGCGACTTTGATTTTTTCGCTGCTCATAGATGAGTGCCTTATCTTCTAAAGCACTTGCAAACGGGGCAGTAAAGGAAGTGCGTTCTATGGTTGCTTCGGATTCCCTAGATAAAGCTTAAGCTGAGGGAAAATCCTTGGGTTGAGCAGGTAGGACTAGGGCTTTCAAAGGTTTCCTGAGACCTGCAATGATCGCATGGAGGGCATCTTCTTCATCTAACCTCAGTATTGAATAAAACGATCTTATTTGGTATTAATGTTAACCGTTTTTCTACGTCGTCGTAGTATTGCATCAGGCTAAGTTCCCCTTGCCTGCCCAGGACTTGAGACGGTGCCGAAGGACACACAGCGACGTTTTGACCACTTAGGTGCACTCCAATCGAGCAATTATGGCATCGAAATTTAAGACTGATATCGAGTGTTCTTTTCAGTTGTGTTGCTTACACTGGTGAATCCTAAAAATGATCGCTTTTTGATTCTTCTAGACACAGCGCAGATTTGATTAGCCCCTTTTTTTAAATAATGAACTAATATTTTTCAGACGACTAAGAAAAAGCAGTACAATCTCGACAAGTCACCTTCTAAAATTTTGTTTATGCTATTAAACTTACAACATAGTTCAACAAAGTTGTTGGTTTTACCTTTGCTAAGACAAACAAATTTTCCACCAGAGGGAAATCCATATTCTTTCTTTTGGGGTTTTTTATATTTGATATTTGGGCAATTGCATATTGTTGATGGTATTTTGTTAAAAAATTTTATTGTTCTTGTTATTTTTTTTAAGTATGTTTTGTTTAAATTGTTGTGTTGCTACGATGAATCTTTCGGCACTTTTCGAGTCTTTGACGAGAAATAATCGATTTCACTCAAGCCATTTATTGATTTTTATAAATTTGACAGATATTAATTTAATGGCTCGCTCCACGGTGAAGCATGAATATGAGCAAAGAGGTTTTTTTTGTGCCAGTAGTTAACATAATTATATATCCTAGGATTGAGTAGAGTTGGTTTTTTTCTTGTTGGTTTGAGGGACTTACTTGATTTTTTGCTTTTTTTTTTATAAGTGTGCGCTTAAAAGATATGTAAGCTATGAGCTAAATTACAATTTTCCTAAATAAAGGTAGGTGAGCACAACCGTTCGGGACCAGTGTGTCACGAAGCAGGTGGCTATGGATAGTTTTTTTCTATGGATAGTCTTTTTCTGGTATATTGTTTTCTAAGTTTATTATGGTGTGGATGTGTTTCAAATTATTTACGCCACAGAGGCGTCAGATACTTTTCCGGATTTTTTTGTTTAAGGTATTGGTGATTCTCGAATGTAAATGCAGAAATATAAGTTTGTTAAGCGAGTTTTAATTTATTTTTAAAGAGTGCTTTTAAATTTTTGTATTTTAATTTATTTTCGGTTTTTTATTTTTTTTATTTTAACTTTCTTATTTTATATTTAAAATATATCCGAGTGGACAATCATTAAATGGTTTTGGGGGGTGACATTGGGAGGTGTTTGTTTGGGGAAGAGATTTTTAGTGATTCGGTTAGGTTTTTTATTTTTTAATCTGTTTTTAATCTGAATCTGGTGTATAAGATCGTATGATTTCTCTTTATTGTTATTTTGTATTGTTCCTCTATTTGGGTTAATGGTTTTATAAAGATGGTTGTAGTTTGTCCAAATCATTTTTATTTTTATTTTTTTTTTGTGTAATTGTTAATAATGTTTTTGATATCATTTTTATTTTTAGTATTGTAGAAAAATACAGGTGATCTTTTAGCGATTTTGTCTGCTGTATCTGGTTGGTCAATTCCGGTTATTTCTGCGACCTTATGTCCCGTCATTTGTTGACTGTTAGTTCGTTATTGTTGATGCTTTGTATAGAAGCGAGAGTGCAATGATGGTCCGTGCATATGATGCATTTTTCTTTTTTTCTTGCGCTGCCGCGTTCTGTCGTGATCAGGATCGCTTTCGCTTGTAATGTTGTCTTTTTTTAAGCGTTCGTATAGATAAATTTACATGTTCTATATTCGTGTCTTATTTTATTGAAGTTTTGATGATGTTAAGGGATTTAATTAATGTTTTAATCTGTTCGTTCCATTAAGAATCAATCCTTCATTTTAGATCTCATCGGTTTTGACTGCGCAAGCAATGCAAGATATCGTCACATGTGTCGTCTTTGTAATTGTTCCATAACTGAATTGGTTGTGAAGGAAGACATGTGGTGATGATAATTGCGAACAACGTATTTGGAACGCATTTGATGAAACGACTAAATCCGCAAGTGTTAAATCCCATAGAAAATCGGTTTCCAGTAAACCCAATAGGTGACGTGCTTCTCGATATGCTTGGCCTTGGTGGCCATTCACAGTTTTCAAATGCGCCAATAATTTTGGTTCACGTACATTTACCAATAGCAGTAGCAAATTAAAACATTCATCATTTCTATGATGAACAGTATACATGCGACCCAGTGCATCAGGGAAAAACACCTGGGGTCAATCTGAAACTGCGGTTCCTTATTAGCGACGTTGAAATTTCTTTGATGATTGATTCCAAGTCTAATACTTGGGCATTTTAGAAATTTTAGTCCCCTGTTCCTAAGTTGTTGTAGATCTACATATGCCCAGCATGAGCCTTTCAGGGTTTTAAGTTCTGACTACAATGACTTATACTCTTTTTTTTCCCTGTGCACGTCCACTTCTATTAAATCCTCAATTCTCACCTACCTTTCAGAGCAACAAACAAACTCCACTTTTTCCTCGTAATCTTTTCTAAACTTTTTTCTCTCGGGTCTATCCCCGCGATCCGAGCCGTATGATAAACGGCAGCGCACCTCGGTCGGGTGGGCGGGAGGTGGGCTGTACGTTATGCAGTGGGAGCCGCGTGAAAAAAAAAATAAAAATTTCAACGTACATCAGCTTCACACATTGAAAAGAAGCTAGTCAATAATGTCGATGCTGGTCTTTTAGCTCTTTGTGGCACATTAGCCTCAGTGAAGCAAACTCTTAGGCTATTTTCCAAATGCACTGCTAAATGTACAACTGTGTTCATGAATTTTAAATGACAATAACCGCCACAGTGCTTCAATAGTACTTACATATCTGCCCATTTGGAAGATTATGATTTCGACATTCGCGTTATTCGACGCAATACCAAACACAGCCACGTCGCTGCCTTCTGTGACGTACTTTCAGAAACATTTGATTGATTTGGTCGAATGACAACTCTCAATGTTTACATGTGGATCTAAAATTCGTGATAGCAGCGGGCAATGTGATCCAATGAATTCATTTCCTATCTCAATCTCTTGATTTTGAACTTTCACTTTTATAGTTCGATCATTATCTTCTTTGGAACGCCGACGGTAAAATGGATATCTATCGTGTTCCCTGTTACTGTTTGAGGAACTAACGGTCGTGGATATCGTTTTGTGCACTTTCCATCAGCCATGCAAGGCGATAATGGATTTAATGCACCGCACCGTCCATGCACCATCTGTGTCGTCACAATGTCGTGTAGATGGGGATCAGTGACTGGACCAGGAATTTCAGCTGATAAGATGTCATCCACTATATTTGAATATAATTTGTTCAGCAACCAAATTTGAATATAAGCATACGGTAGTCCACGCTTCTGCCATTCCAACGAGTACATATAACAACGTGTGTCACCAAAAACTTGATACTTAGTAAGCACATCCTTCATAACCTTGAGTTTTAGCTAAAATACTCTGGCGATTATGTTATGGGAATCTTGCGGTTTTTGTCCCAGTTCCGTTCTCTTGGGATTGCATGTGAGCGTAATAAATGTATCCGAAGTTCCATAATTTTGCATGTACATCATCGCATGTTGAGCGTATTCGTGCATGTGGCGTGAGCTTCCGAAATAAGATGATGGGAGAATCGTCAGACGTCCAATATTCTTAACATCTCCATATGAATGAATAGCATCACGCAAGTGCATATATTCCTCAGATCGTAGCTTTGCCTGATTAAATCGGATGAACGTTGAACGTTCGGTTTCGTCTGTGACATACACAGCGAATTGCTGGAAAAGCCGACGGCACTTCAGAATGACATTCTCCTCATTCCTAATTCATTTTTAAATTTTATTATTGTAAGTATTGAAACCGTGCTACAATTTTGCACCTTAACAACACAAGCAACAAAAAAAAATAGTATTTATAAGCCCATCGCCGAGCGCCTAGCACGGGGATTTTATGTTAATGGAGGTGGAAACGGTGATTTATGTTCGTGGAGGGGGAAGCGTCTTCACGAAGCCTTGTCTTTTTAGCCTTCTAAGCGGCCTGGCGGGAAGCAAATTCCTGGCTAGTTCACTGCGATGAGTGGTGAGTCTGTCTCTGTACCTGCTGGTGTGTCTGTTGATCTGCTCCTCCACAGTATGCAGATTAAGGTCCCGATGTAGGGTTGAATTCCTTACATACCAAGGACAGTTGGTTATCTGCCTCAGGGTACGATTCTGGAGTACCTGGATGCGATTGCAATTAGATTTTGCTGCAATCCCCCAAATTTGCAGCCTGTAGAGCCAGATTGGGGCGACGCACTGAGCGTACACTTGTCTTTTTGCCTTAAGTGACATTTTGCTCTTTCTGCTCAGCAGCCAACGTAATTGCTGAAGTCGTAGGACGCACCTCTTGCGAGTGGCTTTAAGATGCGCCAAGAAGGTGAGTCGCTTGTCTAAAGTAATACCAAGGTACTTCACCGTTGCTGGTTGCTCCAGGATCTGTCCTTCCATTTGGATTGGTGGGATTGTTTTCATCCTTAATGTGAAGGCAGGGTTGGACGTTTTTCGAGCGTTTATTTTTAGGTTCCACCTCTTGCACCACGCTGATAGGGCTGCAACATATCCCTGCAAACCATCTGCTGCCTCAAAGCGACATTTTGAGCTATACAAAACGGCAATGTCGTCTGCATATGTGGCAATTAGAGCCTTCGAGGGGTCTTCCATATAGCCATCATCGGGTACGGGCAAGTCTGCAGTATAGAATGAGTACAGGAGCGGGCCAAGAACACTTCCTTGCGGGACTCCAGCTCTCATTTGGGCAGGCGCAGAGTAAGTGTCCCGGATCTTGACTTTAAATACCCGCCCTTCCAGGTATGACTTTAGGAGCAAGTAATAAGGTGCTGGTAGTAAATCTTTCACCTTGCAAAGGAGACCGTCGTGCCACACCCGATCAAAGGCTTGTTGGATATCAATAAAAACTGAGTTGCAGTATCCAAGATCATCAAATGCCTGTAGAATGTGCTGCGTAACCCTGTGAACCTGCTCGACAGTGCCGTGTCCCTCACGAAATCCAAATTGATGGTTCGGCACAATTCCGCACTGAGTTATAATCCTAGTAAGTCGATTAGCAATGAGTCTTTCCCATACCTTCGACATAGAAGGAAGAAGACTTATTGGCCGATAGGATTCCGGGTCGTCTTCCGGCTTGCCTGGCTTATATATCATTTGGATTGCCGCTATTTTCCATTGGGAAGGGAAGAACTGAATCCTTAGCATAGCATTAAAAATAAGTGCCATGTAGAGGATCGCACGATTTGGCAGGGCCTTCAGTGTGACGTGGCATATTCTGTCCATGCCAGGAGCCTTGTTTTTCGGAAGAGCTTTTATGGCTTCGGTAATCTCCTGAACTCTGATTGGCGTGATGGGGAGGGACATCTGAAGCGGGGTCTGCAAGCTCTCCAGGGTCTCTTCGATGTCAGCCAGCGTAGCAACGTTGTGTGGGGTGAATCTGGCCTCCAGGTGTTGAGCAAATATGTTTGCCTGTTCCTCTTCATTCCGTGCAATGTCGCCGCCATGCTGCCTAACTGGGACCTGTCTAAACGGCTGGTTTTTCGTAGCCTTTGTGCATTTCCACAGTGAGTAATTGGCGTCAACAGTGTAGTCCATCGAGGACAGCTTGCGTTCAAAGAAGTTATTTCTGAGCTCCCTTAAGAGGATCCGTAGTCGCTTGGCTGCTCGGTTCCACAGGATTCGATCCCAAGGGTCTTGGGTTCGAATTGCTTTTCTTCGTAGGCGCCTTTTTGCAACCAGTAGCTCTTTTGCCTCTCTGGTAAGTGTGACGCCATATTTTGTCGGCTTTAATGGGCTCGCAGGTGGAGTGGATGCAGCAGCAGCCATGTGGATGTTATTAGTGAAGATTTCCACTGCCATTTCTATATCCTCCTCAGAATTCAGCTCCGTTTCAAGATGGATGGAGCTCTCCAGATTCTGGTGAAATAGAGTTAGGTCAGTTCGATTGCTGATCAGCCTTGCATTAGAGCGAGCATTAATCCCATTGGTATCTATGGTGACTACGAGGGCCAGATGGTCAGACTCTAAATCCCAATTTTGGGTAATACTCGCGCAGTAGTCCGGTACTCCATGGTGGACGGCAAAATCAATACATGTGGGCGTATGTGTGGTGACGTATGGGTATCTGATAGGAGCTCCTGTGGCAAGAATCTTTGCCCCGGTGGCGGAGATGGCTTCAGCTAGTTCTTGTCCCCTAGGGGAGTTGCAGGTGTCGCCCCATAGCCAATGTCGTGCGTTCCAATCGCCACCAACCAGGTACCTTTGTCCACATTTTCGAAGTATACTGGTGAAGAGACTTTCCCGTATTCTGTTTCCTGGTGGACAGTAGATGGAACTGAACTCCATGTCACCAAGGCCCGTAGCAACTTTCACCGATGACATTTGTATACTGCGCGTCTCTATTACTCTTTGGGGAAAATGTCGGAGAGTAGTCCTGACTAGTACCGCTACTCCACCTCCACTGTGATTATTGGAAGATGGCTTGTAGGCAGGATAGAATGTGTATCCAAACACTCGAACAGTTCCACCGCGGTTTAGTCTGGTTTCAGTCAAGAGAAGGATATCAATGTCGTTGTTGTGTGCAAAAAGTTCGACTTCTCCGACTTTTCCTGAAATGCCGTTGACATTCCAGATGAGGACTTTAAGTGAATTCATGGCGAGGCTGTAGCGTTGACCTGAGAATTATTTCCAGCCCATTGCTTCATTGTGCTGGCCATCTCAGACACTATTGTTTCTAGCCGTGCAAGGCGTTCATTAGCTAGCTTATTTTGCTGTTGTTGTTCTTGTTGTTGCTGTTGGAGCCACATGAGAAACTGCTGTTGCTGCTGCTGCTGGAGGTGCTGTTGCCATTCCTGAAACTGTTGTTGCTGCTGTTGCAGCAGCGACTGGATATCGATCGGCTGTTGTTGATGTAGACTTGGCTGCGTTTGAGCATAGTTCAAACGACGTTGAGCATTTCCAGAATTGCTTGGCACTGATGCTGCGACTGCTGCATAGGAGGCACTTGTGCGGGCACTGTAGCTCCGTGGTGTCGTGTGCTCTGCTGCTGGTTGGAATGCAGTTTGGGGCACTTGTTGCCTTGCTATTCTAGCGGAGCCAAGCGCAGGAAATTCCTGCACGTACCTTGTAGCAGAATATTGATTGGCCACATTGCCATAAGGTGATCTAGTTTCGGTTGCCGGTCTAGTTTATTTGGAGACTCCGATGACCGACGAAGATACTCCTGGTACGACTTGCAGCCTTTGTAGCTAGCTTTATGAGCTCCCGAGCAATGGAAGCAGGTAGGTGTTGCGTCAAGAGGGCGTATACACTCACTTGTTTGATGATCCTCGCCACATCTGGCGCAATTGGGGTGTAGTCGGCAATATCTAGCAGTGTGGCCATACCGCTGGCACCGTTTGCACTGTGCGACGTCTGTGGCTTTTCTCATTCGCTCCACCCTCACCTTTTGTCTACAGAGGACTGTGATTTTGAAGACATCGTTTATTTTATCGCACGGTTTGATATTGATAAAGAAGAGATTTAGCTTCTCTTCTCTGTTAGCCCTGGATGCGGGATTATGAATGTGGAGTACCTCAAAGCCGTACTTTTGCAGACTATCTTTGATATCCTTATTTAGAGTGCTGTGGTGTAGGCCCTTAACAACAATTCGATGCGGCTTTTCTGTATTCATTTGGTATGTGTGGAACTGCAAATGATTTCTGTCCAGATGGTCAACAATATTTCTGTATGTGTCACTATCTTTGGGGAAGATTCTGGTGGTTCCTATATTGCTCTTGGTGACCACATTGTTCACATTAGTGACCTCACCAATAAATTTAAACAGGTCATTTATGCTGCAGCCTGGGACTACAATTTGAGGTGGCTTTCCCACTTTCCTTACTTTTTCGGTCTGGGCAGGGTCGTTGTTTTCAATGGTTATTTCATCCTGTTGGTTCTCTGTAGTGTCTTCTATGTCCATGTCAAGTAGGGCGAACCTATTGGTAGAGCTTGGAAGGTCAGCTTCCCTAGTCGCTCGCTTAGCCCTTGCGATAGGTGAAGAAGACTTTGCGTTTTTTCTTTTCTTGCTATTTTGCATTTGGGCCTGCAACATTTTTGATGCGGCTTCACTGATCACAGTAGCTACGTCAGTAGTGACACGAGGGGCAGCAGAAGAGCAGAGTTTGCTTGTTGTAGCAGTTTCCATGGTGTCAGTGCTTGTGCTGCTTAAGTTGGTGAAGGTAATGGTGCTGGTCGTGGGAGTGATGATGTTGGTATTTGTGTTGCCAATATCAGTTTGGTTAATCCTGCAAGCCGCTCGAAGCTCGGATGGGGTTTTGCCAGCAACGCGGTATATTTTTTCTTGCAAGGTCTGCTTTTTATTAAGCAGCGAGTCAGAAGCAGATTTCCCTTCGGCCATTTGGAAATGTTATATTTTCGTTTTCGCCTCAAACAAAATCAAGAACAAGATCAGCCCCTCTTGTGCGGCTACGCGCCGGTGGAGGGGCTATGCAAAGCCCGATGGGCAGCGTGCACTTATTTTGCAAGCTTTTTTGTTGCTTTATTTTACAGCTTATTGCCGACTCCGCTAGCTGCAGCGTCCAAAAACGGAGCTTTGTGCAACCGATCGCTATTAATGTAGTTACGCGACTCTGATTATGTTAACTAATTAGTTTTAGTTTTATTTTCCGAAAAATTTTTTTTTTTTTTTTTTTCGGGAAACTTATAAATAAGCAAAAACGTTTTTTCCTAATTCATTGCGCTTAGATTTTTATTCGTTGATACGCCTGAAAATGCAAAATTATATTATATTATATAATAGGAATAATAGCAATAATTAGTGTGTGAATATTGTACCTGTAATTGGATCGAACATCTTCAACGTGATGTCGCATCCATCTTGTGGCAATTCATAGTGTTGGTGTGAGATTGGTTATGTGTGATGTATCTTTTACCTTACAAGTCGGCATGAAGCCGCCTTCTCGAATGATATTAGCTCCAAAAG
Organism: Drosophila vallismaia; assembly: GCA_035047325.1. NCBI lineage: Eukaryota > Metazoa > Arthropoda > Insecta > Diptera > Drosophilidae > Drosophila > Drosophila vallismaia. The sequence goes on from JAWNPU010000062.1 coordinate 1,366,871, forward strand.
AAGTCATGCGAAAGCAGTTATTGTATTCAAGGGTGTGTTAAAAAAATGGCTGGAATCGGGATCACTTCCATCGAACAATGGTTTCAGTAGCTGTGTTGGTGTAAGTAATGGATCCCGTTTGACTTTTTCACTGGCGCATCACAAGCCAGCCGTTTCACTTTTGAACTTTAACGCATTGCAATATCGGCATATAGTCGTCACTGGTCCAATATCTAAATTTACATCAACATGATAGTGCGCAGTGGGATCATATTGGAATGCCAAGCGATTGTATGATGCCAATGATCTTCGTGAGCTCACGCGTTGTCTCAATCGGGCATTTTCTCTTATTATATTTTGTATTTCTTCGCTTAAGTTCTGTGAATGCACTTGTTGCCAGCTTGCATATCTTGTGCGGCGGCCGATGTTCGCACGATTCGCACTCTAGGCATTTTGGACTATGGGCAGAGTGGTGAATTTAACCTCAAATGCACGATACCCATAATTTACACAGTTCAACTTACCACCTTAAAGAAAAATGCCTGCTGTTGTAATAGCAGAACAATTTTGCACAATACACGTGCTTGATTTGATGGTTTTCAATTGAAATGTTAGGAATCGAATAACTTATTTTTTACTTTTTTCACAATTTCACAGTTTGTCACATGAACTTAACTGAGCAGAGAATAATAAGTAGCTCTCAAACAATGTATCACGCACCGCATGCTATGTATCAGAGATGGCACTGTATGTGAAAAAAAATTTTCCCGCTTTTCTGTTGAAATTGTTCGTGAATTTTCTTTGCTAAAAACCTCACGGAGCCCGAGACCTTTCCAACGAATGCAAAACCTTGGATCGGTTGGTCCGTTCTGGAGTTAGGGTATCAAAAAGGAAAAAGGCGCCAAAATCAATGATATGACAAATGTTTTTTCTATTCCTCCAGGTGCGTCCAGGAAGAGTAGACCGCCAGTATTATTGTCCACCGCTTGCATTAATGTAGGATATTTATTGTTTACACAATTGTTTATCTTAATAATATTTGGTATTATGATAGTTTGGTTATTCTATTTAGTGTTTAATAAAAAGATGACTCGTGCCAACACTTCTTGATCTCCGGACATATGAAGACTACACAACTTTGCCTTACTCCGGACACGAAGACTTTTCGGCTTGACGATCTTTTTCTTACTTCCCAACTTTCAACTCGCTCTTTTCTTCCTCGACTGACTCCTCCTCCTCTGCCCACGCTCACGACGCCACCCCTTGCGATGACCATCGATCGTCGCATATCGATAACCATCGTTACATTCGGCCATCCTGAGCACTTTCGTCTGACCCAGACGACCATAGATCCTCACTTGTAGAAGCGTATTTCCATAGCTTCATATTCTCTGTACATGTTGCAGTTATTGTAGGGCCTTCCACCTGAGCTGCTTTCCGTACATCGTAACGGCCGTTTCTTTTTACCTTAGTTACTTCATATGGCCCGAGAAAACTGCTAGCTAATGTGTGAATTGTTTTTTGCAATGCAAAATGGCCAACACTGTGTGCATCCGCTATAACTTCATGATCCGCTCCGCGTTGCTTCTTCTCCAGCTGTTTGCGCAGCTCCTGAAGCTGCTGCTCCAGTTCCGCGTTCTCCTGTCCGCGCTTCTTCAAATTGAGGGCATACTTCTTGAGCTTCCCCCTGAGCTCTCGCGCCTTCTGTTGCTGGATATCGGCAATCTCCTTATCCTTCTCCTCACAAAGCTGCTCCAAGTGCTTGATTCGCTCTTCCTGGCCAGGCGGATTCTGTCGTAGCTGCTGCAGTTCCTTTTGGAGAGATTGAATTGTGGTATTCCGGTGATTGATCAGTTCCTTGCACTTTTCGAATTTGGTGGATTTCGACTCCAGTTGGCGCCGCAAATCCTCCAGAGAGGGCTGTTGGCCCACTAACTTCTCTTCCAGCTGGGACAACTCTTGCTGCCTTTGGTCTAGCTCCTTTTGTAGCCTCGCGACGTCCTGCTTGAGCTTGGCGTTCTCCTCCTTGCGCTGGCTACTCTCCTTGCCCATTTGGAAGATCTCCTCATCCGCTTCCTGGCGTTCGCGACGCAGCTCTTTGTTGGCCAGTTCCTGCTCCTGCAGCTGCTGTTTCAGATGCTTTAGGTTGCCACGATTCTCAAGGTTCGCATGTATCTTGGCCTTGATTTCCTCGTTCAGCTTGACCACCTGCTGCTGCAGTTGCTCCACTTGCTCTTGATTATCTTCCTGGGGCTTTGTTTGCTCCTCTAGCACAATCTTCATCGACACCGGGCATTCAGCGTTGTTTTCGGTTGGCTTGTACTCTGCTATCATTGACTCGATCATCGGATTGTACTGTGAAGAAGCATCTATGTTACTACCAGTCTCAACAATATTGTACATACTTAGCTCTTTTGATTCAGCGCATTCCGTCCGCGCTGACACCTTTGTTACAGCTTGTGGGCAATTTGAAGATATATGACCGCTGCCTGCACATTTAAAACATTTTGTTTCTGCCTTGCAGTCTTTCCTCATGTGTTCATTAGATCCGCAGTTGTAGCAACGAATACTTTTTCCATCGGTTATATTTTTTCTGCCACCACTGTATTGCTTTTGCGGTTTTTCGATAACACACTTGCTCTCGTACAACTCATATTTTTCCAACAGTTCGCTGCCGTACAATGCAAATTTGAATTCGCTTTTAATATCCAGCCCATCAACTATATAAGCGATAATAGACTCAACATCGACTTGTCCAAGTGCTGCAATTTTTTTCATTGTTAGCATGTATTCGTGCATGCTTTCGTCGCTCTTCTTCTTCCTGTGCGTCAACTTTGCATGTACATCGGCACTTTTCGACGCGCGCTTAAATTCGCCAATTAGGGCATTTTTAAGTTGCTCATATGTGCTCACCAACTCTGACTCCAGAAACAACTTGGCCATTTTAACCATTTTTCCTCGTGCCTGCACATATCGTTGTTTTTCCGTAAGCTCATATGCATCTGCATTCTGCTCAAAATTTTCAAGCCAAATCTCCGCTGGGATGCTGACGCCATCGAAGTCGGGTACAATTTTTGCAAAATTGTCTGCAGTTACTTTCGGCTCTTTCTGGGTAATTTCATCAGCTTCAATCTTAAGAGTAAGCAGCTGAATTATTTGTTGTAGATTTTTATTACTTTCTGCTTGCATCTCTTTTATTTGGTCTGCACACACTTCTGATAGACGCTGCTCTTCTGCATTTTAATTTTCGTCTCCTCGCTTTGCCTCCGACCGTGTGACGGCACCATATCGCTGTCCCTTTTTCCCCTCCTCACTCATGCTTTCGTATTCGCTGCTTGACATCAACTCAAATTTATTCACCACGATTCTAGGAGTTTCTAACCGACGCCAACCAACTTGCAAAATTTCACAACTTTTTATTTACAACTTTATATTTGGCACTTTTGACGTAATTCCACAACTCTTCACCTTTCTGCACTTTACAAATGGGTCAACTTTTTATTGTTTATACGGACGAGCCCCCAAATATAGGATATTTATTGTTTACACAATTGTTTATCTTAATAATATTTGGTATTATAATAGTTTGGTTATTCTATTTAGTGTTTAATAAAAAGATGACTCGTGCCAACACTTCTTGATCTCCGGACATATGACGACTACACAACTTTGCCTTACTCCGGACACGACGACTTTTCGGCTTGACGATCTTTTTCTTACTTTCCAACTTTCAACTCGCTCTTTTCTTCCTCGACTGACTCCTCCTCCTCTGCCCACGCTCACGACGCCACCCCTTGCGATGACCATCGATCGTCGCATATCGATAACCATCGTTACATTAATGTTTCATATACTTGTTTTTGCTGTTCATTCAGCAACAGCACTTTATTTTGAACGAATTCTTGCAATCAATCAACATTGTATTGCAGCTTTCGATTTAACTCTTTAATTCATCGATCGATTTGGCGCAATCATTCCTATTTCAATCAGTAGCGTGTTTGCAATAGTCAAGCATTAATTCGCAATCAAATCAGATATTTGGATATTTGGATGTCAAAATTATTCGTTTGAAAACGCAAGCGATGCAAGATATCTTCACATATGTCGTCTTTATATTTGTTCCATAACTGATTTAGTTGTGAAGGAAAACATGTGATGATGATATTTGCGAACAGTGTTCGTATTTGGTACGCATTTGATGAAACAACTGAATCCGCAAGCGTTTAATCCCAATGAGAATCGTTCTCCAGCAAACCCAATAGTTGACATGCTTCTCGATATGTTTGGCATTGGTGACCACTCACAGTTTTCAAATGCGCAAACGATTTTGGTCCACGTACATTTAACAACAGCAGTCGCAATTAAAAACATTCATCATTTCTATGAAGAACAATATACATGCGATCTGGTGCATCAGTAGAAAATACCTGTGGCCAATCTGGAACTGGGTTTTCTTGTTAGCGACATAGGAATTTCTTTGTTGATTTATTTCAAGTGTAATACTTAGTCATTTCTTTGTTGTCGATGATGTGTCAGCTCGTTGTGCTGCATTAGCCTCAGTAAAGTAAACTCTTTGGCCATTATCAAAATGCACTGCTAAATGTACAATCTTTTACGAATTTAAAATGACAATAATCGCCAAAGTACTTCATTAGTACTGACGTATCTACCCAAATGGGCAAGTTGCTGATTTCGTCATTCGCGTTTTTCGACGCAATACCAAACACAGCCATGTCGCTATTTGGCCAAATGACAACTCTCAACATATGCAATTAATTTCCGATCTCAATCTCTTGATTTTGAAAATAAACTTTGATGGTTAAATTTATTTGAATGTAATTTGTTCAGCAACCAAAATAGGATATGAAGATGCGGTAGTCCACGCTTCTGCCATTTCACCGAGTACAAATAAAAACGTTTGTCACTAAAAACTTGATACTTAGTAAGCACATCCATTATAACCTTGAGTTTTTTCTGAAATACTTTGGCGATTATGTCATGGCGATCATGCGATTTTTGGCCCAGTTCCAACTCACGTTCAATTTCCGTCCACTTCGATTGTATCCGATGGGGATCAGTGACTGGACCAGGAATTTCAGCTGATAAGATGTCATCCACTATATTTGAATATAATTTGTTCAGCAACCAAATTTGAATATAAGCATACGGTAGTCCACGCTTCTGCCATTCCACCGAGTACATATAACAACGTGTGTCACCAAAAACTTGATACTTAGTAAGCACATCCTTCATAACCTTGAGTTTTAGCTAAAATACTCTGGCGATTATGTTATGGGAATCTTGCGGTTTTTGTCCCAGTTCCGTTCTCTTGGGATTGCATGTGAGCGTAATAAATGTATCCGAAGTTCTATAATTTCGCACGTAAGTCATCGCGTCTGATGGGAGAATCGTCAGACGTCCAATATTCTTAACATCTCCATCTGGATGAATAGCATCACGTAACTGCATATACTTGTAGTCCTCAGATCGTAGCTTTGCCTGATTTTTTTTTTTATATTAAAATTGTATTTATTTACATTGCAGTTACTGTTACTATTTATAGTAACTTATACTGCAGAGATTCATAATTTCTATCGAGTATTTACATATTTACATACTTAAACCTAATTAAGGAGACTAGAGGCATGATTTAATTTAATCAATTAATTTATATATCATCTTGGAAGATCTGTCGGGTGAATGCGCAAGAGCCTCATTTCGCCGTCAGTCCCATTAATTGTCTTCTCTTCAAGAGTGTTCGAGCCAACTGGTTAGGGTGGTTTCCCAATTTATTTATGTACGCGATTGCTTGCTTATTTGTGACATCGCCAATCCTTGGTACCCTCAGCTCCGTTTCAATGTATTTGTTGCGGATGTACCAAGCCGCTCCAGATAGTTTACGCAAAATTTGAGACTGCGCCACACGAATTTTTATTGAGGCGCGACTTTGCGGCGATGCCATATACATGGATGCCATATCTGCAAATAGGAGCCAATACAACCTTATAAATTTTGGCCTTGTTTGAAATTGAAAGTTTGTTTCCAGGCTAAGGAGGGAAGCCATGCTCTTCGCCTTTGTTTTGAGTCACCGAGTTACATCCGTACCATGGCGTTGAAATGTAAGTCGCTTATCTAGAGTGACACCGAGGTATTTGTGGGCGTTCGATTGTGTGAGGAGTTCTCCATGCAGAAACACACCTGGTGATGTGTCTTTTCTCAGGGTGTACGTCACGGAAACACACTTTTCCGGACTGACTGCGATGTTTCAGCGTAGGGCCCAGTTCTCAAATTTTTTTAGGTTAAGCTGAAGCGTATCAACGCCGATGGCGGCTCCGCGAAGCTGCCCGAAGTTGAATGAGATTTATATTTTGCTTATAAGTGAAACACATTGCAAAGGCGCAGTCAAGCCCAAGCTGTATGGTTACGAGGCCTATACTGCAAACGACCCGGGTGAGGGTAACGCCAAAGGTGGATCAGCGATTATGATCAAAACAAGTTTTGTTCATTTTCCTGTTCCTTCAGTAGCCAATGATAGGGTGCAACTTGCGTTTGCAATTATTGAGACTGGAGACAGCCCTATAAACTTCGGCGCGGTCTACTGCCCATCAAGGTTCGTATGGACCACCTCTGACCACTTACCTCTCATCATCACTCTGGACACAACAGCTACTGCTTATCTCAGGCGCACCATTATGGAACGCTTTCAAGAGCACCTCGAGACGTCGTTGAATCTTGATATGGCGCTGAACTCCGAGCGGGACATCGAAGTTGCAATCGACACTCTCACCCAGAAAATCCAAGTAGCAGCTACACTGGCCACTCACACCCCAGGACTGAGACAAAGCAGATTTCTATAGGGCGCAGGTTATCCTCCAGTCGTGGAAACAAAGCAGCATGGTTCGACGACAAGTTAGCCAATACGAGGACTGAACCAGAAGCGACGCACTCGGTCTGGAAGGCCACACGCGCGATCAAATGACGTTGCCTAAGGAAAGCACCATTGGTGAACAGCAAAGGGACTTGGTGCCAAACTGATTTGGAGCAAGCGGAAGCATTTGCCGTGCACCTGGCTGTGCGGTTCCAACCTTTTAACCTCGCGAGTCCGCAGCAGGTCGAAGAGACTCACGATCAACTGTCTCCAGCTCTCTAAATGGACATGCCGATCCAACTGTTCGATCCTGGTGATATAGTTAAGGTTGTTGCCCAGCAAAACTCATAAAGAGCTCCAGGCCATGATGCTATTTGTAACAACACTCTAAAGGCCCTACCGAGCAGAGTGAGCCGCAACGTAGTGATGGTCTTCAACGCTATAGTGAGGCTGCAGTACTTCCCTCCCCAGTGGATGCTTGAAATTATGTCTATGATCCATAAATCTGGCTACCGGAAAAGGACCCTGGATCCTACCAGCAGATCAGTCTCCTCCCCTCGATCTCAAAGGTGTTTGAGGGACTGATTGCCGCCCGAAGGGTCAGGCTTATGGATGCTCAGGGAATCGTGCCAGATCACCAGTTCGGATTCCGTGATGGTCACTGCACGGTGAAGCAGCTGCATCGAGTGCTCAAGTTAATTTTAACGGCCTTTCAACAGCGACGAGTACTGCAATGCTTTTTTTCTTCGATGTCCGGGAGGCGTTCGACCGTGTGCGGCATCCTGGCCTGCTCCCGAAAATCAAAAATACCCTGCCTGCGCCTTACTTCTGTCTGCTGGCGTCGTCGGAATAGGCGATTTGCGGTTCGATTCCACTCTGCGCTCTCAACTGAGTATAATGCAGCAGCTGGAGTACCCCAGGGAAGCGTTCTAGGCCCACTACCATTCTGCCTGTATAGCCACGACATGCCGCTGACAGTCTCTACGGAACGTCAATGCTGGACACAAAATTCAATGACTTCTCAAAAAAAAATTTGTTTCAGTAAGCATTGAGTTTATTTAGCGTTTTGCTTTCTTAAGAATTTCTGCAATGTCACAGTCTGTGTCCATGTCTGAGTAGCTTGTCTGTAGTCCATGTCTGTTTAATTTTTGAGTGCTTCGTTATTTTTGATGGTGTCTTCCTTTTTATTTGAGTATTTTTTTTTGTGCTGTTTCTACTAGTTCTTTGGGAATGGGACTTTTTAATTGCGGAACAATTTCTGTTCAGGTTGTCTTTTGATGAATGGTTAGTGGTTTTTGGGTGATAAATTTTTATTTTTTAAATCTTAATATTTATAGTGTTTCTTTGTAATTTGGATAGTCTCTATATATATCTATATCTTATCGGGATGGGAATGTGTTCCTTGACTTTTAAGAAATTCTATGTGATTTTGATTTTTGAAGTTAGGTTGTATTTGTCAAAAGTGAGCTGGACAACTCCAGTTTAAAATGTTTTGCCGTCAATTTGTCTCACGTATTTGTACACATCGACTACTCTCTTTTTTTATGAATATGCGCTTAGAAGACGACTAAGCTTTGAGCTAAATTACAATTTGCTTTGACGTGAGTGGAAGCACACAACCTGTCGGTCGAAAGGTTAGTCGACGACTGCAGAAGGGGAATACTTTTTAATTTTCAATCGATCAGTGATCCTGGACACCTAACCAACACAATCCACAAGAATAGAATATATTATTTTAATTTAATTGCTGTAGAGGGGACATAGGTTTCCACTATATTTTTTATATATGTGTATCTTCTGAATAAGTGCAATTGCCGATGTTGCTCACTTTGATACACATTCTTTTTTTCTAACTGCATTCCGTGTTGTCCTCTTTCTGCGTTTAGCGTTACTAACTTCCTCCTTTTAGGCGGATGTCAATTCAAGGGTATAAAGATAGGTGCAAAAAAACTACAAGAGTAAAAAATAATTATCATATGATAATATTTGGTGTAATGGGGGCCATACTTTTTATGGCCGAAAAGAAGTCATTCTCCGGAAATTAGCTTCCTTTGCTGAAAAATAATTGGACAATTTTTTTTCGAGTAGAATGCTTTTATTATGATTCGTTAAAAATAAATATTTTCCTTTTGATTGTTTTATATTTAGTAATGTACATTTAGTCTTTACTTTAGCTTTTATTGCAAATCCGATTTAGCTCTGGTCTTTTTTGCTTATTCATAAACCATAATGCAAAACGAAGTTTCCAATCTTTAAAATTTTAATTCCGGGCGCTTTCGGGTTAATTCCAGCTAACAGCACAACAAAAACACCACCTGACCAACGATAATAATTAATTAAAATGGGAAAGATGAAGAAAAGCTGGCTTGGAAGCAACCGAAGTATAAACACATTTTAAGCTTGATCCGATTAGACGAAAATATTAATAAAAACAAACAAAAATGTAAAAAAAAAAATTAAAGCTCAGCAGGTAGCGCGTTGGTTTGTAAAGGGGTATCCCGATTAAAATGAATTGTTGTTCCTGGTGAAGTTAAGTGTTAGTGCTTGAGTAATTAATAGTTAAATCGATAGTGGATTAAAAATGACGGGCGACACCCAAGTATATGAGACTTCCGTCTAACGGATCATTGTTATAGAGCCGCCAAGAGTTATTTTTTTGTTGAGTCAACCTTCCTTGTGATCTTAGCAGATTCTTACTAAATAACTTACTCTCTCTAACAAATCCTTATTCGTTACTTCACTTTCTGTCCTTCCCTTAGTCTCAGATTTATCCACGCGATTCGAGTCGTACGATTACGACTGTGGCCTTAAGTTGAGTGGCCCGTAGATAGACTGTACGTTATGCAGCAGGAGCTAACGCTATGCTCCTCCTACTAAACAAAAAAAAAAACACTTCAATCAGAGAATATTGGAAAGAAGATTTGGAGAGGTTTTCTTTTGCATTCGCTTTGCAAACGTACTACAGTATAATTAGTATTCAGGACTTGTAACTCTTTGAGATGCCGGCACTGGACTTTGCGGCATTGGTGCTGGGGATTCGTCGTTCTGAAGTTGTCGTTGTTTCTAGTGCTGTTGCTAATGTTAATGATGTTTCTGGCTCTGGTTCGCAGTATTTGCATGTAGGTATATTTGCAGACCCTTGTCATGGTCGCCGCAGCGGCTGAGATATTTGTTACTTATAGATATTGCTGATAAAAAGACAAAAGTAAGAGGATTGTTATAAGCACTCATTAATACCATATATGTAGTTGCGTTCGGCCAGCGTGGAAGCGCCGATTATACATAAGTGACTGATCTTATTAAGAGCGCAAACAAGCGTACACTTGAATCTTCTCGAAAAATTATTGTACCAGAAGATACCCAAAACCCGTCCGACTAAAACTTCATGCTGCCATGCCTTCCCCCGGATATTTCACTCAATTAGCAACCTAATTAAAAAATTAGCAACCATGGTTCCAATATTAGCAATATCAATAATTTATTTTTACTTCCTCCATCACCAAATTTCCCATCATTATTTATATATCCCCGTGCAATTTTACGGCGGGTATTTTGAACTCTCAAGATGCAAGTTAGGTTGCTCCCGATTTAAGTGGGGTACAATGGGATGCGCAACGGTTTTGGATATTTTTTTTATATTTATTTTATTTATAGGCTTCGATGCTGAGCACTGTTCTTCTCCTTCTCAGCCTTTTAGCACTTTTACCTGCGGCGTTAATTTTGGGTGGCTTGCCGTTCTCCAGAGCCACCGCCGGCCACCGGCAAAAAATTTCGATATGTGTCAATGTTATTTTGGGAGCTGTGCGAACTGCATTTCCTACACACCTGCCAATTTTTCGCGGGGTTAATGCACCCGACAGCTGGGTGGTAGGCACTTTTTCTGTGCAACCGTTCTGCCTGTTGATTACATTGTTCGGTTGATATGCTTGGACTTTGGTTGATCTTGGGCTTTCCCCGTGATGCCAAGTTTTTCCCGCGCCTCGATCAGAAATCCTTAAGGCTCTGGTCAATCCGTTTTTTCCTTCTCGGTTTTGGTCAAGCAGACGCCATTGCATTGATCCTATTTATACTCTCCTTTCTAGCTTCGAAAGCTTTCTCGGGAAGGTTGGAGTGTGGCCAAGTTTGCAGGTTGTCTTTACCCCGTGGGGTTATGGGTTTTTCGATGTTTTCCGTCGTCAATGGGACGCACTAGAGGTTTCTGCGGACAAACAACTTCTTCGCTCATTATCTCTATATCACATCTATAACAAATGCCATAAACCGAGCGTTAACGAACAGAAAAATAAAACAAAGCCAAAAATGAAGATATTTTATCTAGAAAGCCCAAGCGTAACTTACCACAGCATAAGGAACCCACCAGACAAAAAACTCTAAAATTCAAAGTAAAGAAAAAAATTAAATAACACAATAACAGTTACATACTTAATTCTAATAAAATATTACATTGCGTATCATCATTTCAAATAAAAAAAGTCGTTGTCACCGTTTGTGGCAGATCAAGTGCATCATAAAAAAAACTAAACAATACACACTAATAAAAACTAAAACCCTCAACCAAGCTACTAAACTAATATACCTAACATTCGTCGACTTACCTTTCAGCCGACCGTTTGTGTGCGCCCACTAACGTCAAAGCTTTGCCCATTTTTTTGCTTCACTGTAGAGCAATCAATTAAATTAATATCTGTAAAATTATAAAAATAAACGAAATGCGCGACGAAAATCCATTAATACTCGTTGAAGACGAAAAAACTGCTGAAAAATTAATATCAGCCAAAGAACTTCATGGCATATTCCAAATAAAAACACAATACCACACAAATCTCTATTGCTGCAAAGGCACAGTTTATGTTCTTTATTTAATTAATCTGCCCAACGTAGTAATCATAAAAAAATAAAAACAAAGAGAGTAGTCGATGACGAGTCGATGAAAAATTGACGGTAAAACGTCTTAAACTGGAGTTATCCAGCTCACTTTTGACAAATACAACCTAACTTCAAAAATCAAAATCTCATGGAATCTCCCAAAAGTTAAAGAATACATCCCAATCTCAATAATGTACAAAAACTGCCAACTAAGTGCACACAGACTCCGCCAATTGCTCTGGTGAGCATGCCTCTAGAAGTATAGAATGCCCAAAATTCGAAGAATCATAAGAAATACTTAAAATTAAAACCAATGAAATATGCACAACGAAGCCAAAACAATATATCACAAAATTCAACCACAACCACTTGCCGAAAACAAAAAAAACTTACTCAGAAATTACCGTTACACAAAAATTATCAACCACTCCAACCAAAATTTATCACCCAAAAACAATTCCGCAACAGACAACCAGAGAGGTGGCCCCTGTAGCCAGCAGCGCTACCAATTGGAGTATTTAGAAGGGAAAGGACGGTATCACCGTGCCGTCGCACGGCAAAGGAAGAAAATCACCAATCGGATCGCCTATAGGGCCATTAGATCTAGCCGCGGGAACCGCTGCGCCGGCGGTTGTGTTGGAGGATATACTGACCAGCCCCCGCAGTGCTGCACAGCTGAACAACTCGGCCACTGTAGCCAGCAGCGTTAACAACACCAGCAACCCGAAGGCAAAGGACGTCATCAGCGTGCCGTCGCACAGGAAAGGAAGAAAATCACCGACGGGATCGCCCATAAGGCCCTTAGAATTCGCCGCGGGATTCCAAAACGAAGACTTAAGGAGCATCCTCGCCAGGATGGGTAATAAAATCAACGCGATACTATCCGCGTTCGAAGTTCGGCGCCATGTCATCATAGACGACAAGAGTGATCTACTAGAACTCTTGGCTCTCGGCAACTGGGCCATCGACCTTTACGAAGGAGTCTCTAAAGGGAAGCTTTCGAAGACCGCTTCTACCCAAACTGAGCCCCAAAAACCCAGACCAAAGGCTACCCCAGCAAGGGAACTGCCAAAGGGGCAGATGCCCAAAGGTTAGGCGCCTAAAGCACAGGCACCCAAGCGCGGCAACTACTCCGCGGTGAGCTCAGAGGGTATACCCAAAGAAGACACGTCCAAGCCGCGCAGCTATGCATCCGTCGCCAAGGAGGCTAGCACTGGAGGCGAGTGGAAAAAAGTTCAGCCTAAACGCCTGAGGAAGAAGCCGGAGGCACTTATTTTAAAGAAGACGGGAGATGCCTCGTATGCGGAAATGCTCCGGAAACTGAAAGAGGACCCGAACCTCAGCGAACTGGGCAAACATGTTCGCAAAGTCCGTAGAACTCAGCAAGGGGAACTACTGCTGGAGGTAGACGGGAAAGGCTCCGACAGCGTCCTCAAATTTAAGACCGAGCTGGAAGCAACATTAAAAGACTTGGCTTCGGTTCGTACGGGTGCGCAAAGAATACCAGTATCCTGCAGTGGACTAGACGAGGCCACGACAGCAGATGATCTCCACAGCTGCCTTGTCTCCCAATTTCAAGGAATCCAGCTGAAACTAGAGGACATCAAAGGGCTACGTAGGATGCGGGATGGGACTCAGATAGCCTCGGTCCTGATGAACGCTAATGATACGATTGCTGTCTTAGCGAAGGGCACGGTAACCGTGGGTTGGTCAAGGAGCCGCATCATCCAGGACGTCCGGCCCACGAGATGTTACAAGTGCCTGGGCTACGGACATCGAGCAACAACCTGCAAGGAGATCGATCGATCAGACTGCTGCCTGCGATGCGGCGAACGAGGACACAAGGCAAGGGGATGCGCGGCACCACCAAAGTGCCTATTATACAGCGACGAAGTGGATAAAAACCACCCGACGGGCTTTTTCGCGTGCCCGACATACAGAGCCAGCCTTAAAGAAGTGAAGTCCCGCCATAATGCAGGAGCAAATTAAGATTGTCCAGCTGAATGTTAATCATTGCGCAGCTGCTCAGAGCCTCCTGGCTCAAACTGCGGCGGAGCGCAAGGTAGACATCATGCTCTTGAGCGAACCCTATTACCCCGTCCGTGGCAACCCCACAATGATACTAGACGAGACCGGTAAAGCAGCCATCAAGTGTTGCAGCAACCTGCACATACAGGAATTGGCGGCCTCGCCGATGCGCGGAATAGCATATGCGAGAATAAAAGGAGTGCATATTTACAGCTGCTACGCCCCCCCTAGCGACACCCCAGAACAGTTCGAGGAGATGATGGAAGTGCTGGGCAGCCACGCGAGAGGTCGCGGCCCGAAGATCATCGCGGGCGACTTCAATGCATGGGCAGTAGAATGGGGCAGCAGGATATCGAATCCCAGAGGACGAGCAGTAATAAACACAATGCTCATGTTGGACTTGGTATTGCTAAACGACGGCTGCAAACCAACGTTCAACAACGATAGGGGCTCGTCCTATATCGACATCACCTACGTCAGCAGAGGGTTAGTGGCCAACGCGAGCTGGACGGTCCACGACACTGTAACACTAAGTGACCACGCGCTGATTTTCTTCGGCATCCTACCGAAGGGCACGACTTGGAGGCGGAAGAGAGGATCAGTTGGGCAAGCCTGGGACTCGAGGAAGGTCGACGAAGATATGCTGTCATATCAAATCGACTCGTTTCGAATCCCAAATGGACACGCAGATTCAATGGCAACCGACCTCATGAAGATGCTCGAGGCAACGTGTGATGCAACCATGCCCATGAAGAAAAAAGAGCAGCGCAAGCCACCAGTGTACTGGTGGAGCGCCAACTTAAGCAAGCTTCGCTCGGAATGCCTAAGGGCAAGAAGAAGGGCGCAACGAACCAGAGGCAACAGCCAGCACGCAGAACTCGTGGAGGCTTTTAGAAGAAAACGCTCCGAGTTTAAGCACGGCATATTGGCTGCCAAAGCCCGGGCCTATAAGGAACTACTAGATACCGTGGATAGAGAGCCCTGGAGACTTGCCTACAGACTCGTAGCCAACAACCAAGGAAGAGAGAGGCAACCCCAACTGACCCGGAGGTTCTGGCTAGCATAGTAGAAGAACTATTCCCAAGGCAGACCACTCTATGGCGGCCAACAGCAGTAGCGCCCCCCCCCCCCCCCTATGACTTCCCGAGCATTACAGACCTAGAAGTTGTGGAGGCAGCCAAGCGAATCAAGCCCAACAAAGCTCCTGGCCTGGATGGAATACCTGGAGCAGTCGTCAAGGCAGCGGCGTTAAATCGACCCGATATATTCAGGAAAACCTTCCAGCAGTGTCTCTTGGAAGGGGTCTTCCCGACGAGGTGGAAAAGTCAGAAATTAGTTCTGCTGCCGAAAGGCAAGGGATCAGCACACGCCGCAACCAGCTACCGCCCGCTATGCCTACTGGACATCGTGGGCAACCTATTCGAGCGCATCCTGTATGCCCGAATAGAGGTGATCACGGAGAGCAGCAACGGACTAGGTACGCAGCAGCACGGATTCCGGAAGGGCAGGAGCACCCTGGACGCACTTATGGCGGTGAGAAACATCGCCGAGAATGCTCTCCATGATGACAGATGGCTGGGTGGAAGTAAGGAGTACTGTGCAATCGTCACGTTGGACGTGAAGAACGCCTTCAACACCGCTAGATGGCCAGAAATCCTCAGCGCCATGCATAGGATGGGCATCCCGGAGTA
Source organism: Drosophila vallismaia (assembly GCA_035047325.1). Classification (NCBI taxonomy): domain Eukaryota; kingdom Metazoa; phylum Arthropoda; class Insecta; order Diptera; family Drosophilidae; genus Drosophila; species Drosophila vallismaia. The sequence goes on from JAWNPU010000062.1 coordinate 1,382,303, forward strand.
CCTCAGGATCGTCGTTGGAAGTTACTTCACGGATCGTGTCCTCTGGTTCGACACGGACGCTGGCCCGCGATGCTACAGTGTTTCTGCAGGGGTCCCACAAGGATCTGTGCTTGGACCGATCCTGTGGAACATTATGTATAATGGAATCCTGGGCATCAACAGGCCCTTAGGAGCTGAGCTACATTGCTTTGCGGACGATGTGGCAAAAACTGCAGTGGCCAAGACAATAGCAGCCCTCGAAGAGAGTGCAATGCGACATTACTATGGCCATCGACTGGCTAGAGAGAGCCGGCTTAGCAATTGCGGCGCACAAGACCGAGGCAGTCCTACTAAGCAGCAGGAAGAAGGTGGAAAGAATGGTGATCACGGTCAACGGGACACAGGTGGCATCACAAGACTCCTTAAAATACCTGGCAGTAATGATAGACCACAGGCTAGCTTTTAAGGATCATGCTAGCTACGCAAGCAGGAAAGCAGCAATAACAACTGCGTCATTGTCCAGGCTCATGCCCAATATAGGAGGACCAAACTACCCGGCAAGGAAACTACTGGTAGCGGTAGCCAAGGCAACGCTGCTCTATGCTGCACCAACATGGAGCAACGCCACCAAGAAAGCCACTTACTTGAAGGGAGCACGGGCTGTGGTACGGTCTATGGACCTTAGGCTTATCAGAGGATTCAGGACCATATCCGGAGACGCAACACTAGCACTGGCAGGCTTGCCACCAATCGACCTGGAGATAAAGACTATTTGTCAGGTCCGAGAAGGTGCTACACGGCTGGAGGCTCACGAGCGACTAATGGGAGAGTCGCAGAACAGATGGATAACATCGCAACGGGGGAGGTGGTCTTACCAACTTATCCCCGATTTAATGACGTGGGCCAATTGCCGCCACAAGAAACTGGACTACCACCAGAGCATGTACTCATGCACTGCTCCAAGGTTCACGGAGGAGAGGGTGCTGCTAAGGGCGCTGATCGGTGCCCCGCTCAGCCCTGGCGGCTTGATCGCGGCCATGATGGAGAACAGCGACTCTTGGGAGCGAGGACATAACATCATCAGAGACATGATGAAGCGGATCCGAACCGACGAGATGGCCAACAGAGCCGAAGGCTAATACAGAATGGCAGGAGAACAAATACCCAGTGACACCAGGGATGAAGGACGCGCGCCACTAGGCCAATCAACAAGGAAGGGAGTACAACCAGGCTCCACATCCTGCTCACCGAAGAAATAACTTGACTGGAAGTCCCGGTGAGCTTGCAAAGGACGGAAGAGCATACGGAGATTTTTGTTTTTAGTACGTAGGCATAACTGTACTAGGGGGGTTATGAATCGTGCATGCCACCTATGGACGGTAGATGGTATCTTTGGAAGATTTTAATTTTCCTACCGTAAGGCATAATAAAAAAAAAAAAAAAGAAATCAGTAGAACAAAATCCTGAAGATCATTAAGCAAGTGCAAATAATTCAATTCCGACTTCAAACGCCAAAAAACAAAAACTAAGAGCAAAACAACCTATTAGTGGAATGCAGAACTAGAGTCCTTAAAAATATAAAAATTAAAATGCCTCTATAGTCTCAGAAGATCTGTAAGCTCAGAACACATGCTGAAATATAAAAAAGCAAACGCTAATTTCAAATTTAAAGCAAAAAGGGCAAAAAAACGCATCAAAAAAGAGTGCTAAAGACATTAACCCCAACACCACAACAAAGACTGGGAAAAACTCTGTGGGTATCTTTTCTAACTCCTGTAATGGTGTGAACTTACCATAAGCACCATTACAGGTGGTGCTTATGGTGCATTATGGTGCTTTATGGTGCTTATGGTAAGTTCACACCATTACAGGAGTTAACAAAGATACCCGTTTTCACAAAATAGATATAGAGATAGGAAACACCTGCGACTCAACTATGATAGCCAACGTATTCGCCAAATACTGTCAAATACCATCTTGTATACACTCTACACAGCGGACCTTCCCATCACCCCCTCGCGGAACATCACAGTAGCCACATATGCCGATGACACCGCCTTTTTAGCCTCCGCCACAGATCTCCAGGAACATCGTGGTCAACGTGGAGAAATCCTCCCACTGTACCATCGCCCTACGCGGGGGGGGATTGCCCAAATCATTCGGAATCGATCCTAATGAATGACCCTGGACCACAGGCTCTCATGGCGCCCTCACCTGATCAACAAGAGCAACCAGGCCGACCTACGACTTAAGCAACTGCACTTGGTCCTGAGGAGAAGGTCCAAGCTTAAAGAAAAACTCAAACTGCTTATATACAAAGTAGTTCAAAAGCCAATCTGGACCTATGGGATACAGATGTGGGGCACGGCAAGCAGTTAAAACCGCATCAGAATCCAGCCGTTTCAAAATAAATGTCTAAGAACAGTTTCTAACGCCCATCCGTACAACGAAAACTCCATCATTCATAAAAAGCTTGGTATTCCTTTGGTTGCAAAGAAGGTCACCCGTCTCAGCAATAGAATCACCAATCATCTGGACAACCAATCACCTGACCATCAACCTCCCAGATAATCCCTAAGGCGCCTGAAGAGGAAACACCTCCCCCATCAATAGGCACCTAAGTCAACCTCCTTAAAATACATTCCATGTAACTCCCTTATGTCAATGTCACCCAAACCATTTAATGATTGTCCACTCGGACAGATTTTAAATTAAAAATAAGAACGTTAAAACAAAACAAAAACTATATACCCCGTACATAACCTAGCTAAACTCATTGAAACCCCAATCACACCAAGAGAACTCCAATCTTTCCCCGACAGCCATAAAAGAACTACCCCCGGACATGACAATAAAAATTGATAAATACAGGTATCCCTTGTGTAACGCAGGTCTTATACGACGCGTTTTCGATATAAAACGATTTGGAAAAAAATTAGGTTTCAGTACAACGCGAAATATTGGATTATATTACGCGAAGGGGAAAATACATAATTAAATATAAAATATGGTAACCATTCGTCTCAAATTTCGCACAAGATGACGTCACTTCGGTAGAAGATATCTGTGAATCAATTTTCAGTTTCACTCTGAAGCGCGTACGAGAGGGTTTAAATTTGGTTGAGAACATGAAATTTTTCTTTACAACTAATGATCCTTCATTGGAGAGATCCCACAAAATCATAAGGGAAATAGATATTAATTTAGTACCTCATTACAAACTTGAAAAGGAGCTTAAAAAACCACCCACCAAAAACTAATAACAAATTTCGCAATTTTAAACCAGTACAATTTGAAGAACAACCACAAGGTCCCACAGCTAGTTTCTTATCCAATAGCGAAAACTATGTTGAAGAAATATCTTCTGATAAAGCTATTGCTCCCCCAAAACGCCGACACGCAAAGATCTTTGAACATAGTAAAACAGATTAATTACCATATGAAGTTTGAAGAATAAGAATAAAGTTTTTAATAAACCTTTAATTTGTTTTAGTTTGGTTTAAAATTTTTTAATGTGCACATAATTATTAAAATTTTGTTTTTTAAATTTTGAAATATGTACATATGTATGTCGGAGATACTGTTGGATTATGTTCCGATTTGGACTCAGAATCACTCCTCTGCACAGCTTTGGTGCCACGTTTTGTGATCTTTGGTTGGGAGCACGGCATGTGTGTTTCCTTTTACTTTCCTTCATCAAGTGATCAACTCTGTGCATGTATCTACCACGCATCATGACGAAATGCATGGTGTAACGATTCCTTTTGCATACACACATACCATCACACAGTGTTATCTCAACATGCTCATACACACAATACTAATGCACGATGAACGGTACTTAATCGGTACCTCCTTTTCGCACAGGCGTCTCCGCCACATACGCTAACTCCCCTTCGCCCATACTCGCGGTCAGACTGCGTTAGGTAGCAACTAGAAATAGTTTTCTACCACGCTCAAGCATACAGAGAGAGAATACAGAGAGAAAGAACATTGCAAACGATATATTCGGACTGCCGCCACGCCACTCTGGCGGCAATGCTCGTTACAATTCGAATTTGAAAATAATCTGTTACAATGTTCGTTATAATTTAAATTTGAAAATAATCTGCGACATGTACTATATATGTATTATTATTCATATCTTGTGTTTTTAATTGTATTAGAAAGTCTGAATTTTTGTATTGAGTTGAAATATATGTGCATCTGTTATTTAGTATGTATTTTATTAGAAAAAAAAACGTATTGGAACACAACCCTCAAATTGAAATGAAAACTAAGTTTTAGATTAGGTGGAATTTCATGACGCGCAATTCTTCTGGAACGTAACTATCGCGTTGTACAAGGGATACCTGTACTTAAAAAACTAAAATTAACATAACCAATCAACTACTAGACCTTTACAATAGAATACTCGACACTAGCATCATTTCGCATCAATAGAAAACTGCAACAATAATTCAAAAAAAAAAAAACTAAATAACCAAACTTTCGATAACATAATATAAAAAAAATCATGTGGGCCCTCAACCATAAGCACCTCCTCTATCCAAACCAATGTGCATACAAAACAAACAGCAATATAGACCCACTATTATTATAAGAAACTACATCTGCAACAACTTGTCTAGAAAAAACTTTACATCCATGTTGTCAACGAAATGCAATTCCGCAACGGCATCCCACAAGGATCCCCATTATCTGTTACACTATTCCCAATAACTTTCAATAAATTAAGCTGTATAATAAACTAAAACAAATTATTCACACACACTATGTATGCAAACGACCTCTGTCTCTTTTCCATCTCAAAACCAGGATACAACACTCAAATTAACAACAAATTTAACAAAATTACCCAATGGTGCAAATTCAAAGGACCAAAAATATCAACAGAGAAATAATTGCACCAACATATATGTAAAGTTTATTATATTCTTCTATTTCAATACAAGTGACTGCTTCGACTTCTTGACGTTGACCTCTTTTCAGGACTCTCGCTGATTTTTTCCTCGACTCTTCTGACTGACGGTTTTTGTCGATTTCTGTTGACTTTTCGTCTCTGTTAACATTGCCGCCTCTGTTAACTTTGCCGCCTCTGTCTGCACCTCTTTTTACATATATGCAAAAAACAAAACTGTACCAATATAGCAATAGACATCAACAATATCAATATACCTAAAACAAGACAACTCAAAATTTTAGGTTAATCTTTGACACTAATCGAGGACACTTGATTAATAAAGTTGGCCGTCAAAGAGTCAGAGTGGAACTGCCGAGAAAAAATGTTACTTTGCGTCAATGTTACCGATGTTTTGGCTTTGATCACACCAAAAACTATTGCCCAGATGCCCAGATGTGGTAGATGCAGTTTGCCTCATTGGACTGGTTCCAGTCAATGCCAGGCAAGGACCTATGACGATCTGGAGTGCGTTAATTGCCAAGGCAAACATGAGGCAACTCACAAGGGCTGTAGAATTTACGTCCAGAGACTCAAAAGCCGAAAAACTGGAATCAACATTACTCCCATGACCCGCGTAGAACATCCGCAGGCCATGCGCAACATCAAGCAACAAGCTATTCCATCCTCAATCGTGCGGCAGGGCCTATCGTATGCAGATGCGACTAGAACTGGACAACAGAGCACACGACCTGTTGGAAAATACTCCCAACAGCGAAATGCTTTCTCAAATACAAGGTTCCAGACTTTTCCGAATGCTGCGTTTGCTCCTGTAACAAACACAGGCGAACCTCCACATCTTAACCAAACGGCAATTGATGGCTCCCTCGTACAAATCATCATCTCAATGCAGCAGACCATTGCTGGTCTACAAAAAACCATCGGCCAAGTGCCTGGAAGAAGGCGAATATCATTATGCTCCATAAAAATGGGAAGCCAGCAGAGGAATTAGACTCCTATCGCCCAATAAGCCTGCTTCCAGCATTTGGCAAATTACTTGAGAGGTGCATCCTGAGAAGATTGCTCGAATCCCGTAAGGTCCAAAAAGCTATTCCGAAGTTTCAGTTTGGTTTTAGACTCAGGCAGGGCACACCTGAACAGCTACACCGCGTAGTGAAGTTTGTGCTGGAAGGTTTCCATGGAAAGGAGTACGTCGTTGCAGCTTTTCTGGACCTCCAGCAGGCTTTCGACAGAGTGTGGCATGAAGGACTTTTGTACAAGCTGAAAAGCCTACTAAATCCTCAAATCTTTTTGATATTAAAAAGCTTCGTACACGAGCGATCCTTTAAAGTAGTACAGGACGGACTGTCCTCCCAAAGAAAAGGAGTTAGAGCAGGTGTACCCCAGGGAAGTGTGTTAGGTCCAACACTATATAACCTGTATACGCACGACATGCCCTCAGCTGACAAAATGTCGCTTACAGATCCCAATGACCTGCTAGTTGCCACCTTTGCTGATGACACTGCAGTCCTGGCCAAAGATACTTGCGTCTATACAGCCACCGACACGCTTCAGCTTTACCTAAAAAAATTTGAGAACTGGGCCCTACGCTGGAACATCGCAGTCAATCCGGAAAAGTGTGTTTCCGTGACGTACACCCTGAGAAAAGACACATCACCAGGTGTGTTTCTGCATGGAGAGCTCCTCACACAATCGAACGCCCACAAATACCTCGGTGTCACTCTAGATAAGCGACTTGCATTTCAACGCCATGTAACGGATGTAACTCGGCGGCTCAAAACAAAGGCGAACAGCATGGCTTGGCTCCTTAGGCCTGGAAACAAACTTTCAATTTCAAACAAGGCCAAAATTTATAAGGTTGTATTGGCTCCTATTTGGAGATATGGCATCCAAGTGTATGGCATCGCCGCAAAGTCGCACCTCAACAAAATTCGTGTGGCGCAGTCTCAAATTTTGCGTAAACTATCTGGAGCGGTTTGGTACATCCGCAACAAAGACATTGAAACGGAGCTGAGGGTACCAAGGATTGGCGATGTCATAAATAAGCAAGCAATCGTGTACATAAATAAATTGGGAAATCACCCTAACCAGTTGAGACAAGTAATGGGACTGAGGGCGAGAAGGAGGCTCCTGCGCATTCACCCAACAGATCTGCCAAGAAGATATATAAATTAATTAATTAAATTAAATAATGCCTATAGACTCCCTAATTAGGTTTAAGTATGTAAATATGTAAATACTCGATAGAAATTATGAATCTCTGCAGTAGAAGTTACTATAAATAGTAACAGTAGACTGCAATGTAAATAAATACATTTTTAATAGAAAAAAAAAAATCGAGGACACTTCACTTTCATAGCGAACGGACGTGTTTTTTTCTTAAGATCATTCAATTTTGTTATTATTTTCTTGCAAAAAATAATTATTTAAATCAAATACTTAAATTCTTACGTTCACTGCAATTTCTACTTTTGCAATAAGTCGCTCTCTCCTAGTTTGCGCTCTTTTTTCCATTACCTCCTCCTTTTATCGTTCTCTTATTAAACAAGTACACTGGTTTGAGGCTACTAGTTTGTGTAAAATTAATTATTTGTTGTCAATATATATATTTATATATTTTAAATATCCAGTATCAAAAAAATTGTTATATTGGAATTTTATAGCATCTGCGCTATAAAATCGTGCAATAAATCTCTGCACTAGATTCCCAATTTAGCAGCCTACAACTGCTAAATGAATCTGCAAAGCGTAAAAAAACCGCTATTAGTGACACCGTATGCACGGATATCGCTATTCAGCCTGATCAGCCGACAACCATGCAGCCGCTCACAACCATTACCATCCCAAGAGCAGGAATTGGAAACACAAATGTGGTTTGCGAATTTGACTCCATAATCGAGCATAACTCGTCTGAATTACCATCCAGGGTATCATTTCAGGTGATTCCTCCGGCACGAGTAGAGTCGACACCCTTAAAATCCACTGTTAAGGATAATCCACCGTCCGGACCCCCGGTACGGACTGATGTCGCAGTCTTATCAACCGTAACACCAAAACCCCTACAGGTGATTATCCCTTCTAAGCACGCATTTATTTTACGGCTGGCCCCTGACACCTCAGAGATTGATATTTCGGCATATATCCAAGCCAAATCTAAAGCCGTTGTTAGAGTGGAGGACATTAATTTAAATATACTTACTCGAGGCTTACGTCATCTTCTAAAATACGTACCTTTGCCGATGTTGGATACGATCTGTTCGCCCAGCTTTTGGCCGGAGAACATATTCGTTCAAATAAATCAGCTGAATACAGTTAAAAAAAGTTACTAAGCCTGTGGGCTTAAAAACCATGAAAAGTCTTTACCCAAAACTTCTTCCTCTAAAAACGAACAACATCTATCACTCTTACCTATAAAAATACTATGGGGCTTCGGAGCAAGCCCCAAACTGTATTCTGTATCGCTATGTCGCTACTATAACTGTTCATCACAAGCTCATACTTTCCATCTTCTTCAGAACCGCCTACATACTGGCACCACTTATTTGCCATTTAGCTGGTTTCTAACACTAGGAGACTTCAATTTACTTCAATTTATTTTAACTTATCTGGACAAACATCGAAAATTCACCATCTTTATCACTCTCAACACACCATGATTTTAGTGACGGTATGTTTGGCATATCCTTTGGTCAAATAAACAATGTAAGGAATTCTTTAGGTCGGCTTCTAAATCTATGTTTCGTTTCTGATCCATATGGAATAAACCTTTCCAGAGCCATGCCACTTTCGACCCCAGAATATCCTTACCACCCAACGCTTGAGGTGTCGATTGAAACCCTTACTGCTAGCAACTTTCAGTCTCACCATGGAGTTCATAAAACTCGCTGCTTTCATAAAGCTGATATTATAATTAATACATTCGATTGGTCCGATCTCTTGGAATGCACCGATATTAATATCGCTTTAAGATAATTCTACAAAACGCTTAACGCTTTTTTTGACTCTTGCGTAAACTGAAAGTATCCATCCGCCGCGACTGACCCGCCTTGGTTTATAAGGAGCCTTAAAAACTTAAAATATTTTAAAAAACAGACTCCTTAAGAGATGAGAAAATTTGCAACTTTTTTAAGATACTTAGTAGCTCGGTCAAACTTGATCTAGAACTTGAAGAAATATGTATACCGCTGTGGATTCGAAACAGTTTTATAATTTTTTTAAGACTAAGCGTAAGCATGTATCTTCTCCCCCATAATTTCGTTTGAAAATTTATCTGCGATTCAGGGTATTGCCGATCTATTCGCAACTTTCTTTCAGACAAGGTACTCAATTCCTATAATTATGGATCAGCATTATTCATACAATATTTAATCACCCAGTCTTATTTTCAGACCATCTTTCTTCGAAAGCAGTTTTTTATTGGATCTTCTGAAGGTAAAACCAGTCTATTCGTCAGGTCCTCATGGTATTTCTCTCATATGGAAGGAATGTTTTATAATTCCCCTACACAAAAAAGAAAAAAACTCGGATGCTACAAACTATAGAGGAATCTATCTGAAACAAACTATAAAGGAAGTTTTTTTGAAAAATTGATAAAAGAACATCTTCAACACCTCTGCAGTTCAATTATATCTCCATGCCTACATGCTTTATAAAGAGTCGCTTCAGCACCACAAACCGCTTGGAGCTGACTTTCTATATTATAGATGGCTTCCGTAAACGCCTTCAAACAAATGTCATCTATAGGGACTTCAGTAAAGTATGGTATTTGACTCTGTCAATCACTCACTTGAAAGTTAACTTAAACTTAACATAATATCCTAGGATTTCACTCAGACCTTCTTACATGGATTTTTAGCTACTTAGCTGGGAGAACCCAAAGTGTCCCTTTTAAGGATATACACTTTCGCCTTGTTAGATCTACATTGGGAGTCCCCCAAGGAAGCTATCTTGGGCCACTACTTTTTACTATTTTTATTAACGACTTAACACCTGCTCTAACGAACTGTCTTTCTCTATGACATACTTTCTCTATGGGATTTCCTTAGATAGATTAACCCAGGTTAACGATCTTGGTGTTAAACTTAAATTTTCCGACCATATTTCTAGGATGGTTAATAAAGCCAAAGGCGTGCTTGGCTTCATTAAAAGATGGTCTAAGGAATTCAATGACCCTTATATTATTAAAAGCTTACACGTATCTTTAGTACGTCCAATTCTGGAGTACGGGTCATGCGTCCGAAGCCCTCAGTATGGGGTTCATCAAGATCGCATTGAATCCGTTCAAAAGAATTTCTTGATGTTTGCTCTTAGGGGACTCAACTGGGATGCAAGTCTTCACCTCACATCTTATTGTAACGGACATCTTCTAATTAATTTATCTTCCCTAACCAATCGTAGAAAGATGCTGGGGGTCGTTTTCCTTTATAACCTTATTAATGGTAATGTAGACAGCCAGCATCTAAAATGTAATAATAAATTTTGTAGATCTACATATGCCCAGCATGAGCTATTCAGCGTTTTATGTTCTGACTACAATGACTTATACTCTATTTCTTCACTCATCACGTCCACTTCTGTCAAATCCTCAATTCTCAACTACCTTTCAGAGCAACAAACGAACTCTATTTTTTCCTCGTAAGCTTTTCTAAACTTTATTCTCTTGAGTCTATCCCCGCGATCCGAGCCGTACGATAAATGGCAGCGCCCCTCGGTCGTTTGGGCGGGAGGTGGGCTGTACGTTATGCAGTGGGAGCCGCGCGAAAAAAAATAGACACTCCTTAAACGAACAGATTAAAACATTATTAACATCACAAGCAACAAGCTTAGTTGTGCCTCTCCGGGCTCACCTACATATTGGCCAACGGACCCCACAAAGATACCAAACTTGATTGACTTTGCTGTCACAAGAAACATCTCTCATAATAATATTTACGACGAATCCTTCCCAGACCTATCTTCTGATCACTCGCCAATAGAATTTCGACCAACTGAAATTGCTAAAATCATTAATGAACTAAAAGCTAATAAGAGCCCCGGCAGCGATCTAATAACCCCAAGGATGATCATCCAACTTCCATTTTGTGCCGTCCAAACTATTTGCCAGCTATTCAATGCAGTAAATAGAATTGGTCACTTCCCCTCGCTATGGAAAAAGTCGATCATCATTATGATACCGAAACCGGGAAAGGATCATACACGATGATGGAATCGTATAGACCAATAAGTCTACGACCATGCATGGCAAAACTCTTCGAAAAATGTCTGATGACATTTGTTATACCCTACATTGCGAATTAATAACAAGATACCGGAGCATCTATTTGGTTTTCAAGAGAAACATGGAACAATCGAACAAGTCAATCGAATCACAACTGAAATTCGAACTGCATTCAAAAAGAGAGAGTACTGCATTGCCATTTTTCTCGATGTGGCCCAAGCATTTGACAGAGTCTGGTTAGATGGCCTAATGCATAAAATTAAATCAACACTTCCTGAATGCATCCATAAGCTTCTAAAATCGTACCTGTACAATAGAGTGTTCTCAGTTAGATGAGGAACTGTAACGTCTGAGGACCACATCAGAGAAGCTGGGGTTCCTCAAGGCAGCGTACTTGGCCCAACACTATACCTGCTATATACAGCCGATATACCATCATCGAGGCAGCTAACTATATCTACATTTGCCGATGACACTGCAGTCCTGAGCCGCTCTAAATGCCCATGGCAAGCAACTGCACAACTTGCTATCTACCTGGCACATCTCGAGAAATGGCTTTCCGACTGGAGAATAAATGTCAATGAACAAAAATGTAAACACCTAACTTTTACCCTCAACAGACAAGATTGCCCTTCGCTCGTATTAAATAACACTGTTATACCGAAATCAAACGAAGTTACGTACCTAGGTATCTTCTTGACACACCGCAAACTAAAAGCTAATAGTCTACTTCTTATTATTACGTTCTCCCCTAAAACTAGAATACAAGGTCTTACTGTACAACTCCGTCCTAAAACCGACCTGGACCTATGGCTCCCAGCTATGGGGGAACGCCAGTAAAAGCAGCGTATAAATTATCCAGCGAGCCCAATCGAAAATTCTGAGAACCATCACCGGCGCACCATGGTACGTTCGTAGCGATAACCTACACAGGGATTTATTCATACTCCCGGTCAGAGACGAAATAGCCAAACAAATGGAAAAATATAGCAACAAACTACGTGCCCATCCGAACAGGCTTGCGAGAGACTTAACACGGCTATCTAGTCGAACCCGACTTCGTCGTAATGACATGCCAATCCAATGCTAATTATTAGAGCCACAAAAACCCATATCAGTTGCAATAATAACTGTTAATTAAGTACATATTAAGATTTTTAAACTTATTGTTAGACTCTTAAGGAGAAGCTTCAATAAATAAAGCAAAGCTAAATAATAAAAAAAAAGTTAGGGGCAGATTAGGGCTAAGAAGCGGTTCTAGTCTATCTGAGATAAGAGAAGCGACAGGAACAAAAGAAAAAGACCAGTCGGTTCAATCCCAAAACAATAATTCCACCAAAATTAAGGATTCGAGTAACGCCACAGGACCACTAACCCCCACCGTTAATCCATCAATAAACACAAAAATAAATATACAACAACTACTAACCCTTTTACATCAACTACCAACCTACGAAGGCCCACCTGACAATTTTAATAGATTTAGAGTAGATCACCTCCTTTTGTTAGCCTCATCAGTAGACCAAACAACATGCGGATAGTACTTACTTGGAACTATCCGTGACAAAAATGTCTGCAATGTACTACTTAGTTGGGATGACATAAAAGCAAACCTCAAGCGACTATACTCTAGCATGAAAACGGAAGAAATGCTTGTTAGAGAGCTATACAATCTTCCGGACGGACTCAGTATGGGAAAATTGTATTACTCAGCCGCAAAAATAAAAAGCGAATTAATGTCACTCGCCAGAGAAGCAGACCCTAGTGGACACTCTCTTGCGGCCAAACGTAACCAATACGACAGATTCTGCCTAAATACATTCTTCGCTGGATTAAAGGACCCACTTAGGTCAGCCATTAGGAATCAAAGGCCAGAGACAATCCAGAAAGCATACAAGTACGGACAGATTGAATAAAACTTCTCTAGAAGCCTGAACAAACACCAAGAAAACCGGCGATGCGACAGCCCAATATACAGAAATCACCCATACGCGAAAGGACAACCAACCAATAGTGACTACAACAGTCGCTACATACCACGACAACAGAACTATAATAATGGCAATAACGCTCGTCATGTACCACGTTATGATAACACCAACAATGACAATAATAGTCGCTTATACAGAGACAACAAAATTTTAACAACAATAATAATAGACGTTTCACACGTCAGCATAATACCCATAACGATAGTAATGTTCAACAAGATAGAGTAACTCTGGGCTGGACCCCCTTCCACAATAACGACCAACCGGATCAGACCCTAAGTCACCAAAACAGGAACTACCATAATCCAAGCGCTCCCCTATGTAACATCAACGATGATGCAAATTGTCCACTAGAAGCCTCGGAAAGTCAGTCGGCTACATAAGCAAGAAGACTCACGGATCTTCCTTGCCATTTGTCTTCTTATCACCAAACTCCATGCTTTCAAACCCTCTTAAATTCCAAATACATACTGAATCTACTTACTCTTTCATAAATCCAGCATTTCAAAAAACTAATCTCAGATATCAATATACACACTGTTCTCAGTATATTCAAAATTCGGGAATATGCAGGTAAGATAAATTTTAAACAATTAAAAAAAATGCTCAATTTTAAGTTCTTATTATTTCATTTCCACCCCCACTTCAATGGCCTCCTAGGCATGGATGTCCTATCTAGCCTAAATGCAAAAATAAACTTTGCCGAATCCATACTAGAAACACCAGAAACCGCCATCCCAATCCTCACAAGAGCAAACCCTGCAGACACATTACATAACCTGCCACAAAATACCAAAATGCTACTTCCGCTCCCAGTCAACTTCATGCAGGGACATTTTATATATGAAACCACGAATTTGGATAATCAATTATCCATTACAGGCGGTTTATGCACCGCAAGCGCAGGATCCGCCTATTTGGAAGTCTGCAATAACTCAGACCAGATCCGAACACTTTACCTCGAGGAACCGTTACAGGCAGAAGAGTTCTCTCCACGTACCCACCAATACTTAAACTGCATGTCCGAGGCAACAGATACAGAACGACCGGACGACCAACAAATAAACATTAAGACGGAACACCTCAATAGCGAAGAAAAACAATACATACTCAAACTGTGCAAGTCATTCAAAAGAGTGTCTATTCAACGACCGCTTAACTCAATTCCAAATAGCATCTCATACAACCTCATTCCAACAATCAACGGACAACGCTTCTGTCAAGCGACTGTACTCCACCTTAACCGAACTATACAGGATAATCTTGAACATAAGAAAGGAAGCAGGCCTAGAACGCGATCATGTCCAAATACTCGCAGAAGCAGTAGCAACATATAACAATGCAATACACTCCAGCACTTCCTATACCCCTTTCGAGCTCTTACACGGAAGAAGTCACATATTCAACAAAACAATAACATTCGACAATCACCACTATTACCTTAAGAAATTAAACGAATTTAGAAAAGACATATACCCAAAAGTACAGGAACATTTAAACGCGACCCCAGAAAGAAGAATGGCTAAATTAAACAAAGACAGAGAAATTCCAGTCCAAGTCGAACATAATGATAAAATATTTAGAAAAAAAACCGTAAAAACAAGATAACACCGAGATTTTCACTACACAAAGTAGATAGAGACAAATGCGTCACTTTCCTAACAACTAAAGGTCAAAAGTTACACAAACAAAAAATTAGAAAAACAGTTAAGAAAACAGTGGAAGAAATATAAGATAGACAGGTACTATTCAATAAAAATATAATAATATAAAATTAAGTAACATAAAAGCCACATTAACAAGAAACAATCTACACTCAAAACACTCATATTTAACATTCAGATACCCACAAAAAAATAAAAAAAAAATTTTGTTAAATTCAAAATATTGTCCGAGTTCGTGACATACACCAACAACAACGTCGACTAAACACCCTTCTCCGATCTGGCCATTTCTCCTTACGGCCTTCTCTTCGGACTGGGGGGGAAGGAGTTAACATACCCCCTCTCTCCGACCACAAGGAAACAACATCGACCCAGCAACAAGAAAACTCAGAGCCGAGCAAATTCTCTCTCCGGGAACAGATAGACAACACCGACCAAGCAACAAAAAACTGAGCAAGCCGAGCAAAAATTCAAGAAGCATAAAATTTTTTGTAATAAAGACTTTTACTTTCATTTCATACCCCAAGCTGTGTTGTGTTTTTCTAAAACTTTCCTCCCTCGGCCACAGGATTGTAACTCGGGGTCCATTGCCGACTTGCCTGGTTTATGGATCATAGTTATTAATGCGAGCCTCCACTGTGCAGGGAAACATTGCAATCTCACTATAGCGTTGAACAACAACGCAATGTAGAGAATTGCGTGACTTGGTAATGCCTTTAGTGTGGCGTTGCATATAATATCGTGGCCAGGTGCTCTGCTGATATTTAAGCGACCAATAAGTTCAGATATCTTAAAGGCTTAATAGGCAGGTCCATTTGGAGTGCTTGAGACAGCTTGGCATGCGTTTCGCTTACTTTCTCCGAGCTCGCTAGCTAAGATCATTCATAGGCCTTGCGGCCTACTATAGACTCTTTATTAAGGATTATTGATGATGATTAAGGATAATTGGAAAACGTGTTACCCTGTCCAGACAGTAGCTCAGTGCCATGGGAAAATAGTATGCAGAATCGCGCATAGAGGCGATGCGCAGTGAGATTTTCCTTACTCACACCATAGAAACAACGGATAAACCCCAAAATTGCTTCCAGAGTCAAATAATTATTTACAAGGCCCGCTCTCCGTTACAACACACTTTCGTTGTCTTTGAAAATAATAAACGACACACGATTGACGTCACCAGCAGGAGTCATTGTTTGATGAGATTGCAGACGAAATAGTTCGCAAGGGCGTAAACACCCTCCATTGCGATTTGCACACGCTAGCAGTAGTACAGATCGACCTGGCTAGAAAATTCCTGGCCACAAAGTTCTGGCTCCGTAAAAACCGGTCCATGGATAGGTTTGAAATCGGGGAAAGGAGAGAAATCATGGCAGCGTCACACAATAGGGCGCACAGATCGGTGAACGAAAATATGAAGCAAGTTCTCACAGAATACCAAAAAAATGGGGAATCGGGCGAATGAAATTGTGCAAATATGCTGGACCTGCTAAATACCATAAACTTTCGAAGAAACAGGAGATCGGTAAATTACCAATTCGTTCTCATGAAAGGTAAATGCTACATACATACTTTTTCCCAAAGGATAAAAAATATTTTCTCACTTGCATTAACAAGTCGTTTAGAACTTGCACTCAAGAACTATTGATGAATTGAAACCCGCCTTGCTACAGCTCATGAACTTCTTCCCAAAGGTCAAAGCGATTTGTGCTACATTGTTAAAATCGCACACTAATAATTTTGGCACCAGCATTGCAAATGCGCCGTCCCTTCACAGTCTATCCAACTGCCAAGAGGAGCGTTCTCACAGCACTCACTTAGAGCTCACCAGATGCCTAAAAATTGACAAGAGCTTAAGTGATACTGTGGAGATAATCTTTATTGTTAAAATCGCACACGATCACGACCATGCTGGTCAATCACTTTGGCACCAGCATTGCAAATTTGCCACCTCTTCACAGTGTCTCAAACTGCCAAGTGGAGCGTTTTCACAGCACTCTCTTAGAGCTCGCCTGATGCCTAAAAATTTATAAGGGCAGAAGTGATAATGTGGAGATAATCTTGTTAGCTCACATGGCGCTCTCACCTGATCAACAAGCGCAATCTGGCCCCCCTACGACTCAAGCAACTACACTGGGTCCTGGGGAGAAGGTCCAAGCTCAAAGAAAAACTCAAACTGCTTATATACAAAGTAGTCCAATCTGGACCTATTGGATACAGATGTGGGGCATGGCAAGCAAGTCAAACCGCATCAGAATCAAGCGGTTTCAAAATAAATGTCTAAGAACAGTTTCTAACGCCCCTCCGTACCACGAAAACGCAATCATTCATAAAGAGCTTGGTATTCCTTGGGTCGCAGAGGAGATCTCGCAAAAGATACAAAAAAAGACTGGACAACTACTCCAACCACCTGGCCATCAACCTCCTAGACAATAGCCAATTCCAAAGACGACTGAAGGCGAAACACCCTCTTTACCTCACACAATAGACACCTAAGTCAACCTCTTTAAAAATACATTCCATGTACCTCCCTTATGTCAATGTAACCCCGAAACCATTTGATGATTGTCCACTCGGACAGATTTTAAATTAAAAATAAGAACATTAAAAAAAAAAAACAAATAGATATAACAAATCAATCCACTCGGTCATCGATGAGAGACCAGTCGACGTGATGCAAAAGTACACGGACGACGTACAAGTGCGGATCACTGACAAAATTATATGCGCCCAAAACGCACTAAGGGCCAGAGAGAATGCATATTGGCAAAACGGAGTCTTCGAAGTTTTGGTAAAATCCAATAGAACGCTCAGCAACAAGTTCACACCCTTATTTGAGGAAAAAATCAAACAAGCAGACCTGGGGATCACGGTCCTCATTGAGGAAAAATTTTTACGATAGCCAGCTAGGATCAGAGTGAACAACGGAACGGCAGTCCACTTACGCGGCACACTTCTCATCATCTACAACAATCGCGTCATAATAAACGAGACCACCTTCGCGAATCAGAGCAAACCCGAAAACGAGACCCAGAGGTGGCAAGTTTCCCAATATTGAATATCATTGCCAACAGAAATATTGTAAGCCTCCCCTACCTTCACCATCTATGTGAACGTAACTTGGGGTTCATTCAAGAGTGCAAGAAATAAATATAATGCTAACCCACCACACCGTATGATATATGTACATCGCAGGAACGATTTTTTGTGCATTGATCTGAATCGGCGTTACCTGTCTAAGGTTCATCCGAGCACGAAGATCTGCAATCAAGTTGGAAGAGGTGATTGCTGAGTTAGGATCAGCCGAGGGCGGCATCAGTCTTGAAGGTGGCCAACATACTACTAGAGTTGGGTCAGTGCACGTAACATAATACCAATCCGCTGACCCAGCATTAGGCCGGAAGCCTGTAACGAAGTCTGCGTGTCCCTTTTTTTTAGATTTAAAAAAAAATTTGTATATTTTTGATTATTTATTTTGTATATTTATTACTCTTAGGCGAAGACGAAGGAAGAAGTACATAATTTGTATTATAGGTGAATACGTCGATTGAAAAAAATTTTGCGAAAAGATAAGTTCTCAAACGATATAAAGGAAGGTAAATATGCTTGATTACGCTTTGTATTCATAAAATTTGTATATTGCTTCGGTTATAGTTATTAAAATAAAATTATATTCACAAATAATATTTTTAAATATTAAAAAAAAAACGATTTATTTGTAAGAAATATTTTAAAATTTTTTTGTACAATTTGTTGAACAGTAGTAAATATACTTCCTGATTCCGTTTTAGAAAAAAAGTCTTTCTAACTTTATGTTTGAAAATGTCTGAACACAAACATAAAAATGGATGTCATTGATTTCCCATAACTTAAACAGCTCTTTTATATTCACATTATTTTCTGAAAAACTAAGGTTATAGAGCTCACCCTGAAGAAACTTGGTATTTTTATTTATCCAACCCCATATAGTAAATTCCTGGTTAATAGAAATTCAAAAAAAATAAAAACTGCAGACGACTCATGTGTTTGTCCTTTTTGAGGATACAACCAAATCAACTCACTCTTTATTTCGGTTGTTTCAACATTAAATTTTGTCTCGCTATAAGTAAAGTAAAATGGTTCTTGTGATATTGTTCAAATCCTAAGTCTACAAAAAACTGAGATTCTCTCATCCTTAGTTCTTAGGAAAGAAGAAAATGAAGAAGAAGATCTGAGACAAGAAAATGATCAAATTTGAAAACATATTGAAATATACTTTCATTAAATAAAATATATTGTAGCATTAAAGGAAAGTTAAGGAAAAGAAAGCATTAGGAAACCCTTGTGTCTTATCGTTGACCGTTTTATACTTATTTGTATATTTTTTGTTTTGTTTTCGGAAATGTCCTTAACAAAATCCTTATCAATACAATAAACAGTTGTTTGTAAGGATTTGTTATAGGTGTTACCATCCCTGTGAAATAAAATAACCGCATAAACCGGTGAAAGGGACTTCCAAAAGTCTTGAGCATTACACAGATCTTTCCACACTTTCTATATAAAACAAGTTCAATAAAATCTATTTCTTTTTTATAGCCTGCAATTATTTTTCAACAATGTTTTAAAGAACACTTTTTCACAATCTTTAATATTCCACATATTAAATGGTTACCTTGAAAGAAAAATGGCAATTTTGTATGACACATGGTTGCCATAGTATTATTTTTTACCTTATTGTGGAAAGAAGAGCACATCAAATAGCATGGGGTGAACTATGTTTTGGTAGGTGGAATTATTTAAAATAGTTTAATTTAAAAATATTAATATAATATAAAAAACAAAATGAAATTTTTTTATTATTAAAATTTTTACGCTTATTTTTTATTAAACATATGTTACATACCATTTTTAACACAATACAAGAAACAAAAAATAAATTTTTTTTGAGCTACTCATTTTTAACAAAAATTGGTCGTTCGACCTGCCGCTATGGCCATCTATAATATATGACAGTCATTAAATCTGAAAAACTAAAAACTAAACTTAAGAGTCTATTAGCTTCAATACCACACGAGTCAATTTTTTAGAAAGGTGTAGACAAACGTCCATAATTCTTTTTCTTCACCGCCTTTTTACTTTCCCATCACCCCCTCGCGGAACCTCACAGTAGCCACATATGCCGATGACACCGCCTTTCTAGCCTCCGCCACAGATCTCCAGGAACATCGTGGTCAACGTGGAGAAATCCTCCCACTGTACCATCGCCCTACGCGGGGGGGGGATTGCCCAAATCATTGGGAAACTATCCCAATGAATGACCCTGGACCACAGGCTCACATGGCGCCCTCACCTGATCAACAAGCGCAACCAGGCCGACCTACGACTCAAGCAACTGCACTGGGTCCTGGGAAGAAGGTCCAAGCTCAAAGAAAAACTCAAACTGCTTATATACATAGTAGTTCAAAAGCCAACCTGGACCTATGGAATACAGATGTGGGGCACGGCAAGCAGTTAAAACCGCATCAGAATCCAGCGGTTTCAAAATAAATGTCTAAGAACAGTTTCTAACGCCCATCCGTACAACGAAAACTCCATCATTCATAAAGAGCTTGGTATTCCTTGGGTGGCAGAGGAGATCATTCGTCTCAGCAAAAGATACAAAAAAAGACTGGACAACCAACCACCAGGCCATCAACCTCCTAGATAATCCCTAAGACGCCTGAAAAGGAAACACCCGCTTGACCTCCCCCACCAATAGACGCCTAAGTCAACCTCATTAGATATAAATTTCATGTACCTCCCTTCAGTCAAACCAAAACACTCAAAACCATTTATGATTGTCCACTCGGATAGATTTTAAATACGAAATAAGAATATTAAAAAAACCGCCTTTTTACCAAACAAATACCAAACAATTGGTTTTAAGTTTGCTCTAACGAGTTTCTTTATGTAATTTGTCGGGGATCAACACTTAGCTCTTGAACTAGTTAAGACGTGCAATTACGCCACCTAAGCCACCGCTTCTCTTTATTTCTTCATTTATATATTTACCAATTTTCGAGTACTTGGCGGCCAAAACAAAAATTAAACACAATTGTTGCAACTGACTTTCGAAGGTCCCGTGCTCATCTTTGCTAAAATGTCAGGTCCACCCGACCCGTCGCTAGCGACTAAGAAGTCTACAAGTGCATCAAAATTATGTTTACTCAAAATTCAAAATTTTCACAATTTCCCGGTCCCTTGTGAACAACATATTTTGCTAAATGCAACAAAAGATGTAATTAACTCCTACGGCTAATTTTAGAAAAATTAAAAGCGTAAAAATTTATTTCTGTAGCAGAGCGGTAAAATATCCCTAGCACAAAAATATATAAAATCAACTGCATCAAAAGCTAACAGATCATCGTCTATGTCACATCCTACAACGAGCGACAAGTAGAGCCCATGAAGAATTCCTCAATTAAGCCAAAATACTCAATAAGCTCGCGAATCTCCTACGAACTTAAACTTCGAATGTTTTCGAAGAAGCCGAAATGGCAAAATACTTTGGAAAAACTAAAGAAACCAAGGGTGTTCCGCCAACACAAAATACTCACCAATCCACACATTTTCTACATCTCCACATCAAATAGAAGAAAAAAAATCATTCCCTGAATTCTCTTCCGATAGAACACCCTAAAAGGAAATTCCGCCTGATCTCGATCGGATTATCCCATGATAAAAAACTTCCCCAATGCTCTGAAACTCATATAAAATACTATCGCAACATTCTCGACTCCCACATCCCAAAAAATTTTAAGCTTTGTATTTTTTTACCTCTCTCTTAGCACATACAAAGTTATTGCCCAGCTACAAGAAAGGAAACTAGGTCTTTGCATCCTGTACTATAATAAAAACATCATAACGAGCAGAAAGGTAATAAAAAAAAACTCACAAGGATCCCCTCTCTCAGTCATCCCAGTAATTATAACCTACAATTCAGCCACCAAATTAATATATAGCCACAACACTATTAAATTCACAGTCTATGCAGACGCAGATCGATCTCAATAAAAACAAAAATTCAGGGAAAAAATCTCTCATCCCACAGCGACAGTACCAACCTCACAACACTAATCCAAATAACAAAATCACTTCTGATTTCAAAAATTGACTATTGCTTTCTCATTTATGGGTACGTTCGTAAAACTGAAGTCAACATGAAATGCAATATGTGCTGTTTTTGGGAGTAGAAGTTTGAAGAAAGATTATAATCTCCCCATCACCAAATGGTTTTGTAAAGCTTCGCTCGACAACAACTATGGTAATCTACTAGAATTCAATCATCCTCCGAAAGTTTCAGTATCGCTTGCGAACAGACTTCATTTATACTGACTTTAGCAAAGCATTTGTTTTAGTTAATTATCAGCATCTGCTACGGAAACACTCGTTCATTGGTTTTGTTTATATGGATTGGTTTCTACCATTCACATCGAACTCAGCGAGTTCTCTTTGTTGACGATCTTTCCAATGTGATTAGTTATGCATCTACGCTATGTACGCTGATGATGTCAAATTATGCTTCTCTTTCTCGGAACATTTTCTGCACAGGCATCTGCAATTAGACCCAGATTAGCTCTATTCTTGGTGCTTAAATAATCTTCTCTTCATAAACTGCTTAAAATGCAAACTTATGACGTTTCATCGCAGTGTACCGCTTATTGTCCCTTACTCTCTCGGAAATCAGGTCCTTCATCGTGTTTCCACAATCAAATATCTTGGAGTTCTTAAGTTTAATGATCACATTTCTTTGACAGTGAACAAATCCCGAGGAATCTGAGTCTTTATTTAGCGTTGGTCAAAAGAATTTAACGATCCTTTCATTACCAGATCCTTATATTTCTAGTTCGTCCTATCCATGAATACTGCTAATGCACAATACTCCTCTCACCAAAATAGCATTGAGTCTGTGCAAAAGCAGTTCCTGTTATATTCACTGAACAATTTAAAATGGAATTCTGACAATCGTTTTCCGTCGTACCGTTGCAGGTTTAGTTGTTGAAGCTACTTCTCCTGCTTATACATGCTATGGTTGATTCCCAACACCTTTTAGATCAACTACATTTTTCCTTCCCTAATAGAATTAATAGGCCCTTCCGACCCCTATGGTTACTTATTCGCAGATCCAATCGAACACGATTCCTTTCGCAGTATATGTAAAAACTATAACCTCTCATCCCATATTTTTTCCCCTGAATTTTCCCTTTATATTACCAAACCGAACAATTTGGAATTCCCCATCGGATTGTTATATTGTATATATTTTTAGCAAATCATTGTTATATTAAAGAATATTGTGTCAACGCCATAATTAATCTTCACTAGAATATGAAAATGGTTCGTCATTGGCACCACCTAAATGTGGGCACAGTAGCTTGACAGACTCCCTTTGCCACCGATTCCAGTTATCTCAAAAGCCGATGGTGTTATTTTAAGCTGGGTCTTGTAGTAACCTGTCGTGAGCTTAGACATACTTGGGATGCTAAATATAGCTCCTTTCCTCCGAAATCCTTTCTCTATCCAGGCCTATCTCCGGCCTAAAATAATTAAAATAATTTTATATTTTGTTTTGCAGAAACTTACAATTTTTAATTGTTTAAACATACGAATTTTTTTTAAATTATTATAATTATTAATATTGTTACTAATTATTATATTTAAATTCTGGCATCAACCCCACAATCACAGTGGGCGATAAAGTTTTTCAGGAAAAACTTAAATTAACACGATTCTGATATAAAATATGCATATATTTTGTTTTGTATTATTTTATTTATTTGACGCGTCACGTCCACCACAACTTTAATCAAATGAGTTATTCAAAAAATATGTTTTTATATTTCAACATTTAATTACAAATTGTAAACTTTTTTAAACTTGTTAAACTTCATCTCGAAATCATAATCTTTAAAAAACTTACTCGTAGAGTACAAATGTGTATTGTATTCTTGCAGAGTATGTAAGAGAGAAAAGAAAGATTTCCGATCCGTTTTTCCTCTCATAGTTTCCACAACTGTGAGTGTTTCTCAATGCCGAACAGTGTTGCCAACTCTGAAACGATAGTTATAGCTGTGTTGACTCTTGAAAATAGCCAAAAATAGCCAACCTTCACAAAAAATCACAGAAAATAGCCGCAGCAAAATCAGTTGAAAATAACTAGATTTGTTAAAACGAAGTGATGAAAACCATATTTTGTTTGTATTTTATATATATTTATTCGACAAATGTCGCTAGAATTTCGTCAACTTCAACATCTTGATCGTTGTATGACAAATTGGTGCCAATTAAACGTAAGGAACTTTCGGGCACCTCGTAGTTGTGGCAACATTTTCCAAATTGCCGCAAGCCGTATCTGTAATAAATATTCATTTTAAATTATCATCATATATTATAGGATTGATCATTCAATACCTTATATTCAAAATGGAATTCAGAGTTTGAATTTCCATTTTATTTCGGATCTTTATTTTAATAATGTTCACCTAGCTGAACACTCTCTCAACCTCGGCATTGGACCATGGTAGCGAAAGTAACATTATCGCAAAGGATGCGAGATCATTGAACGGCCTTTGGCCTCCTGAATCTGTGTAATTTCGTACTTCTGCCCAAAATTTTTCGTTGTCCTCAACATTATTCCATTTTAAATGATGAATTGTCGAGTATTGCGTTAAAATTCTGTCAACATTTTCTGGAGACACCTTAAAAATGACAGTATATCTAGCACACTGCTTTTGTTTGGATGCAATACTTTCTGTACATCAAAAGCATCAATTTTCTCCAACATTAGGAAATTATCTGGCAATCTAGAAAAAATATACATAAATATACTCAATGATTTCTTTCGGTAAAAGGTGTCCGTTGCATTATACCTTTAAGTACTTTGAACATGGGTGAAACATTTTATTGTTAATTTTATTAGGTTCTCTTAGTGATGGGACATCGAAGCAAAAATATCGATGTTGTAAAACATCGACATCGAAAATTCGTGACATCGATGTCATTGATGTATCGAAAAAAAACATCGATGTTTCGAGGTTTTTCCTTTTTTTTCCTTTTGATTATTTATAAATATATTCCTCAAAGAAAAACAATATCGTTGAAAGTGTATTGAGAACTCTTTTGACGCTCAAGGATGATATACACTCTTGATGCTTGATGCTGCTTACAGCCTTTGTTAGGACGTCCACGCACATATCTCTGTCTGCATATACTTAATAGTGATGTGGCCCTTTTGATGCTTCTGCTGTATGAAGTGATGAAGTACATCGATATGCTTCGTACGTGTATGGATGCCGAAACCTTTTACCGATTTATGAGTTTTCCGTATTTTCGGCCCACCTTGCAAAGTAACTTTAGAGATAATGCTTTTTTCTATGTATCGGACATTGCCAAGTACCCAAGTTATGGCTGCGCCAGACATGACGAATGCTAGACCAGAGTACGAGCGACTGTCATTTAAGTATGCGCCTCAGTCTACACCTAATACTCCGTATAGACCGTGATGCTTCATACCTCTTAGGTATCGCAGTATGCGTTTTGCTGCTCTCCAATGCTCAGCTCCGTAGCTTCTGCGTCTCAAGATATTCACAGCATACGCAATATCTGTTCTTGTTGTAAGTGAAGGAAACATTAAGGCACCAATTAAACTTGTATTAGAAGACCTTCTCATTTATGTTTTATCGGGAGGCCTCAGAACGCTCCAATATATACTTCTTCTATTGAGATTGATGCTGGTTTGCATTCTGCCATAACAAATCTTTTCAAAATGGTATAGACTCTCCAAGCCTTCTTGAGTGGAAAAACGGGATTTTTATCTTGATCTGCGCCTTACGCCATTTCTTTGCTGCTCTCATATGGTTTCAATTTTTCTATGAACTCGCTCAGTCCTTCTCATACTTCCAAGTGGACTTTCTCTTTTAGCTCTTCGTTTAGGTACTCTGTCACCACCTTAGTCTGACCGATGTCAATCGCACTACAGGTGAATACATCCCATGAAAATCTTCGCCAGGTCTTTGTGTGTAGCCTTTTGCGACTAGCTTCGCCTTTTTGGCGGATACAGTGCTATCTCAGCCGGACGTTCCTCAATTTTTGCTTGTGCCATTGCACAAATGCGCCATGTATTCGTCTTCGATTGAGCACTACGCCCCTTTAATTTTTATTGGGTCGCATTCAAATCTTCTTCTGATGATGAGTTAAGATGCGTCTCATGAATCCTCTCGAAAACAACCCTCTCGGTTGCTGGCTGATATATTTTTCATGGTCTTCCCCTTTGGCCTGTCCTTAATAGTTTTGGACGCCCTTTTCTATGTCACTGCCTCCCATTATCGGAATCTGCTTCGCTGGATAAACTGCCGCTTTATTGTAGCCACTCATTCGACTTGCTGATTGGGATGCCCTCATCTGTTATACCCTTCGTATTGTAGAAGTCCTGGTATTCGCTCTTGAACTCTGAAACATCTAAGAACTTGAAATCATTAGCAATTCTTATTTTTCGCCTTTCCAGTGGCCCCAATCGATACCATTACCAAGCCGACAACAATACATTCTTCAGATTTTGTCTCGAACACTCCGGATCCCATCTATGGAGGAGTGCCAGCAGTAGTAGCATTGATATCATACAAAGGGCTTAATCAAAGATAAATAAAAAAAAATCACCGGAGCACACAAAGAGATCTTCAAATCAGATTCGTAAGAGAAGAAATAATTCAACAAAAACAAAAGTACATGTGCAAATTAACCTATTGATTAACACACCCTAACCGCCTTGCAAGAAGCTTTGTGACTTGCCGCAACGACCTCCTGACCCAACGCTAATCATTGGTCCTTTCTCCCAGAATGCAATTCAAAAGACTGTTAAGCACCATATATAATTAAGATTTGAAAACTCATTTTTAGTTAAGCACTATATATAATTAAAATTTGAAAAACCCTTGTGGACTTCTTAAACCTTCAATAAAACCCACCCACCTAGCTGGATGACAGTTCTGAAGTTTCTTCTTATGATGGAAATTTATTACTTCGGGATTTTACGAATCTTTTTCTACTTATATCTTTGTCTCACAAAGGACGTTGAAATAATTTTTCGTTAAATTTTTCAACAATAAAATTTGTAGTTATAGTTGCTTTTTTTTTAAACTTACCATTTTTCCCTTTAATTTGAACATAAGCTATGGTCAATAATATTGTTTTGAGGTTATACTGTATGCGTATATATTCCCATTTTCCTTCCCTATGTTTTTATGTAAAGTTAAAAATGATTGGTCAGAAATTAAAAAATATCTATAACGTTGTGGCTGTTTCGTATCTTTTTTGTAGGATTAAATTTGCAGAAACATAATAATTAAAGCTTTTGGGGCAATGGTATTAATACCATCAACATGCAGCCCAAATAAGTTACATGAAACAGTTATATTTGGTTAAGTATAAGTTTTATTATTCGTGAAGCGCGTCTTCTTAGTTAGTGGTTTTACAAGAACTAGTTTTTTAAAAAAATTTGTATTTATTCTTATTTCGTAATTCTTATTTTGTATTTAAAATCTATCCGAGTGGACAATTATTAAATTGTTTAGGGCCTTGACTTAAGGGAGGTACATGGAATGTATATCTAATGAGGTTGACTTAGGTGTCTTTTGGTGGGGGAGGTCAAGCGGATGTTTCCTTTTCAGGCGTCTTAGGGATTGCCTATTATCTAGAAGGTTGATGGCCAGGTGGTTGGGGTGGATGTCCAGTCTTTTTGTGTATCTTTCGCTGAGTCGGGTGATCTCCTCTGCTATCAATAGAATTCCAAGCTCTTTATGGATTATTGAGTTTTCGTGGTACGGATGGGCGTTTAAAACTGTTCTCAGGCATTTATTCTGAAACCGCTGGATTCTGATGCGGTAAGAACAGCTTGTCGTGCCCCACAACTGTATCCCATTGGATTCAGAACTACTTTGTATATAAGCAGTTTAAGTTTTTCTTTGAGCTTCTTCCCAGGAGCCAGTGCAGTTATTTAAGTCGTAGGTTGGCCTTGTTGCGCTTGTTGATCAGGTGAGGGTGTCATGTAAGCCTGCGATCCAGGGTCAGCCCTAGATATTTGGGAGTGTAATTCATAGGGATGATTTCCCCGTTGAGTGTGACGGGGGCGTACTCCACCCAGCGTAGTGCGAAGGTTGTGTGGGAGGATTTCTCCGCGGTGACCACGATGTTCCATCGTTTCAGCCATGGATCAAGAGCATCCAGTTGTCTCTGCATGATGGCTGATGCTTCCTGGGGATCTGTGGCGGAGGCTAGGAAGGTGGTGTCATCGGCATATGTGGCTACTGTGTGGTTCCCAGAGGGGGTGATGGGAAGGTCCGCTGTGTAGGGTGTGTACAAGATGGGTCCAAGAACACTGCCTTGAAGTACTCCTGCTTTTATAGGCCTATGCGTGCTGATTGATGATCCGCATCTCACTCGGAATTCTATTTTCTCTGTGTACGACTTGAGGAAGGCGAAGTGGGAACTTGGAAGGTGGGATTTCATTTTGAAAAGGAGTCCAGGGTGCCAGAATCTGTCAAACGCCTGTTTGACATCCAGCATAACGGCGCAACAGTACTTCTTCGTTTCAAAGGCCTCAAGTATGCTCTCAACAAGCCGGTGGAATTGCTCAGGTGTCCCATGGTAGCGTCTGAAGCCAAACTGGTGATCAGGGATCAGTCCGGCCTCGTCCAATACTGGCAGTACTCTACGCAAAAATACTCTTTCAAGTATTTTAGAGAGGATTGCCAAAAAAATAATCGGACGATACGAGGCTAGATTGGCTTGAGGTTTTCCATGCTTGAGGAGGACAATTATTTCAGCACGCTTCCACACTTTCTGGAAGTACCCTAGACGGAGGCAGCTGTTAAAGATGTTAGTCAGCCTTTGGGAACAGATTAGGGGCAACATTTTCAGTGCTGTAGCACCGATTCGGTCAGGACCGGGTGACTTGCCATTTTTTTAGGGAGGTGATCTTCTGCGCAATCTCCTCTGGTACGACAGACTGTATTGGCGGGCCAGGAGCACTTGGGCTGTCTACGAACCTTATGGTGGCAGCTCGCTCTTCGCCAGTGCATCTGTCGAAAGGTGAGAATGCACTGTGTAGATGGTCAGCAAAGGCTTCTGCTGTTTCAACCTCAAACCGACGCCAGAAACCGTCCACTTTGCGCACGGGTGACATCTTCTTCGCAGGTCTTTTTTTGTGCCTCGTGACATTCCACAGATTGTGCTGCGGGTCTCCAGGTTCCAGCTCCTTAAGGAATCTATGGAAGGAGTCCTGCCGTAGGATGGTTAGCTTGTCCTTCAGTTGCTTGGTGGCACGATTAAGTGCTGTCTTGTCCCTGGGGTTGCGCGAGGAAAACCAGACTCTTCTGAAGCGCCTTTTCGGCCACGAGGACCGCGATTTCGGGAGACCACAAGTGCACGTCTCTTTCAGGTGTTATCGGGGTAGTCGGAGGAGGTGGATTCGCAAACTCAGCAGCATTGTGCATCTCTTTGGTTAGTTTTTCGATCGCCGCATCTATGTTGCTTGGTGTGGAAAGAGGGGGTTCTGGGTTCAGGAAGTAGAGCATACATAACGTAAACTTTGGGGCATTTGTGTGTTTCCCGGTGAGTCTTCTAGGCAGGATTCTTCTGAGGACGGGGTGTTTAGGAGCAAGTTTACTGCGCTGTGGTCAGATAGCAGTTTATCGTAGTTTGGGCATGTTATCTTTGAGTGTCCTATGCCCTTGGCGACGTCGAAGTCCAGCAGATCCGGCGGCTTTAAAGCGTCGTTAGGCCAGTGTATGGGTTCTCCAGTGGAATGGCAGTCCAGACTTTTCCTCTGCAGGGCTTTATGCCTTTGGGGTTATTTGTGCGGGACCCCCTCCAGGAGTGGTTGATGTTAATGTCTCCGGCTGCTATAAAGCGAGGTCCAAGAGGCTCGAAGAAGTGCTGAAGGTAGGTCTCGGTTATCGAGTGTCTGGGTGGGAAGTAAACCGTACCAATGGTGATATCTCCCTGTGGGCTAGAAATCCTGGTCACGGCGCACTGTGCCCATTAATCCAAAATCGCGGGAAGTTCCGTGTACTGAATGCCACTCCTGATGAGCATAGCTGCTCCTCCACGTGCTCTGCCAGATGGATGGTTGGCATGTAACAGTTCGTATCCGCTAATGTTAAAGTAGGATCTGGGACAAAAGTGGGATTCCGAAACTAGAAGAACATTGATATTGTCTGTTTTCATGAGATGCTCTACTTCGGCTTTGCTCTTTTGCAAGCCGTTTGCGTTCCAAAAAACTATATTAAGACTTATTTGCATTACTTTCTGTTAAGGATGGGAGATATAAGCTGCATCATCTGCGAGAACATCTGCGAGATCAACTTTTCCATCATCCTCTCAATCGTTCCTTCCATGCGGGCAAACATCGTTTCAAGCTGGTTGAGAATTGGGGCTTTGGGAGTGGTTTGAGGGGTTTGTTGGGGATTCCTTGGCTGTGTTGCTTGGTTTCCAAGAAGTACGTCCCTGTAACTCGTACCATTGATAATA
The DNA here is from genome assembly GCA_035047325.1 of Drosophila vallismaia. Classification (NCBI taxonomy): domain Eukaryota; kingdom Metazoa; phylum Arthropoda; class Insecta; order Diptera; family Drosophilidae; genus Drosophila; species Drosophila vallismaia. The sequence goes on from JAWNPU010000062.1 coordinate 1,412,615, forward strand.
GTTGGTATCTGGATGAGAGGTGGTTTCTTGCTACTCCTTTGTAGACTTTGTAGACCAGCAATGGTCTGCTGCATTGAGATGATGATTTGTGCGAGGGAGCCATCAATTGCCGTTTGGTTAAGATGTTGAGGTTCACCTGTGTTTGTTACAGGAGCAAACGCAGCATTCGGAAAAGTCTGGAACCTTGTATTTGAGAAAGCATTTCGCTGTTGGGAGTATTTTCCAACAGGTCGTGTGCTCTGTTGTCCAGTTCTAGCCGGAATAGCTTGTTGCTTGATGTTGCGCATGGGCTGTGGATGTTTTACGCGGGTCATGGGAGTAATGTTGATTCCAGTTTTTCGGAAAGCCTTTGTGAGTTGCCTCATGTTTGCCTTGGCAATTAACGCCTCCAGGTCGTCATAGGTCCTTGCCTGGCATTAACTGGAACGAGTCCAATGAGGCAAAATGCATCTACCACATCTGGGCTCCTTAGTGCAATAGTTTTCGGTGTGATCAAAGCCAAAACATCCGTAACATTGACGCAAACTAACATTTATTCTCGGCAGTTCCACTCTGACTCTTTGACGGCCAACTTTATTTATTTTTAGAGCTTCTCTGATATTAATAGCCTTTTTTAATGTCTATAAACCAGACGTTTTGGCGAGAAGCCTTGCCTGGAACCGGTTCAGAGGAGTCAACAGTCTGTGACTTCACCTTTGGATTATAGGTATTAACCATAGCGTGACCTTGGGAGGTGAACGCAATTAAAATTTGCTCAATTGGGGTAGAAGCAGCCAAGTTGCACACCACAACCCTGTAGGCTTTGTCTTCCGGGAGGAAGAAGTAAGTGTATTGGAGATGAACTTCTGATAATTTTTTAGTAATAGGTCTGTGGGCATCAGAGTCACGGGGGTATATGCGCAAGTTCCCATTACGCGCGATCTTGAGCTCATATGAGTCAGATGATACCGCCGAGTCGAGAAGTCTTTCTAAGGCAGGTACGTCGCTGACAGCAAGTACTGTTATGTGGCTAGGTTTAGGTGACTTTTTTGTAACTGGAATTTTTGCTTGTCCAGTTTCTTCTTCTGCAACGGTTTCGACCTGGAGAATGTCCATGCTAATTTCGCCTTCTTGACAGTCATCTAGGTTTGCAAGAGCAGCAAATTTATTTAAAGCGAGATGATTTTTATGTTCGATTACATGGGCTCTTTTTTTCAAACTTTTAGGTGAGGTTGGTAGGCGTCTTTTCTTGGATGGAACTTTTTGCCAAGAGACTGAAGCCGGCTGGAATGTAAGCGTATTACTATTTTTTTTCAATTTGCGGTAATAGGCGACTATTTGCAACTGTTTTCTGGTTAGGTTTGTTTAATTGGCTTGGGCTGATAACCATAAAAGGCTCCCTGCCAGTTGTGCTAAGCGGGGGCATGCTCTGAAAGGAGCATCCTGTTCGCCGTAACTCCGCTTTAGTGCACCCAGCGACTTCCGACATCCCGGAATCGATCGACCATACTTCTCTTGAAGCACCCCTATTTTTTAATTTCCTCGATGAAATAATAAAATTTGATTATTTCACCAAAAACTTTTTTTTTTTGTCGGAAAATATTTAATAAAAATAAAATCGAACTGAGCCGTAACTCTGCTTTAGTGCACCCAGCGACTTCCGACATCCCGGAATCGATCGACCATACTTCTCTTGAAGCACCTCTATTTTTTAATTTCTTCGATGAAATAATAAAATTTGATTATTTCACCAAAAACTTTTTTTTTTTGTCGGAAAATATTTAATAAAAATAAAATCGAACTGATCTCTTTCTCAAGGATGAATAATATTAATTAATATAATATGATATTAGTCAATAATATTAAGAAATTAAGAAAATAAGAGCAAGATACAAGGAATACAATAAAGTTTAAAACTAAACATTACAAAATCAATTTTAACAATTAATTAAAGAAAACAATCTGGAAAATTTAATAAATAGTTTTGAAGATTTAAATTAAATAATGACAACCGGAGGTTCAGCACCAACCTTTTCTGCGGGCGGGATATCCAGCGCCAGCAATCTGACAATGGGATTAGTTAACCGATTAATAAATGTACAATTGGGTGAAGTGACCAGAAAAATTGAAGGGATAGAGGGGCAGTTAAACGCTACCAGAAATGAAGTGGAAGATTATAAAATCCAAACAATTGACCCAACTATAAAATGTGAAACTACCTTAGAGGTACTTAAATCTTTACCAAAGTTCACAGGTGAAATAACTCAATATGTAGGCTGTACAGAAGCGGCAGAAACTGCCATGAGTATATATAAAATCGAAATAACCAGGGAAATGAATAAAACAATTAGGAACAACGCTCTTAGAATTTTTATTTCTGGATTGAACAGTTCAAATGGACTTCAAATAGACTTGCCAAATGGTCTGGCAAAGTGTCAGGAATTAGAGTCTAACAACCTTCGACCCCAATTTTCAAATAGGTATTATGGATTTAAGAATGAAAATAAAAATCAGGGAATCAACATAAGATTTAATCCAGTAGATTCCAGACAGAATAATAATACATCAAATAGAATGAATAATAATTAGAATAATAATCAGAATAATAATCAGAATAATAATTGACCGCAAAACGGGAACTTTGGACAAGACAATAATTGGAATTCAAATAACAATTCTAAGGTACAACCCCCACTAGAACCAATACAGGTACCATAAGGTTTTAAAATCGCCCGAATAATAATTACTTTCGTCAGATTAATAATTATAAAAAGAGGTATAACAATAACAGACAGAATTAGAATAATTTTACGCAGAGAAATAATTTTAATCAATACCAAGCACAAGAAACTGAACCGCAAATCCCATTCAAAAGGGAAGCAACTGGGACTGTAAGTCAACCAGCCCAGAAAGGTATGAGAATAAATAACATTGATGAAGATCATTTTTTAGGACAGAACCCTACCGGGGAATGCCACATATAACAAGAACAGACAGATATACAAAAAAACAACTAAAAATATTAATTGACACAGGAGCCTCATCTTGCTATATCGAAAAGTGAATTTATGAAAATAAAAAAGAATTACCAGCTTACAAGAGAGTACAGTTCATGGATACTCAATTATAAAATATTACCATATAGTTTTTTTTTTTTTTTATTTGTATTTAAAATCTGTCCGCGATTTAAATAAATACAATTTTAATAGAAAAAAAAAATAGCTTTGGATCAAAGAATCCTGAGCATGTCGACGTTGAATTATCCGTCAACAAAAAACTAATAGTTTGGGATCCACAAATCCTGACAACGCCGTCGTTGAATTTACCGACAAAAAAAAAATTCACAATCTAATAATAATTTCAAATTAAGTAAAATATTTCGAAAATAAGATTATGAATAAAATTGAAAAGAAGCATTCTAAAATAAATATGCAATTTCCTTTTCGAACTGATATTCGAGGAGAAATAAATACTGACAATGATAGAGTAATTTAAAGCAAACAATATCCTTATGCTATGTCAGTCTCAGATTTCGTTAATAATGAAATCGATAGAATGCTAATGGAACAAATTATAAGGCCAAGTCGGAGCCCTTATAATTCACCAGTCCTAGTAGTACCCAAAAGAGGTCAAAACGAAGACGGAACTCTAAAACATCGACTAGTTAGTGACTAAAAAAAATTAAACGAAAATACAATACCGGACAGATATCCAATGCAAGACTCCTCTGTAATATTATCTAACTTAGGAAAGTCAAAATATTTCTCAACGATTGATTTGGAATCAGGATTCCACAAAATTTTAATGAAAGAACCAGATATTGAAAAAACAGCCTTTTCTATTAACAATGGGAAATTTGAATTCCTTCGTATGCCATTTGGGTTAACAAACGCCCCTGGAATATTTCAAAGAGCCATGGATAATATACTAAGAGAACAAGTCGGAAAAACTTGTCATGTTTATATGGATGATATAATAATCTTTTCAAATACAATTAAAAAACATTATACTGATCTAATTCAAATAATTAATATGTTACCAACAAGCAATATGAAAATCTTTCTAGAAAAATCTAAATTCTTTACATTAGAAACAGTATTTCTTGGTTATATTGTTTCTCACAATGTAATTAAAACAGATCCTGTAAAAATTTCCACAATTATGAATTATCCGATTCCACAAAACATTAGAGAGCTTCGAAGTTTTTTAGGCCTCACTGGATATTACCGAAAATTTTTCCGAAATTATGCAAAAACTGCCAAACCTTTAACCAAATACTTAGGAGGAGATAATGGTAAAATTTCTAGGAGAAGGTCTACTAAAATTACAATACAGTTAGATGACCCAGCTGTAAAAGCTTTTAACGAACTTAAAGATAATTTAATAGCACAAGTTGAATTAGTTCAACCAGATTATAACACTTTGCCAACAGACGCATCAGATGTAGCTATCGGAGCGGTTTCATCACAGGGTAATAAACCAATTACTTTCATATCTAAAACTTTAAATAAAACCGATCAATCTTCACGCCACAAATAAAACAGAATGGTTAGCCATACTTTGGGCTCTTAAAAATCTCAGAAATTATTTATATGGAGTAATTGGTATAGAAATACAAACAGACCATCAATCTTTATCTTTGACAATCTCAGATAAAAACCCGATCGTAGAAATGAGATGGTATTCTTTCATAGAAAGTTTCACCCCAAAAATAATATATAAACCTGGAACAACAAATGTCGTATCTGACGCATTATCTCGGATAAAAATAAATAATATTACAAACAGCGATGAAGAACAATCAAACTCAGATCAAAATACACAGCATTCTACTGAAAGTAGTTTTGAAAATGTAATACATGAGACCCGTAAACCATTGAATCCGTTTCAACAACAACTGTTATTAACAACGGGTAGGTATACAATACATGAGTCATTGAGAGTTTTTGATAAGACACGACATATAATCGAATATGATACACCAGAAAATGTAATAAGAATATTAAGATAATATCTACCACCAAACATAACGGTAGGAATTCATTGCACTTTAGAAGGTCTTTATCATAGTCGAGCGCACATAGTCGAGCGCATAGGGGACTAGACGAAAATTACAAACAAATTAAAGGAATGCATAAAAAATTATACAATTTGCAATGAAAATAAATATAACAGGCATCCAATTAAAATTCCTATTGCTTCCCCAATAGGTATTCCAACTAAAGAAGGAGAAAATTTACATATCGATATTTATTACGCGCAAAATCTTATTTTCTTAACTTGTATTGACGCGTATTCAAAATTCCTAGTAGTAAAAGAAATCCAAAATAAACTAAGCTTCGAGAATAAAGTAATAGAATTACTTCAACAATTTCCCCACGCCAAAGTAATTATGACTGATAATGAACCAAGCTTCACCTCTGCTCAATTTAAATCCTTTGCACAAAGATGTGGTTTAACTCTAGATTTCGCAGACCCCAGACACAGTGCCTCGAACGGACAAGTTGAAAGGGCACATTCAACATTAACAGAATTAGCTCGTTTCATAAAGGAAGAATTTAATCTCATTGACTATTCGGAAATAATTATTAGAGCCGCAATAGAATTTATTCAGAGCATTCATTCTAAAACAAATCAAAAACCTTTTGATATTCTCTATAATCAGTTGCGATCTAACACTCAAAGAGTGCAGACGTACCTGTAGATCGACAGCAAGTTTCTTATCGTGCTTTAACTCGCACTATTCCGAAACTGAGCGGTTGGCAGACCGGCCAACGATGCCTAGCTCCCCCTCCCCCCACCAATCGTCCACAACCTACAGCATGGATTGGCAAGCTCCCGCCAAGCTTGGAAAAACAACGCCCTGCAGAAAGGCTCTCAAAGCAAGGAAGTGCAGCTCGAGCAGCGAATCAAGCTCGAGATCATCTTACTCGGAGCCCGGGGAGATCAAACGTAAGCCCGCGCGTAAAAGGTAGGGAGAGGAGCCAGACGTCACGCCTAGCACCAGCGCAGCTCTGCATAGGAAGCTGGCAAACAACTTCTTTGCCCCCCTCTCAAGCAAAGAAGATGACGACGAACATGACGAACCCAAACCTGCTGCAGAGGCAGTGGCATCCAAAACAGCAGAGAAACCGAACCCGACCCCGAAAACCCTCAAGCCTCCCCCGATCTACATCCCAGAAGTGACCGACATTACCACGATTGTCAAGATGATAACGACTCTCGTGGGTACCAAAAAGGACTTCTCATACAAAACGGAGAGAAATAATAACGTACGCGTAATGATGCCAGACAAGGAGTCCTACATAGCCCTACGCCAGCACCTCGTGGCACATAACAAAAGGCACTGCACCTTCCAACCAAAGGACGAGAAAGCGTACAGGGCGGTCATCAAGGGACTTCACCACTCAACGGACCAGACTGAAATTAAGGAAGAACTCCACAAATACGGCCATACTGTGAGGGATCTGTACAATCCCATTGGCAGGAAATCCAAACAATTACTGGGAATATTTTTTGTTAATCTAGAACCAGCGAGCAACAACACAGAGGTTTTCAAAATAAAGAGGATTTGCAGGTCAGTCGTCACCCTAGAGCCCCCACTGAAGTTCAACAATGTTTCACAATGTTTCAGATGCCAAGGGTTCGGACACACCCAGCGCTACTGTTTCCTGAAACATCGCTGCGTGAAATGTGGTGATTCCCACGACTCTATGTCATGCACCAAAAAAGATGACGAGAAAGGATGCTGTTTGCAAGGCCAAGCTAATCACCCTGCGTCGTTCAGAGGATGCCCTGCCTACCAAAAGGAAAAGGCGCAGCTATCTCCTAAAGCCAGACCCGTTAAGAGTAGCAACAAACCACCTCTCATCCAGATACCAACTATCATCAATGGTACAAGTTACAGGAACGTACTTCTTGGAAACCAAGCAACACAGCCAAGGAATCCCCAACAAACCCCTCAAACCACTCCCAAAGCTCCAATTCTCAACCAGCTTGAAACGATGTTTGCCCGCATGGAAGGAACGATTGAGAGGATGATGGAAAAGTTGATCTCACAGATGTTCTCGCAGATGACGCAGTTTATAGCTCCCTTCCTCAACAGAAAGTGATGCAAATAAGTCTTAATATAGTTTTTTGGAACGCAAACGGCTTGCAAAAGAGCAAAGCCGAAGTAGAGCACCTCATGAAAACAGACAATATTGATGTTCCCACCCAGACACTTGATAACCGAGACCCACCTTCAGGACATCTTCGAGTCCCTTGGACCTCGCTGTAAAGCAGCCGGAGACTTTAACGCCAAACACTCCTGGTAGGGGTCCCGCACAAACAACCCCAAAGGCATAAACCTGAAGCTAATCTAGCCTCGTATCGTCCGATTAGTTTGCTGGCAATCCTCTCTAAAATACTTGAAAGAGTATTTTTCCGTAGAGTAGTGCCAGTATTGGACGAGGCCGGACTGATCCCTGATCACCAGTTTGGCTTCAGACGCCTCCATGGAACACCTGAGCAATGCCACAGGATTGGCAACAGCCAATCCCTAAGACGCCTGAAAAGGAAACACCCGCTTGACCTCCCCCACCAATAGACACCTAAGTCAAACTCATAAGACATACATTCCATGTACCTCACTTAAGTCAATGTCACCCCCAAATCATTTAATGATTGTCCATTCGGACAGATTTAAAAAAAAAAAATAAATTAAAATAATAATAATAATAATATTATAAGTCTCTATAAGAAATTGAACACAAGAACATTTCAAAAATTCTAAAGAACACTCAAGAAAAAATGTTAGAAAAACATAATGAAGGTTGTAAGGAAAAAGAATATCATGTAGGGCAAGTTGTTTATGAAAAGAAACATGGAGAAAGAAATAAGCTTAAAACGAGATATAAGAAACAGGTTGTTAAGGAAAACTTACCTAATAAAATAATAATCAATAATAGAAACAGAATTATTCACAAAGACAATATTAAGTTATATAAAAAATATTATATTTCTTTTAAAATTACAGAAAATGCATTTCTTATTACTTCTAATAACATTCGTAATGATAGCCACTTCAGAAATAATTTATTACTCCAATCACGAATTTTTCCTGATCAAGGATAAAAAGGATGTTCTTACTTATGAATCATATGCCGAATTATTCCAGTTAAATAATTTGAGATTTTTTTAAAGAAACTAGACTGACCTGGCAAACGTTGTTTTGCCATATAAATAATTTCCTAGTTATTTCTATTGCAGACAAAAAACAGCTTACTTATTGTAAGTATGTATGTATGTTAGAATGTGTATATTGTATGTGTGTAAGTATGTGGTGTATGCGTGGAATAAGCATAGAGCGCTGTGAACGATGAGGGAATATAAAAATAACAAAAGGCAAACATTATTTTTAAGTTATTATAATTTATTCCTTAAAATTATATATCACTAATTAAACAATTACGACAGTAACACTATTAAACAATATCAATCTCTTAATGCTATAGCGTGAACAATATTTTTTGTTAGCCCATCTTTAGCTAACACAAACAAACTGGATGGTTTACCCACTCGAGAGCATGCCACGTATGATTGTCCGTGTGAAAAACATGGTGTTCTCAAATCTAATCCACAAACAGACATCGTTTGACCTTGGGATTTGTTGATAGTCATTGCAAATGCCAATCTAATCGGAAACTGAATACGTTTGAATAGAATTGGCACATCTGTAGGTATAATAGGAATCCGTGGTATGAGTATATTTTCACCTCTGAACTTGACATTTAAAATCCTGGCTTCGATCACGTTTTTCATTAATTTTTGAATGACTAATCGCGTAGCGTTGCACAGTCGGGGCGGGTTCAAATCACGAAGCAAGATAATTGGAGATCCAACCTTTAATTGTAAAATATGCGGTGGCATGCCTGGCAAATCCGGTGAGTTCAAAAACTCTGTGGGAAAATTTACTGCTTCGCTGTCGTCGCAAACTGTATCAATAGATTTATATGATAACAAGTTCCCTGGCAACAACTTTTGTATCTTCAGATTTAAATTGTCAACGTCTACATTTTTTGCCGCTAAAATCGCTCTTTCTGAAAGCCACTCATGATTTATGTACTGTGTGTGTACATCGGGAAATATTTGTTCAATGAGAGTATCTTGCGAATCAGCGCTTGTGCAGAAATGGGTCGGTAATTTTACGTATCCAGTTTCATCTATAGCAACTTTTCCATCACCGATATCTAAGAGTTGTTTTGAAAATGTTTCAGCGGATGGATCTTGAAGCATTTGAACGCGCATATTTATTTCTAGCTGTAATTTTTCAACATTACGCCACAATGGAGATGATTTTAAGCAAGCGTTGATCTTATCAGCGTATATTGAACGTGGAATGACTGGAAGTGTTTTTTTTTAAATCACCTGAAAGGACCAACAGAGTTCCACCAAATAGTTTGTCACTGTTTTTAATATCTTTCAATGTCCTGTTCAACGCCTCAAGTGAATGTTTGTGTGCCATAGTACATTCATCCCAAATAATAATTTTACACCGTTTCAGCACAGTGGCCATGGACGATTGTTTCTTAATGTTGCATACTGCGTCGGGGTTATTCTGAATATTTAGTGGCAGCTTAAATACTGAATGAGCTTTTCTACCTCCATCCAATAAAGTTGCTGCAATGCCCGATGATGCAACGGCCAATGCGATGCCATTATTTGATCGTATTTCAGCAAGAATTAGCGAAATAACGAATGTTTTGCCAGTTCCACCCGGTGCATCCAAAAAGAAGAACCCACCTTGTCCAGCTGAAACTGCGAGCATAATGCGATCATAAATGGTTTTTTGTTCCTCATTCATTAGTGTGACATTGGACGCAACAATCGCTGCCATTTCTACAGTACTGTACTGCAGTTCACGATTCATTTCAGTATTCATTAAATCAGATGCAGTTCGATTTGGCGAATTCATACCGAAATTACTAAGTGGTAAGTTGGCAATGACAATGCAAAGATCCTCGATAGCAATCAATGCTTCATTGTACATTTCGTGGCTGAATGTTATGGTTAGATCGTGGCACCGTATACGATGTTGATGCAATATATCATCAGTCATTGAATCTTTGTGATTTTCCCATAATATCTGTGCTCGGGCTGGGAAACATGTAGTCAATACTATAGCGAATAGTGGACGAATTTGTATTGCTGTACAGTTCAATGCTGCTTCAACAAGCATGCATTCCCACTGGTTGTCGTCTTCCAGCAAGCTGAGTGCAAGGCATGCATCTTTATACGTTGGATATTATTGCCCATTCACTTTACGTATATCTTGAAATGATAATGGGCCAGTAACATTAACCAACTACAGTCGAAGATAAAAGCTCTCCGTGTGTCTTGGATTGACTGTAAATAATCGCCCCAAGGCGTTTGACTTAAATAAATTGAGACATGCAGCAACTGGTGAGCCTTGCTTGCGGGGGATCCATGTTTTTGATTGAGTCCATGTGAAATAGCGTGGTACTTGTGAATAGAGTAATGTTCGTGCAAAGGCACCAAAATCATCCGCACCATTACACAATTCAAAAAATGCAGTGAGTGTAGTTTTAGGTGGATTTATTGCACGTTCAATCGCTGTCTTGTTCGTGAAAAAAAAAACGCTGACCGTTTTCAAGATGGATGGCTAACTGAACAACTGCTGGATCCCGTTCATGAATTGGAAAACCAAAGATACGCCAAGCACCTTCATTGGAGCTGATGTACCGACCAATTTGGTAGAGCGTTATTTCATCGTTATTTTCCACTCTAAACACAGCCATATCACTGCCTTTATGGACATACTTGCAAATGTATTTGATGCTCTTCACAGAACTGCAGAACTCAACATTAATATGAGCATTATATGTCTTGCTCAGCAGAGGCGAATATTGCACCACCCAACGATTTTCAATATCAATGTGTCTGTTGATGATATTTTTAATAAATGATTGTCCGCCATTTTCAGAATTTCTTCGACGATATATTGGGTATCCGTCGACATTTGTGACCGTATCATTGGTAAAATCTTTAGGGAAATTTTTAGTACATTTTCCATCAGCCATGCAAGGCGATGAACTATTAAGAGTACCACATGGACCATGAATCATGTTTGTTGTAACAATATCAAACAGCAGTTGGTCAGTGGATGGATCTGGAATTTCCGCAGAAATGATACTATCAATTTCTTCAGGACGGATTTTGTCGAAGAACCAAACCAAAATGTGTGCATGAGGTAATACTCGCTTTTGCCACTCAACCGAATACATCCAGCAACGTGTGGGACCAAATACATGTGATTTAGTAATGAAACTTATTAAAGACTTCAACTTTTGTCTGAACACACGTGCTGTAATGTCATGGCGATGTATTGCATTTTGGTCAGGCAGTAGCAAAGATGTAATCTCTGGCCGTTTTGGATTACATGTAAACGTGATAAATAAACATGGTCGTCCATATTCACGTACGAAAGTCAGAGCATCCTGTATATATTCTTGCATATGACGTGGGCTGCCTACGTACGATGATGGTAAAATGACATGGTTACCAATTTCGGCGACTTCGGCGTTGTTGTTGATAGCGTCTGGCAAATGAATGTACTCTTCCGCGCGCAGCTTTTGTTGATTATATCGTAAGTATCGTAGTCGTTCGCCACGTCTAATCATTAATCGGTACGCATAATAATCTTTTGAGCTAACGTTCTTGTTTGTTTGAGCTCCTGTAATATTTGTTCATAAAAATTAATTTAAATTTATTACGTTCAATAATTTAATTATTTTGTTAAATTATTAATGATCAAATTAATAATCAATGAAGTACCTGATACGGGATCTCTTTGTTTTATGTTTATGCAATATCCGTCTTGTCCCTTCCAGAATATTAGCGGATATTGGAGAGCGTCATATGAACGATGTGTGTCAGCAATGAACTGAAGATTATTATTTCTTCTACGAATCACAATTTCTCGTGCAGCTGTACAATCGCCAACCATGATTCCAGCAACATCATCAACAACGGGTGCATTGAATATACGAATATGCTCTCCAGCTGGTGTTTTATCAGGATTAATGACGATAGCGTGATTATCGCTTTGTAATTGGTGCATATGTGATTTGAATATTTTCAACAACTCGTTGTGCTCGTTTAAAAGAGCATCTAGCTCGCTGGCGATGCGCCTGGCATAAAGTGAACCAAGGTTATTATAATCACAACGTGCATTCACGCGATTGGCAAGTGCGCTTCCGGAATCCTCGCCGCCCATAGAGTAGATTTGTAAGAATTTATGTGGTTCGTTTGGCATTGGCAGCAGTGAGCCTATTTTATGATAAACTTGGGCTCTGATATTGTATGTAGAATTGAATTGTTGATAATTTGTATTAGTATTTCGAACTATTTCTGTTTCTCCGAACGATGTCATTTGAAAGCATGAATTGAATCTTCGAATTGATTTCAGGAACACGTTAGAATCTGGATCCGTGCCGATAAGTAAGCCGTTCAATGGTTCAGGTGGTGTTTCAATTTCAGGTAGTTGCACTTTTCCTGACGCGCAACACATCCCAGCTGGCTCATTTTTGAATTTCAGAGCATGACAATGCGGACATTCCTTGTCCATAGCACCAATTACCACTTTTGAATGAGCATAATATTCAATATCTGGCTCATACTGGAATGCTAGACGCAGGAATGAATCAGATATAAATGCTCGATGTACCTGTTGTCGGTCATTTGTTCTTCGTCTATTGACTTTGAAACGGCGTGATTGTCGTTGTTCTAATCTTCTGACTTTATTGCGTTCAGCTCGTGTATCTTCTGGCTCTTCTTGATGCAATTGCGCCGTTCTGACACGTGCATCAGTATTTTGTTACTGGATTTGTTCTTCTGTTCTTTCGGATCTGCTATTTCGCAAGTTTCGAGCTTTACTTGTACTGCGGCTTAAATCAGCTCCTTTGCGTTTTCTTGGCATTGCTCTCTGTACAAAACATACATAAATAGAATTAATGAAATTATTTAATGATGAAAAATGTTAAAAAAAAAAGTATACTTACACAAAATCCGTTGTACACTGAGATAGCAAAATAAAAATTGTCAACGTTACTACTACACTTGACGCATTAACAATAATGATGGCTGACAACTGTGTAGGGAGTGAGAAAGAAAGAAGACCGAATAGATGTTGGCCGATTTTCACAGATACCGGATGAGGACAAAAAATTTCATCAAAATCGGTCAAGCCGTTTCGGAGGAGTATGGCAACGAAAACGTGACACGAGAATTTTATATATAAGATAATCGATCTAGAATAAGGGTATATAAAAAAGGATACAAATAATAGGTCACAATGGGAATTTACTTACGCACTACAAATAATCGAGTTAATTTTGTCACAGCTGATATCAACTATTTGGAGATATGGTATCCAAGTATATGGCATCGCCGCAAAGTCGCACCTCAACAAAATTCGTGTGGCGCAGTCGCAAATCTTGCGTAAACTATCTGGAGCGGCTTGGTACATCCGCAACAACGACATTGAAACGGAGCTGAGGGTACCAAGGATTGGCGATGTCATAAATAAGCAAGCAATCGCGTACATAAATAAATTGGAAAACCACCCTAACCAGTTGGCTCGAAAACTCTTGAAGAGGAGACAAGTAATGGGACTGAGGGCGAGAAGGAGGCTCCTGCGCATTCACCCAACAGATCTGCCAAGAAGATATATAAGTCATGCCTCCCTAGTTAGGTTTAAGTATGTAAATATGTCAATACTCGATAGAAATTCTGAATCTCTGCAGTAGAAGTTACTATAAATAGTAACAGTAGACTGCAATGTAAATAAATACAATTTTAATAAAAAAAATAAAAAAAAATGACTTAATTGAAAACAATAACCAACAATTTATTATCAATTCCAAATTGTTTAACGAGATAAAATCACTTTCCAATCATTTTAAAAACGTTTTTATTGATCAAGAATTGCCGTTACGAAAACATCGTTTACGATTATTAACTTTCGACTTGCAAAACATAATTGATTATATTACATAATTAATTTTACATTAGCAAAAATTAAAGTTTTTTACACAAAAATGTTAAATAATGAAGACATTAAAGAAATATTAAATCACCAACAAAAGCCTGTAATTATTGCAGATTTAATGGATATCTCCGTATTCAAAATTGTACTACATAAAGAACTCTTAAATATAAAATAAAAATATATATATAAAATACCCTGTAATAACAAATAGATGCTTAATTTATTATGCCAGATCCATTTCACAAAATGATGGAAAATTACTAATAAGCAATCAGGTCGCAAAATGCGAAAATACTTTTTATGAAATATTTAATTTTAAGAAGTAACTTTTTAATAACTATGGTTATGGAATGGAAAGAAATCAATTTGCACTAAAAAAAATTGCACCTTTAAGAAGGTGCCATTCTACAATAATAAATGGAAATAATATTGTAAACACTTCTCATTTAGACGGGTCATATTTAATAACATTCAACGGCACAACTACAATAAATAATATTTCATACACCAATTTAGAAAACAAAATACTTGAGTATATAACCACAAACCACTTTAAGAATCTGGAAATAGCAGATTATATAAAATCTAACAATTCAGAACTTACTTTTGACAATTAATGTTTTAAACTAATTTATTTAAATTTACAATTGGAAAATATCAATTTCATTTATATTATTAATTTTAATCATTTTGTATTTGATAATAAAATAATAATAATAATAAAATTCAAATATATTATATTTGTAACCAAAAAAAACGGCCAGAACTAGAAAAACCAAATTCTGAAGAAAAATTTATAACAGAATTAAGAGAGCGTTTAAACGTAATTCATAATGAAGCGGGCGCGTCATTTTAGAAGGGGGAGAGTTATCCAACCCGTAAACATAGCACTCTACCCCAGTTTATAAACAAATTATAAATTCCAATCTCGGCGGCATTTCCTTTGTCTTTGTTTTTGTCATTGCCTTTGCCAGCGCTTAGTAACCAAACTTAAAGTAAACACAGCTCCCGCTTGGAGACATTAAAGTAAACACAGCTCCCGCTTGGAGACAAGCCATGGTCAACTTATTGAGCTTCAATCAAACTGCATCAGTCAGCAAATTTCAATTTCACAATGCTGTAAAATAATTTCAGCATAAAGCTTTTATTCTAAACATAATTGAAATTTCAAGAAGTTTCTAAAAGAAGAGCTTTTGGGCTGAGGTTGATTGGATTAGTATTAAGAATTGGAAGATCAGTCTGATTCGGGAGAAGATCGAAACGGTTTCCAATTAGGAAAAAGCCAAAACGCAGTGTCTTGTAGTATTATAAGTTAAACAAGTAAGGGAGCAGCAGTCGAGTTTCCCGACTGCAAAATACCCTGTACCCTTAGACATGCTTACAATTAATTTATTTAGTATCAATAAATAAATGAAACAATATTCTATTAAAAAAGAAAATAAGTTTCGTGTGTCATAAAGCCATACACATTTCGCTGCCAACGTCGCAGTCGGCGTCGCGCAATGCGTATTTTGGTGCGCTTCTGCTTCCCTTGCCGTAGATTTGCATGTGGCATACCTTCCGTGTTTCTTATCCGATTTGGTTCAAATTAAAAAATTAGATAGCTTTTATAAGCACCAACGCATATGCCGAATTGCACAGCATTAGGTTAATAATTGTGGGCGTGGCAGTTTTTTGCGATTTGCGGGGTAGCGGGGGGTGATATCAAAATAAAACAACAAACTTGTACTGCGTATGTTAATTACCTATCCAACGATATATGGCACATGTCTGTAGCTCTTGTAGTTTCTGAGATCTAGGCGTTGATACGGACAGACAGACGGACGGACAGACGGACGGACGGACGGACGGACGGACGGACAGACGGACATGGCTATATCGACTCGGCTGTTAATGCTGATCAAGAATATATATACTTTATGGGGTCGGAGATGCTTCCTTCTGCCTGTTACATACATTTGCACCATATTATGATACCCTTTTCACCCATTTTTAATGGGTACAGGGTATAAAAATGTAAAGAAAGAAAAAAAAGATTTGAAATCTGATTGATCGTTTGTATGGCAGCTATATGATATAAAGGTCCGATCCGACTGATTTTTAAACTTGATCTACGTGCAACAAAAATAATGATCTGGTAAAAATTTCAAAACGCTAGCTTTAAAACTACTGCTTTTTTTTTTGCATAGAAACAGACGGACAGACGGATATGGCTATATCGACTCGGCTGTTGATGCTGATCAAGAATATATTATATATACTTTGTGGGGTCGGAGACGCTTCCTTTAGTGCGTTACACATTTCTGGACAAAATTACAATACCCTCTGCAAGGGTATAAAAAGCAACTATAACTACAAATTTTACTGCCGAAAAATTATTTCAACGTCCTTTGTGAGACAAAGATATAAGTAGAAAAAGATTCATAAAATCCCGAAGTAACAAATTTCCATGATAAGAAGAAATTGAGAACTGTCATCCACATAGGTGTGTGAGTTTTGGGGAAGGTTTAAGAAGTCCACAAGGGTTTTTTAAAATTTAATTTTGCTGTGTTTATTGAACCTTCACTGGAATTATGAGACTAACAATAAATTTTCGAATCCTAATTATTTATAGTGCTTAACAGTCTTTTGAATTGCATTCTGGGAGAAAGGACCAATGATTAGCGTTGGGTCAGAAGGTCGTTGCGGCAAGTCACAAAGCTTCTTGCAAGGCGGTTAGGGTGTGTTAATCAATAGGTTAATTTGCACATGTACTTTTGTTTTTGTTGAATTATTTCTTCTCTTACGAATCTGATTTGAAGATCTCTTTGTGTGCTCCGGTGATTTTTTTTTATTTATCTTTGATTAAGCCCTTTGTATGATATCAATGTTACTACTGCTGGCACTCCACCATAGATGGGACCATAACCATAAGTTGGGTATCAAGAACAGATGCAGAATACTTGGCAATGCCCGATACATAGAAAAAAGCCTCATCTCTAAAGGAACTTCTTTGCTAGATGGGCCAAAAATACGGAAAACTCATAAATTGGTAAAAGGTTTCGGCATCCATACACGCACGAAGCATATCTGTGTACGTCATCACTTCATACAGCAGAAGCATCAAAAGGGCGACATCACTATTAATACAGTATATGCAGACAGAGATATGGCAGCATCAAGCATCAAGAGTGTATATCATCCCTGGGCGTCATACATATGAAATCTGCATCTAATTTGAACTGTAACGTTTATCTATACAAAGGAACGATCTGGCAACTACACTGCCTAATTTCATTCCATTATGTCACTAGTTCTTGTAAAACCACTAACTAAGAAGACGCGCTTCACGAATAATAAAACTTATACTTAACCAAATATAACTGTTTCATGTAACTTATTTGGGCTGCATGTTGATGGTATTAATTCCATTGCCCCAAAAGCTTTAATTATTATATTTTTGCAAATTTAATCCTACAAGAAAGATACGAAACAGCAACAACGTTATAGATGTTTTTTAAGTTCTGACCAATCATTTTTATATTGTACATAAAAACATAAGGAAGGAAAATGGGAATACATACGCATACAGTATGACCTCAAAACAATATTATTGACCCAGCTTATGTTCAATTTTTTTTTTTTTAGCTTTGCTTTATTTATTGAAGCTTCTCCTTATGAGACTAACAATAAGTTTATAAATCTTAAGAAGTACTTAATTAACAGTTATTATTGCAACTGATATGGGTTTTTGTGGCCCTAATAATAAGCTTTGGGTTGGCATATCGTGTTAAGTCTCTCGGAAGCCTGTTCGGATGGGCACGTAGTTTGTTGCTATATTTTTCCATTTGTTTGGCTATTTCGTCTCTGACCGGGAGTATGAATAAATCCCTGTGTAGGTTATCACTTCGAACGTACCACGGTGCGCCGGTGATGGTTCTCAGGATTTTCGATTGGGCTCGCTGGATGATTTCTACGCTACTGTTCTGGCGTTCCCCCATAGCTGGGAACCATAGGTCCTGGTCGGTTTTAGGACGGAGTTGTACAGTAAGACCTTGTATTCTAGTTTTAGGGGAGAATGTATACTAAGAAGCCAATGCAGACTATTAGCTTTTAGTTTGAGGTGTGTTCTTTTTGCCTCGATGTGTCTACGCCAAGTGAGTCGCCTGTCAATATGAATACCTAGGTACGTAAATTCATTTGATTTCGGTATAACAGTGTTATTTAATACGAGCCAAGGGCAATCTTGTCTGTTGAGGGTAAAAGTTAGGTGTTTACATTTTTGTTCATTAACTTTTATTCTCCATTCGGAAAGCCATTTCTCGAGATGTGCCAGGTAGATAGCAAGTTGTGCAGTTGCTTGCCGTGGGCATTTAGAGCGGCTCAGGACTGCAGTGTCATCGGCAAATGTAGATATAGTTAGCTGCCTCGATGATGGTATATCGGCTGTATATAGCAAGTATAGTGTTTGGCCAAGTACGCTGCCTTGAGGAACCCCAGCTTCTCTGATGTGGTCCTCAGACGTAACAGTTCCTCATCTAACTGAGAACACTCTATTGTACAGGTACGATTTTAGAAGCTTATGGATGCATTCAGGAAGTGTTGATTTAATTTTATGCATTAGGCCATCTAACCAGACTCTGTCAAATGCTTGGGCCACATCGAGAAAAATGGCAATGCAGTACTCTCTCTTTTCGAATGCAGTTCGAATTTCAGTTGTGATTCGATTGACTTGTTCGATTGTTCCATGTTTCTCCTGAAAACTAAATTGATGCTCCGGTATCTTGTTATTAATTCGCATGTAGGGTATAACAAATGTCATCAGACATTTTTCGAAGAGTTTTGCCATGCATGGTAGTAGACTTATTGGTCTATACGATTCCATCATCGTGTATGATCCTTTCCCGGTTTCGGTATCAAGGGGAAGTGATCAATTCTATTTATTGCATTGAATAGCTGGCAAATAGTTTGGACGGCACAAAATGGAAGTTCGATGATCATCCTTGGGGTTAATAGATCGCTGCCGGGGCTCTTATTAGCTTTTAGTTCATTAATGATTTTAGCAATTTCAGTTGGTCGAAATTCTATTGGAGCCTGTGTCGTTTGGATTACAACTGTTTGCTCTTGTAAAACGAAATTATTCGTTGCTGGGTTTGGTTGAAACACGTTTTGAAGGTGCTCGGCGAAAGTAGAAGCTCTATGTTTGTCGCTGCGGACCCATTCACCTGCGAAATTTCTTATTGGCAAAACAGATTCTACCCGGGGGCTTAGAGATGGGTGTGCTCTCCATAATGGATATTTTGTGCTAAAAGGTGCTAATTGCTCTATGTAACGGCGTTGTGTGCATTCCTGCTCGTTAAATAGCTCCTTTCTTAATTTACGAGTTGCGTTTTTGAGCCTTTGTTTTGCAGATGGCGATCTATAGGATTGCCATTCTCGTCGTAAGCATCGCTTTTCCAAGACAAGCTGCTCAATTTGAGCATTTGTCTTAGGTTGCATATACTGAAGAGTTGGTTTTTCTGGGGTTGAGGCATGGGCTGCTGCAACAAGGACAGACTCCAAAAGTTTAGTGGTGCTTTCTATGTCAGCCTTGTTGATGATTCTTGGGTTCAGTTCAATGTGCGAGCTTACGAATTTCTTGTATTTTAGCCAGTTAGTTCTATTGGATGTCAATCGACCGGGTGAGTCTTTTAGATCCGGACATTGGAGATAATTAAAGAGCTGGGAGGGATTCGGCCTTTATATGATTATGAGAGATGTTTCTTGTGACAGCAAAGTCAATCCAGTCTTGTATCTTTCCTGGGTCAGTTGGCCAATATGTAGGTGAGCCCGGAGAGGTGCAACTAAGCTTGTTGTTACTTTGATAATTGTATTGTACAATTGTTTTCCCTTAGGGGTTACAAGACGAGATCCCCAGTGCGTATGCTTTGCATTGTAGTCACCAGCAGCTATGAAGCGATCCCATAGTGTGTTGAAAAAATCCTAAAATTGGTTTTCGGATATCGTAAAGCGAGGTGGGCAGTATTCTGCATCAAGTGTTATTTGTCCGTTGCCCAGCTGTATATTTGAAGAAGTTGCTTGTAAGTAGTTTGTCGCAAAGTCGTTGCGGAAAGTATGTTTTATGCGGTTTCTAATCAGGACTCCAGTGCCTCCATGTGCTTTACCATCAGGGTGGTTGGTGCCGTAGAATGTATAACCATTTATTTGGAACTTCTACTTGTTAGTAAGGTGTCTTGGAGAAATGGAGCCATTTCAAGCTTGTATCGTGAAACGCCGTTGGCATTCCATAGAGTTATACGTAAGGGAGCATCTGTATCAATAGTTCCTGATTATGCGTACGATTTTCTATAGTTGTTCTCATAAATGTTTTGTTGCATGGTAAAGATCAATGTTTCAATATTGCCTTGTGGCTGTCCTGTTGGCTGATCAGCATTTACCTTGTTTTGTTCAGCGAGTGGGAATGGAGTTGTAGGATTTGTAGATGCAAGACCTGATTTAAGCGCACTGGCAAATGTTACGTTCCTGTTGGTCAGACTGTTTAAGTGGGCATCAGGTGTATGTTTTGAAGGTATAATTGTGCTCGGCGTGCTTTGCCCACGCATCATAGTAACTTTTCGGTGAAGCCGATTTTTTAGATCCTTATATACGGGGCAACCTCTGTAGTTTGCTGTGTGGTTTCCTCCGCAGTTGCTACACTTTTTCATGCCGAGGTCAGCTTTGTTTGATGGGCAGTTAACAGAGCTGTGAAGCTCACAACAAGCTACACATACAGTGCGAAGGGTACTGTACGGGTCCTTTGCGCTTGTGCGGCTCTTCAACAGAGATTCTACGGTGTAATAGATATTGCAGCTTATAAATGGGGTGAGTCTCGTTTTTCTTCACTGCCCATGAGTCTGGTTCAAGTTCGACCTTGAAGAGAGGTTGTGGCTTTTTATCTTTGTTAAATATGTTGATAACTGTTTTCGGCTTAAAACCTTGTTATATTAGGGCTTCTAATATTTCCTAATATTTATTTCTATATATTTCTAAATATTTCTAATATTTATTTCAGGCTCAAGGCCTTTTATAACTATTTGTATTCCCTTGCTGCTTTTTAGTTGGTACGTATAAAAGTTTTTCCTGGCATCGTTGAGGTATTTGGTAAGCGCTCTGAAGTTTACTTCCGTTTTGACTTGCACTTTTGTTTCGTGAATGTTTCCCTTGGTCAGGGGAATTATGTGGAAACTGTCTTTCCCAATAAGGTCCATTATTTTGTTTACGGGGTCGCTGGAACTTTTTTCTCTGATGTAGATGGGAGGCGGCTTAGGGGTCTTCTTAATGTCTTTATCAGAATTTGGCTGATCGTCTAAATCATCGGCCAAAATGGTGAATCGGTTATCATTGTTGGGCATACTAGTTTTCTGTCTTGTTATGTCACAGATTATTTTTGATATATTAACCGTTGAAAAATTATGCGGGCTTAGTTTTCGCTTTATTTGTATATATCGATCTATACCAGTTTGTATGGTCGAGGAACTTTTTTTTGCTGTGGGGAGAGAGGATTGAGTTTTGCTTTTTATTGATGGAGCGGGTATTGAGGTTGTGGGCGTTTTAACATTCGCTGAAGAAGAGCGTATCGGCAATGAAGCATAGCAAACTGTAGTTGATGTTGCTATAGTTGCTGTAGTTGTGGTATTGGTTACTGAGGTTGCTGACAGCGGAAGAGTTGAGAGTGGGAGAGCTGGGAGCGTAACTGCTGTGAGCGGGGGAGTTGAGTTTGAGTTTATTGGTGTAGCGGGTGTTGTTGTTGGTATACGCGCAGGTAAATTTGGCGCGCATTCTGCTCTCCGTTGCTGAGGGTAACTGTTGGGTCTCTCCAATGCTGGAGAGCAAGATCGCGCCCTTAGCTGCACCCTCTCCTCCGTGAACCTGGAGCACTGCATGAGTACATGCTCTGCTGTTTTCTCAGCATCGGGACAGTAGAAGCTTGAGCTGCCTCTACGTGGTGGAACCGGAGTAGGTATGCCCGAAAGCGGCCATGATCCGTGAGGAACTGGGTATGGTGGTGGTCCAGTTTTTTGTGGCGGCAATCGGCTCATGCAGTTAAATCGGGGATGAGTTGGTAGGACCACTTACCCCGTTGCGATGTTAGACGCTGTTCTGCCACTCTCCCATCAGTCGCTCGTGAGCCTTCAGCCGGACAGCACCTTCTCGGATCTGACAAATAGTCTTTATCTCAAGGTCGATTGGTGGTAAGCCTGCCAGTGCTAGTGCTGCGTCTCTGGATATAGTCCTGAAGCCTCTAATGAGCCTCAGGGCCATAGACCGTACCGCCGCGCGTGCTCCTTTCATATAAAATCCTTTCTTGGTGGCGTTGCTCCATATTGGTGCAGCATAGATCAGCGTTGCCTTGGCTACCGCCACCAGTAGTTTCCTTGCCGGGTAATTGGGACCTCCTATGTTGGGCATGAGCCTGGACAAGGACGCAGTTGTTATTGCTGCTTTCCTGCTCGCGTAGCCAGCTTGATCCTTAAAAGATAGCCTGTGATCAGTCACTACTCCCATGTATTTTAAGGAGTCTTATCAGCATTCTTTCCACCTTCTTCCTGCTGCTCTTCCTGCTCGTTCTTTGTTAAGCCGGCTTTCTCTAGCCAGTCGATGGCCATAGTAATTGTCATATTACACTTGCCTTCGAGGACTGCTATTGTTTTGGCCACTGCTGTTATTGCCACATCGTCCGCAAAGCAATGTAGCTCAGCTCCTAAGGGCCTGTTGATGCCCAGGATTCCATTATACATAATGTTCCACAGGATCGGTCCTAGCACAGATCCTTGTGGAACACCTGCAGAAACACGATAGCATTTCAGGCCAGCGTCCGTATCGAACCAGAGGACACGATCCGTGAAGTAGCTTCCAACGACGATCCTGAGATACTCGGGGATACCCATCGTATGCATGGCTCTGAGGATTACTGGCCATTTAGCGGTGTTGAAGGCGTTCTTCACATCCAACGTGACGATTGCGCAGTACTCCTTCCTTCCACCCAGCCATCTTTCACCAACGAGAGCGTTCTCGGTGATGTTTCTCACCGCCATGAGTGCGTCCAGGGTTCTCTTGCCGTTCCAGAAGCCGTGCTGCTGTGTACCTAAGCCGTAGCTGCTCTCTGTGATTGCCTCTATTCAAGCATACAAGATGCGCTCATTTAGCTTGCCCACGATATCCAATAGGCATAGCGGGCGGTAGCTGGTTGCGGCGTGTGCTGACTTTTCCACATCGTCGGAAAGACCCCGTCCAGGAGGCATTGCCGGAAGGTCTCCCTGAATATATTGCTAACGCCGCTGCCTTGACGACTGCTCCAGTAATTCCGTCCAGGCCAGGAGCTTCGTTGGGCTTGATTTGCTTTGCTGCCTCCACAACTTCGAAGTCTGTAATGCACTGGTCATAGGGGGAGGGAGCTACTGCTGTTGGCCGCCATAGAGTGGTCTGCCTTGGGAATAATTCTGCAACAATGCCAGCCAGGACATCACGGTCAATTGGAGTTGTCTCTCTCTTCCTTAGCTAGCTACGAGTTTGTAGGCAAGTCCCCAGGGATCTCTATCCACGGTATCTAGTAGTTCCTTATAGGCCCGCGCTTTGGCAGCCGATTTGCCGTGCTTAAACTCAGAGCGTTTGCTTCTAAAAGCCTCAACGAGTTCTGCGTGCTGGGTGCTGCCTCTGGCTCGTTGCGCCCTTTTCCTTGCCCTTAGGTATTTCGAGCGTAGCTTTCTTAAGGTGGCGATCCACCAGTACACTGGGGGCTTGCGCTGCTCTTTTTTCCTCCATGGCATGGTTGCATCACACGTTGCCTCAAGCATCTTCATGAGGTTGGCCGCCATTGAATCTGCGTGTCCATTTCAGATTGGAAACGAGTCGATTTGATATGCCAGCATATCTTCATCGATCTTCCTAGAATCCAGGCTTGCGCGACTGACTTTCTCTGCCGCCTCCAAGTCGTGCCCTTCGGTAGGATGCAGAAGGAAATCAGTGCGTGGTCACTCAGCGTTACAATGTCGTGGACTGACCAGCTGGCGTTAGTTATTAACCCTCTGCTGATGTAGGTAATGTCGATGTAGGACGAGCCCCTATCGTTGTTGAAAGTTAGTTTACAGCCGTCGTTCAGCAGTACCAGGTCCAACATAAGCATTGTGTCTATCAGTGCTTGGCCTCTGGGATTCGGTACCCTGCTGCCCCATTCTACTGCCCATGCATTAAAGTCGCCCGCAATGATCTTCGGGCCGCGCCCTCTCGCATGGCTGCCCAGCACCTCCAGTATCTCCTCGAACTGATCTGGGTGTCGTCGCTAGGGGGGAGCGTAGCAGCTGTAAATATGCACTCCTTTTATTCTCGCATATGCTATTCCGCGCATCGGCGAGGCCGCCAATTCCTGTATGTGCATGTTGTTGCAACACTTGATAGCTGCTTTACCGGTCTCGTCTAGTATCATTGTGGGGTTGCCAAGGACAGGGGAATAGGGTTCGCTCAAAAGCATTATATCTACCTTGCGCTCCGCCGCCAGGAGGCTCTGAGCAGCTGCGCAATGGTTAACATTGAGCTGAATAATCTTAATTTGCTCCTGCATTATGCTGAGACTTCGCTTCTTTAATGCTGGCTCTATATGTCTTCACGCAAAACAGCCCGTCGGGTGGTTTTTATCCACTTCGTCGCTGTATAATAGGCACTTTGGTGGTGCAACACATCCCTTTGCCTTGTGTCCTCGTTCACCCCATTGCAGGCAGCAGTCTGACCGATCGATCGCCTTGCAGGTTGTTGCTCGATGACCGTAGCCCAGGCACTTGTAACATCTCGTGGACTTCTCTAAGACCGCAATCGCATCACTCGTGTTCGTCAGAAAAGAGGCTATCTGAGTCCCATCCCGCATCCTACGGAGGCCTTTGATGTCCTCTGGTTTCAGCAGAATGCCTTAAAATTGGGAGACCAGGCAGCTGTGGAGATATCTGCTGTCGTAGCCTCGTCCAATTAACTGCAGGATAGTACTATTCTTTGTGTACCCGTACGTACCGAAACCATGCCTTTTAGAGTTGCTTCCAGCTCGGTCTTAAATTTGGGGACGCTGTCGGAGACTCTTCCCTCTACTTCCAGCAGTAGTTCCCCTTGCTGAGTTCTTCGGACTTTGCGAACATGTTTGCTCAGTTCACTGAGGTTCGGGTGCGCTTTCAGTTTTCGGAGCATTTCCGCATACGAGGCCTCTCCCGTCTTCTTTTGTATAAGTGCCTCCGGCTTCTTCCTCGGGCGTTTAGGCTTAACTTTTTTCCACTCGCCTCCAGTACTAGCCTCCTTGGCGACGGATGAATAGCTGCGCGGCTTGGACGTATTATCATTGTGTTTACGTATACCTTCTATGATCACCGCGGAGTAGTTGCTGCGCTTGGGTGCCTGTGCTTTAGGCTCCTGAACTTTGGACATCTGTCCCTTTGGCAATTCCTTTGTTGGTGTAGCCTTTTTTCTAGGCTTTTGGGGCTCGGTTTGGGTAGAAGCGGTCGTAGAAAGATTCCCTTTAGCGACGCCTTCATGAAGCTCGATCGCCCTGTTGTTGAGCGTCGATAGTTCGAGTAGTACGCTCTTATCATCTATGACGACATGGCGCCGAATTTCAAACTCGGATAGTATCGCATTTATTTTATTTCCTATCCTGGCGAGGATGCTCCGTAGGTCTTCATTTTGGAATCCCGCGGTAACTCTAAGCGCCTTATAGGCGATCCCGTTGGTGATTTCCTTCCGTTCCTATGCGACGGCACGCTGATAACGTCCTTCGTATTGCTAGCGCTGCTGGCTACAGGGGCCGAGTTGTCCAGCGCTACAGCACTGCGGCGGCTAGTCAGTATATCCTCCAACACAACCGCCGGCGCAGGGGTTCCGGCATCCTGCACCGCAATTCCTCCCCCTTTTGTTTGGGACCTCGACATTCTGGAGCACCTCCTGAATGGGTCATCGTCGGTGGGGGCGGGGCCCCCCGCTGCTCTGTCTATTTAGTTCCCGATATCCAGATCTGGCAATCGAGAAAGAACAAAATGAGAAATTGTATTTTGGACCGCATTTACGCACTTGCTTTGGTTTGGATCGCTCAGCCGAACAATTGCACGTTCCCTCGATGTGGCTCTGTGCGATATAAACTTGTTCTAGCTGGGCTGTCTATGTCTTTATGAATTTTCGCGCTGCTTATGTAGAAACACGTCCGTATCGGTCGAAATCCAAGAGAGATCTCTCCTTTCCTACAATGGTTAACGGAGTATGTGTGTAATTTGTTGTTGGTTGCGGCATTGGGGAAGCGCAGTTTTCGCTCCAAGATTTTGGAACTGTGCTTGGCAACGACAGACAGCAAGAGTGCGCTCTCTGGTCTTGGGAGGGCTTCAGCGTTTCCGTAGAAACGAAGAAAAACGCGTTGTTTTTGATTGAAGAGAGCCGAAGTTAAAATACCGCCTCTCTCCGACCACAAGGAAACAAAATCGACCCAGCAACAAGAAAACTCAGAGCCGAGCAAATTCTCTCTCCGGGAACAGATAGACAACACCGACCAAGCAATAAAAAAATGAGCAAGCCGAGCAAAAATTCAAGAAGCATACAATTTTTTGTAATAAAGACTTTCACTTTCATTTCGTACCCCAAGCTGCACAGTTGTGTTTTTCTAAAACTTTCCTCCCTCGGCCACAGGATTGTAACTGGCACAGCTGGACTACGGACAAGGGATTAACAACGCCCACTACGCAATACGCTTATTCTAAAGAGGTAATAAACATGTGACGGCAATGGTTGTGGGGATTTTAGTAAGGATAAGTGAAATAACAAATTAAATAAAAAGTTGTTGAAACATGATGACTTGCAAGTGCAAATAAAACAAAAGAAACAAACAAAATCAAGTTCAAATTGCTTCACAGCCGACCGTATATGTGTACATCAACCGGGATCGCTTGTGCGGGACAATTTACAACATACACCCTAACTCATAAAATGATAAATTAAAAAAAAAATAAAATAAAATAATAATAATAATAATAATTTAAAATTAAAATTTGTACACAGTGATACAGCTTCCTTCGGCAAAATCAAGTAGACATGTATGTGTTTGTGTTACGCCGCTTGACGCCGTGTTCGCTTGTACACTGTTGAATTATGTTGAATTCTTTTTGCACACCACGCACTGCGAGAATAAAACAAAACAAAATAAACAAAAAAAATATAAAAATAAGAGAAAAAAACAAAAAGGAAACAACAAAACAACCCACAAACAACTTAACGTCTATTGTTCTCACATGTTCACTAACCTATTAAATACACTTTTTAATTTACTATTAATTACTTATTTAACAGATTCATTACAGTTGTAAAAAAAAAAAAAAACGGACACACACATACAGGTTTTCTTTTATTTTGGAAAGAATACACACACATTATAATACATATTCAAACATAGAGACACATACATAGTATAAAAAAATATAATATAATACAATATATTACTACATTAATAATCAAACAAAACAAACCAAACAAACACCCATTTTCCCTATAAAAAAAAAGCACATACATACATATTATTAATATACCTATATTTACCTCACATAATATTACTATTTTATATTATTATAATACATAATTATTCGCGATTATTTGCGAACAAAAATACAGATTTCTTCCCAATACACATTAATACACATTGTTAAGGAAAAAAGACAACACTAATAACACAGTTAGGGGCAGATTAGGGCTAAGAAGCGGTTCTAGTCTATCTGAGATAAGGGAAGCGACAGGAACAAAAAAAAGACCATTCGGTTCAATCCCAAAACAATAATTCCACCATTACATTATGGTTTCCGGTAACGCCACATGACCATTAACTCCCACCGTTAATCCATCAATAAACACAAACCTGAATCTACAACTACTAACCCTTGTACATCAACTACCAACCTAAGAAGGCCCACCTGACAATCTTGATAGATTTATAGACAGAGTAGATCAGCTCATCAGTGGACCAAACAACATACGGACAGTACTTACTTGGAACAATCCGTGACAAATTAAAGGCAGGGCAGACAAAGCACTGAATGTCTGCAATGTACTACTTAGTTGGGATGACATCAAAGCAAGCATAAAGTCACTATACTCTAGCAAGAAAACGGAAGAAATGCTTGTTAGAGAGCTATACAATCTTCCGGACAGACTCAGTATGGGAAAATTGTATTACTCAGCCGCAAAAATAAGAAGCGAATTAATGTCACTCGCCAGAGAAGCAGACCCAAGTGGACAATCTCTCGCGGCCAAACGTGACCAATACGACAGATTCTGCCTAAATACATTCTTCGCTGGATTAAAGGACCCACTTAGGTCAGCCATTAGGAATCAAAGGCCAGAGACAATCCAGAAAGCATACGAGTAAGGAAGGATTGAATAAAACATCTCTAGAAGCCTGAACAAACACCAAGAAAACCGACGACGCGACAGCCCAAT
The DNA here is from genome assembly GCA_035047325.1 of Drosophila vallismaia. Lineage (NCBI taxonomy): Eukaryota > Metazoa > Arthropoda > Insecta > Diptera > Drosophilidae > Drosophila > Drosophila vallismaia. The sequence goes on from JAWNPU010000062.1 coordinate 1,441,107, forward strand.
ATACAGGAATCACCCATACGCGAAAGGACAACCAACCAATAGTGACTACAACAGTCGCTACATACCACGACAACAGAACTATAATAATGGCAACAACGCTCGTCATGTACCTCGTTATGATAGCACCAACAATGACAATAATAGCCACTTTATACAGAGACAACAAAATTTTAACAACAATAATAATAGACGTTTCACATGTCAACATAATTCCCATAACGTAATGGTCAACAAGATAGAGAAACTCTGGGCAGGAACCCCTTCCACAATAACGAACAACCGGATCAGACCCTAATTCACCAAAACAGAAATAACCATAATCCAAGCGCTCCCCCATTTAACATCAACGATGATGCAAATTTTCCACAAGAAGCCTAGAAAAGTCAGTAGGCTACATTAGCAAGAAGACTCGCGGATCTTCCTTGCCATTTGTCTTCTTATCACCAAACTCCATGGTTTCAAACCCTCTTAAATTCCTAATAGACACTGGATCTACTTACTCTTTCATAAATCCAGCACTTATTAATGAAGACCACATCAAAAAACTAACCTCAGATATCAATATACACACTGTTCTCAGTACATTCAAAATTCGGGAATATACAGATAAGATAAATTTCAAACAATTAAAAAAAATGCTCAATTTTAAGTTCTTATTATTTCATTTCCACCCCCACTTCAATGGCCTCCTAGGCATGGATGTCCTATCTAGCCTAAATGCAAAAATAAACTTTGCCGAATCCATACTAGAAACACCAGAAACCGCCATCCCAATCCTCACAAGGGCAAACCCTGTAGACACATTACTTAACCTGCCACAAAATACCAAAATGCTACTTCCGCTCCCAGTCAACTTCATGCAGGGACATTTTATATATGAAACCACGAATTTGGATAATCAATTATCCATAACACGCGGTTTATACACCGCAAGCGCAGGATCCGTCTCTTTCGAAGTCTGCAATAACTCAGACCAGATCCGAACACTTTACCTCGAGGAACCGTTACAGGCAGAAGAGTTCTCTCCACGTACCCACCAATACTTAAACTGCATGTCCGCGGCAACAAATACAAAACGAATGGGCGACTAACAATTAAACATACCACTCTATACCAACAACAGATAATATACCGATTCACACAAAATCTTACCGTTACCCACTTGTACATAAAGACGAAGTTCGAAAGCAAATTTCAAAAATGCTCGAACCAAACATCATAAAAAACATCCATTCCCCCTGGATTTCACCCGTCTGGGTCGTATCTAAGAAAAGTGACATCATAGGAAAAAAAATGGCGCTTGGTAATCGATTTTCGGAAATTAAATGAGAAGACTGTCCCTGATAGATACCCTATCCCGAACATTGCAGATATACTAGACAGCATAGGAACGACCATGAATTTCACAACAATAGACTTAGCAAGTGGCTTTCACCAAATCCATATCTTTCGCTAGCAGGAGACTGTCGGACACGGAAATCTGCTATTCTACGATAGAGAAAGAAACGCTAGCTATCATTTGGTTTGTAAGTCATTTCAAACCATACCTCTTCGGGCGTAGATTCAAAATAGTCACAGACCATAAGCCATTAATCTGGTTACAAAATCTGTAAGGTCAGAATCCAAGACTACTTCGATGGAAAACTATCCTGGCCGCTTACGACTACGAAGTCGTATACAAAAAAGGGTCGCAAAACGTAATTGCTGACGCACTCAGCAGAATCGAACCTAACTTGAACATAAACGAAGACCCACCAATTATACCAATCGCTTTGCAACCACTAAATCACTTCAATTGCCAAATAATATTCCGTACCGGATCAACAACTTTAAAACAGGTAGAAACACCATTTACCCATAAAGTAAGACATATAATCACAGAACCCTTACATACTTTCGACTCCGTTACAAATACCCTTCAAACAATCCTGAAACCGAATAAAACATTCGCAATATTTTCACCAGACGATATTTTCAAAATAATAGAAGAGTCTGGTATAATAACTATTTCTTTGAAAATGACTTATACAACATTTTCCGCTGAAAAATATGGCTAACTGAAATTACGGATCCTCATGATCAGAAAAATAAAATTCGTGCGTACCACTTTAATAAAAATCATAGGGGGATAGATGAAACATATAACAATTTAAAAAGGGACATTTATTTTCCACACTTAAAAGACATTATCACAAAAATTATAAAAAATTGTGATACCTTAAAATACGATAGACACCCCCATACGCCATTGATGCAAACCCCAATCGCCCCAGACGGACCATTGGCAGTCGTACATAAAGACATATATTTCATTAACAATACTTTTAACCTCACAATTATCGATAAATTCACCAAGCTATCGCAAGCCTACCCCCTTAGCAATAGGAATTCAATAAAAGTCGCCGATGCTCTAGTACAATTCATGTCACTATGGCGCACCAAAGAAAATAATTTTGACCAGGGCGCGGAATTTTCGGGCTGTCTATTCAACGACCTCTTAACTCAATCCCAAATAGCAGCTCATACAACCTCATTCCAACAATCAACGGGCAACGCTTCTGTCGAGAGACTGCACTCCACCTTAACCGAACTATACAGGATAATCTTGAAAAAAAGAAAGGAAGCAGGCCTAGAACGCGATCATATCCAAATAGTCGCGGAAGCAGTAGCAACATATAACAATGCAATACACTCCAGCACTTCCTATACCCCTTTCGAGCTCTTCCACGGAAGAACTCACATTTTCAACAAAACAATAACATTCGACAATCACCACGATTACCTTAAAAAATTAAACGAATTTAGAAAAGACATATACCCAAAGGTACAGGAACGTTTAAACGCGACCACAGAAAGAAGATTGGCTAAATTAAACAAAGACAGAGAAACACCAGTCCAAGTCGAACATAATGTTAAAATATTTAGAAAAGAAAACCGTAGAAACAATATAACACCGAGATTTTCACTTCACAAAGTAGATAGAGACAAAGGCGTCACTTTCCTAACAACTAAAGGTCAAAAGTTACACAAACAAAAAATTAGAAAAACAGTTAAGAAAACAGTGGAAGAAATATAAGATAGACAGGTACTATTCAATAAAAATATAATAATATAAAATTAAGTAACATAAAAGCCACATTAACAAGAAACAATCTACACTCACAACACTCATATTTAACATTCAGATACCCACAAATAAATAAAAATAAAAATTTTGTTAAATTCAAAATATTGTCCAATTTCGTGACATACACTAACAACAACGTCGACTAATCACCCTTCTCCGATCCGGCCATTTCCCCTTACGGCCTTCTCTTCGGACTGGGGGGGAAGGAGTTAACATACCCCCTCTCTCCGACCACAAGGAAACAACATCGACCCAGCAACAAGAAAACTCAGAGCCGAGCAAATTCTCTCTCCGGGAACAGATAGACAACACCGACCAAGCAACAAAAAACTGAGCAAGCCGAGCAAAAATTCAAGAAGCATACAATTTTTTGTAATAAAGACTTTCACTTTCATTTCGTACTCCAAGCTGCACAGATGTGTTTTTCTAAAACTTTCCTCCCTCGGCCACAGGATTATAACTCCGACGCTCGTCTTGTTTACGTTGACGTTGCTCTCGAATTTCGTTTTGCATTTTTACATTTTGTGTGTTCATATTTTACTAAATACAATTCGTATAAATTAAAATAGGTATTGATTTTAGATGATAGATTAGTTAAATTTTTAACCAACTAATCATCACAAAAGCGTGTTTTCGCACTACTTTTTTAATTACACTTAATTTTACTGATTTTGTGATTTATTTATTTGTTGATTCTACATTAGTTGGAGAGCAGCACGAAACACGTCTGCACTCGCCGACATTTGACCTCGAAAATTGATTTGGAGGTATGGGTGCCAAATATGGGGATATGGGGATGGGGAACATTCAGATTGATTACCAGATGCGAGTGGTACATTCGTATCTCGTCACTGCACAAAGATCTCAAGCTGCCCACAGTCTTTGACGAGATTAAGCTACAATTTAAGACTACAGGAACACAGGAACACACTGGCTCAACGACGTGCCTCTGAGACGTTGCTAACGAAGCTGAAAAGGAGTCAGACGAGGGACCTAAGGGTCAATCCCGTAAATGACCTTAAATTGGTATTCAGTAAAATTATTGTATAATTAATTGTATAACTATTGTATAAAAAAAAGATAACTACAAAGGTGGAAGGAAGCACAGCAAGAAACAAGAAAAAGAGGAAACTGCGTAACGGACACACACATACAGGTTTTCTTTTATTTTGGAAAGAATACACACACATTATAATACACATTCCAACATACCATAGATACACAGTATACTACTGTTATACAGTAGATACAGTATAACAAAATATAATACAATGTATTACTACATTAATAATCAAACAAAACAAACCAAACAAACACTCAAAATTTTACCTATAAAAAAAAAAAATAAAATAAACACACATAAATACATATTATTAATATATCTATATTTACCTCACATAATATTACTATTTTATATTATTATAATACATAATTATTCGCGATTATTTGCGAACAAAAATACAGATTTCTTCCCAATACACATAAATGTTACGGAAAAAAGACAACACTAGCAAGCCTCGGAAAGTCAGTCGGCTACATAAGCAAGAAGACTCACGGATCTTCCTTGCCATTTGTCTTCTTATCGCCAAACTCCATGGTTTCAAACCTTCTTAAATTCCTAATAGACACTGGATCTACTTACTCTTTCATAAATCCAGCATTTATTAATGAAGACCACATCAAAAAACTAACCTCAGATATCAATATACACACTGTTCTCAGTACATTCAAAATTCGGGAATATACAGATAAGATAAATTTCAAACAATTAAAAAAAATGCTCAATTTTAAGTTCTTATTATTTAATTTCCACCCCCATTTCAATGGCCTCCTAGGCATGGATGTCCTATCTAGCCTAAAAGCAAAAATAAACTTTGCCGAATCCATACTAGAAACACCAGAAACCGCCATCCCAATCCTCACAAGGGCAAACCCTGTAGACACATTACATAACCTGCCACAAAATACCAAAATGCTACTTCCGCTCCCAGTCAACTTCATGCAGGGACATTTTATATATGAAACCACGAATTTGGATAATCAATTATCCATAACACGCGGTTTATACACCGCAAGCGCAGGATCCGCCTCTTTCGAAGTCTGCAATAACTCAGACCAGATCCGAACACTTTACCTCGAGGAACCGTTACAGGCAGAAGAGTTCTCTCCACGAACCCACCAATACTTAAACTGTATGTCCGCGGCAACAAATACAGAACGAACGGGCGACCAACAATTAAACATACCACTCTATACCAACAACAGATAATAAACCGATTCACACAAAATCTTACCGTTACCCACTTGTACATAAAGACGAAGTTCGAAAGCAAATTTCAAAAATGCTCGAACAAAACATCATAAAAAACAGCCATTCCCCCTGGAGTTCACCCGTCTGGGTCGTACCTAAGAAAAGTGACATTATAGGAAAAAAAATGGCGCTTGGTAATCGATTTTCGGAAATTAAATGAGAAGACCCTGATAGATACCCTATCCCGAACATTGCAGATATACTAGACAGCATAGGAACGACCATGTATTTCACAACAATAGACTTAGAAAGTGGCTTTCACCAAATCCATATCTTTCGCTAGCAGGAGACTGTCGGACACGGAAATACGCTATTCTACGATAGAGAAAGAAATGCTAGCTATCATTTGGTTTGTAAGTCATTTCGGACCATACCTCTTCGGGCGTATATTCAAAATAGTCACAGACCATAAGCCATTAATCTGGTTAGAAAATCTGAAAGGTCAGAATCCAAGACTACTTCGATGGAAAACTATCCTGGCCGCTTACGACTACGAAGTCGTATACAAAAAAGGGTCGCAAAACGTAGTTGCTGACGCACTCAGCAGAATCGAACCTAACTTGAACATAAACGAAGACCCACAAATTATACCAATCGCTTTGCAACCACTAAATCACTTAAATTGCCAAATAATATTCCGTACCGGATCAACAACTTTAAGACAGGTAGAAACACCACTTACCCATAAAGTAAGACATATAATCACAGAACCCTTACATACTTTCGACTCCGTTACAAATACCCTTCAAACAATCCTCAAACCGAATAAAACATTCGCAATATTTGCATCAGACGATATTTTCAAAATAATAGAAGAGTCTGGTATAATAACTATTTCTTTGAAAATGACTTATACAACATTTTCCGCTGAAAAATATGGCTAACTGAAATTACGGATCCTCATGATCAGAAAAATAAAATTCGTGCGTACCACTTTAATAAAAATTATAGGGGGATAGATAAAACATATAACGATTTAAAAAGGGACATTTATTTTCCACACTTAAAAGACATTATCACAAAAATTATAAAAAATTGTGATACCTGCCTAACCCTAAAATACGATAGACACCCCCATACCCCATTGATGCAAACCCCAATCGCCCCAGACGGACCATTGGCAGTCGTACATAAAGACATATATTTCATTAACAATACTTTTAACCTCACAATTATCGATAAATTCACCAAGCTATCGCAAGCCTACCCCCTTAGCAATAGGAATTCAATAAAAGTCGCCGATGCTCTAGTACAATTCATGTCACTATGGCGCACCAAAGAAAATAATTTTGACCAGGGCGCGGAATTTTCGGGCTGTCTATTCAACGACCTCTTAACTCAATCCCAAATAGCAGCTCATACAACCTCATTCCAACAATCAACGGGCAACGCTTCTGTCGAGAGACTGCACTCCACCTTAACCGAACTATACAGGATAATCTTGAAAAAAAGAAAGGAAGCAGGCCTAGAACGCGATCATATCCAAATAGTCGCGGAAGCAGTAGCAACATATAACAATGCAATATACTCCAGCACTTCCTATACCCCTTTCGAGCTCTTCCACGGAAGAACTCGCATATTCAACAAAACAATAACATTCGACAATCACCACGATTACCTTAAGAAATTAAACGAATTTAGAAAAGACATATACCCAAAAGTACAGGAACATTTAAACGCGACCACAGAAAGAAGATTGGCTAAATTAAACAAAGACAGAGAAACACCAGTCCAAGTCGAACATAATGTTAAAATATTTAGAAAAGAAAACCGTAGAAACAAAATAACACCGAGATTTTCACTTCACAAAGTACATAGAGACAAAGGTGTCACTTTCCTAACAACTAAAGGTCAAAAGTTACACAAACAAAAAATTAGAAAAACAGTTAAGAAAACAGTGGAAGAAATATAAGATAGACAGGTACTATTCAATAAAAATATAATAATATAAAATTAAGTAACATAAAAGCCACATTAACAAGAAACAATCTACACTCACAACACTCATATTTAACATTCAGATACCCACAAATAAATAAAAATAAAAATTTTGTTAAATTCAAAATATTGTCCAATTTCGTGACATACACTAACAACAACGTCGACTAATCACCCTTCTCCGATCCGGCCATTTCCCCTTACGGCCTTCTCTTCGGACTGGGGGGGAAGGAGTTAACATACCCCCTCTCTCCGACCACAAGGAAACAACATCGACCCAGCAACAAGAAAACTCAGAGCCGAGCAAATTCTCTCTCCGGGAACAGATAGACAACACCGACCAAGCAACAAAAAACTGAGCAAGCCGAGCAAAAATTCAAGAAGCATACAATTTTTTGTAATAAAGACTTTCACTTTCATTTCGTACTCCAAGCTGCACAGATGTGTTTTTCTAAAACTTTCCTCCCTCGGCCACAGGATTATAACTCCGACGCTCGTCTTGTTTACGTTGACGTTGCTCTCGAATTTCGTTTTGCATTTTTACATTTTGTGTGTTCATATTTTACTAAATACAATTCGTATAAATTAAAATAGGTATTGATTTTAGATGATAGATTAGTTAAATTTTTAACCAACTAATCATCACAAAAGCGTGTTTTCGCACTACTTCTTTAATTAAACTTAATTTTACTGATTTTGTGATTTATTTATTTGTTGATTATACATTAGTTGGAGAGCAGCACGAAACACGTCTGCACTCGCCGACATTTGACCTCGAAAATTGATTTGGAGGTATGGGTGCCAAATATGGGGATATGGGGATGGGAAACATTCAGATTGATTACCAGATGCGAGTGGTACATTCGTATCTCGTCACTGCACAAAGATCTCAAGCTGCCCACAGTCTTTGACGAGACGTGCCTCTGAGACGTTGCTAACGAAGCTGAAAAGGAGTCAGACGAGGGACCTAAGGGTCAATCCCGTAAATGACCTTAAATTGGTATTCAGTAAAATTATTGTATAATTAATTGCATAACTATTGTATAAACAAAAGAGAACTACAAAGGTGGAAGGAAGCACAGCAAGAAACAAAAAAAAAGAGGAAACTGCGTAACGGACACACACATACAGGTTTTCTTTTATTTTGGAAAGAATACACACACATTATAATACACATTCCAACATACCATAGATACACAGTATACTACTGTTATACAGTAGATACAGTATAACAAAATATAATACAATTTATTACTACATTAATAATCAAACAAAACAAACCAAACAAACACTCAAAATTTTACCTATAAAAATAAAAATAAACACACATAAATACATATTATTAATATATCTATATTTACCTCACATAATATTACTATTTTATATTATTATAATACATAATTATTCGCGATTATTTGCGAACAAAAATACAGATTTCTTCCCAATACACATAAATGTTACGGAAAAAAGACAACACTAGCAAGCCTCGGAAAGTCAGTCGGCTACATAAGCAAGAAGACTCACGGATCTTCCTTGCCATTTGTCTTCTTATCGCCAAACTCCATGGTTTCAAACCTTCTTAAATTCCTAATAGACACTGGATCTACTTACTCTTTCATAAATCCAGCATTTATTAATGAAGACCACATCAAAAAACTAACCTCAGATATCAATATACACACTGTTCTCAGTACATTCAAAATTCGGGAATATACAGATAAGATAAATTTCAAACAATTAAAAAAAATGCTCAATTTTAAGTTCTTATTATTTAATTTCCACCCCCATTTCAATGGCCTCCTAGGCATGGATGTCCTATCTAGCCTAAATGCAAAAATAAACTTTGCCGAATCCATACTAGAAACACCAGAAACCGCCATTCCAATCCTCACAAGGGCAAACCCTGTAGACACATTACATAACCTGCCACAAAATACCAAAATGCTACTTCCGCTCCCAGTCAACTTCATGCAGGGACATTTTATATATGAAACCACGAATTTGGATAATCAATTATCCATAACACGTTTATACACCGCAAGCGCAGGATCCGCCTCTTTCGAAGTCTGCAATAACTCAGACCAGATCCGAACACTTTACCTCGAGGAACCGTTACAGGCAGAAGAGTTCTCTCCACGAACCCACCAATACTTAAACTGTATGTCCGCGGCAACAAATACAGAACGAACGGGCGACCAACAATTAAACATACCACTCTATACCAACAACAGATAATATACCGATTCACACAAAATCTTACCGTTACCCACTTGTACATAAAGACGAAGTTCGAAAGCAAATTTCAAAAATGCTCGAACAAAACATCATAAAAAACAGCCATTCCCCCTGGAGTTCACCCGTCTGGGTCGTACCTAAGAAAAGTGACATCATAGGAAAAAAAATGGCGCTTGGTAATCGATTTTCGGAAATTAAATGAGAAGACCCTGATAGATACCCTATCCCGAACATTGCAGATATACTAGACAGCATAGGAACGACCATGTATTTCACAACAATAGACTTAGAAAGTGGCTTTCACCAAATCCATATCTTTCGCTAGCAGGAGACTGTCGGACACGGAAATCCGCTATTCTACGATAGAGAAAGAAATGCTAGCTATCATTTGGTTTGTAAGTCATTTCAGACCATACCTCTTCGGGCGTATATTCAAAATAGTCACAGACCATAAGCCATTAATCTGGTTAGAAAATCTGAAAGGTCAGAATCCAAGACTACTTCGATGGAAAACTATCCTGGCCGCTTACGACTACGAAGTCGTATACAAAAAAGGGTCGCAAAACGTAGTTGCTGACGCACTCAGCAGAATCGAACCTAACTTGAACATAAACGAAGACCCACAAATTATACCAATCGCTTTGCAACCACTAAATCACTTAAATTGCCAAATAATATTCCGTACCGGATCAACAACTTTAAGACAGGTAGAAACACCACTTACCCATAAAGTAAGACATATAATCACAGAACTCTTACATACTTTCGACTCCGTTACAAATACCCTTCAAACAATCCTGAAACCGAATAAAACATTCGCAATATTTGCATCAGACGATATTTTCAAAATAATAGAAGAGTCTGGTATAATAACTATTTCTTTGAAAATGACTTATACAACATTTTCCGCTGAAAAATATGGCTAACTGAAATTACGGATCCTCATGATCAGAAAAATAAAATTCGTGCGTACCAGTTTAATAAAAATTATAGGGGGATAGATAAAACATATAACGATTTAAAAAGGGACATTTATTTTCCACACTTAAAAGACATTATCACAAAAATTATAAAAAATTGTGATACCCTAAAATACGATAGACACCCCCATACCCCATTGATGCAAACCCCAATCGCCCCAGACGGACCATTGGCAGTCGTACATATAGACATATATTTCATTAACAATACTTTTAACCTCACAATTATCGATAAATTCACCAAGCTAGCGCAAGCCTACCCCCTTAGCAATAGGAATTTAATAAAAGTCGCCGATGCTCTAGTACAATTCATAAGTCACTATGGCGCACCAAAGAAAATAATTTTTGACCAGGGCGCGGAATTTTCGGGCTGTCTATTCAACGACCTCTTAACTCAATCCCAAATAGCAGCTCATACAACCTCATTCCAACAATCAACGGGCAACGCTTCTGTCGAGAGACTGCACTCCACCTTAACCGAACTATACAGGATAATCTTGAACAAAAGAAAGCAAGCAGGCCTAGAACGCTATCATATCCAAATAGTCGCGGAACCAGTAGCAACATATAACAATGCAATATACTCCAGCACTTCCTATACCCCTTTCGAGCTCTTCCACGGAAGAACTCGCATATTCAACAAAACAATAACATTCGACAATCACCACGATTACCTTAAGAAATTAAACGAATTTAGAAAAGACATATACCCAAAAGTACAGGAACATTTAAACGCGACCACAGAAAGAAGATTGGCTAAATTAAACAAAGACAGAGAAACACCAGTCCAAGTCGAACATAATGTTAAAATATTTAGAAAAGAAAACCGTAGAAACAATAAAACACCGAGATTTTCACTTCACAAAGTAGATAAAGACAAAGGCGTCACTTTCCTAACAACTAAAGGTCAAAAGTTACACAAACAAAAAATTAGAAAAACAGTTAAGAAAACAGAGGAAGAAATATAAGATAGACAAGTACTATTCAATAAAAATATAATAAAATAAAATTAAGTAACATAAAAGCCACATTAACAAGAAACAATCTACACTCACAACACTCATATTTAACATTCAGATACCCACAAAAAAATAAAAATAAAAATTTTGTTAAATTCAAAATATCGTCCGAGTTCGTGACATACACTAACAACAACGTCGACTAATAATAATAATAATACCCTTCTCCGATCCGGCCATTTCCCCTTACGGCCTTCTCTTCGGACTGGGTGGGAAGGAGTTAGCTTACCCCCTCTCTCCGACCACAAGGAAACAACATCGACCCAGCAACAAGAAAACTCAGAGCCGAGCAAATTCTCTCTCCGGGAACAGATAGACAACACCGACCAAGCAACAAAAAACTGAGCAAGCCGAGCCAAAATTTAAGAAGCATACAATTTTTTGTAATAAAGACTTTCACTTTCATTTCGTACTCCAAGCTGCACAGATGTGTTTTTCTAAAACTTTCCTCCCTCGGCCACAGGATTATAACTCCGACGCTCGTCTTGTTTACGTTGACGTTGCTCTCGAATTTCGTTTTGCATTTTTACATTTTGTGTGTTCATATTTTACTAAATACAATTCGTAAAAATTAAAATAGGTATTGATTTTAGATGATAGATTAGTTAAATTTTTAACCAATCAATCATCACAAAAGCGTGTTTTCGCACTACTTTTTTAATTACACTTAATTTTACCGATTTTGTGATTTATTTATTTGTTGATTATACATTAGTTGGAGAGCGGAACGAAACACGTCTGCACTCGCCGACATTTGACCTCGAAAATTGATTTGGAGGTATGGGTGCCAAATATGGGAATATGGGGATGGGGAACATTCAGATTGATTACCAGATGCGAGTGGTACATTCGTATCTCGTCACTGCACAAAGATCTCAAGCTGCCCACAGTCTTTGACGAGATTAAGCTACAATTTAAGACTACAGGAACACAGGAACACACTGGCTCAACGACGTGCCTCTGAGACGTTGCTAACGAAGCTGAAAAGGAGTCAGACGAGGGACCTAAGGGTCAATCCCGTAAATGACCTTAAATTGGTATTCAGTAAAATTATTGTATAATTAATTGTATAACTATTGTATAAAAAAAAGATAACTACAAAGGTGGAAGGAAGCACAGCAAGAAACAAGAAAAAGAGGAAACTGCGTAACGGACACACACATACAGGTTTTCTTTTATTTTGGAAAGAATACACACACATTATAATACACATTCCAACATACCATAGATACACAGTATACTACTGTTATACAGTAGATACAGTATAACAAAATATAATACAATGTATTACTACATTAATAATCAAACAAAACAAACCAAACAAACACTCAAAATTTTACCAAAAAAAAAAAAAAATAAAATAAACACACATAAATACATATTATTAATATACCTATATTTACCTCACATAATATTATTATAATACATAATTATTCGCGATTATTTGCGAACAAAAATACAGATTTCTTCCCAATACACATAAATGTTACGGAGAAAAGACAACACTAGCAAGCCTCGGAAAGTCAGTCGGCTACATAAGCAAGAAGACTCACGGATCTTCCTTGCCATTTGTCTTCTTATCGCCAAACTCCATGGTTTCAAACCTTCTTAAATTCCTAATAGACACTGGATCTACTTACTCTTTCATAAATCCAGCATTTATTAATGAAGACCACATCAAAAAACTAACCTCAGATATCAATATACACACTGTTCTCAGTACATTCAAAATTCGGGAATATACAGATAAGATAAATTTCAAACAATTAAAAAAAATGCTCAATTTTAAGTTCTCAATAAGGAACTTGGTTTTTTGTTATTAAACTGAATTATTTTTCGGAATTTGTTTTTCCAATATTATTTATTTAATTTTTTTTTTGTACGACCTGCCCGCACTTGGGACTTGGTGGACTACGCATTTTACGGACCGTGTCGGACTGCCAGGAGCGGAGTCCCACTGTGTCCGTTGCCCCTTTGCTGCCGTTGCTGCAGTGACTTACTTTTGCATAAGCGTTAATTGAACGCCAACTTAGAGTATGGACTGGCAGGCCCCGCCGCGTGCCATTAAGCTTGGCAAAACAATGCCATGCAAGAAGGCCCTCAAAGCAAGGAAGTGCAGCTCGAGCAGAGACTCTAGCTGGAGTTCTTCTTACTCGGAGCCCAGCGAGATCAAGCGCAAAACCGCGCGTAATAGGCAAGGAGAGAAGCCAGACGTCACGCTTAGCACCAGCGCAGCTCTGCGCAGCAAGCTGGCAAACAACCCCTTTGCCCTCCTTTCAAGCAAAGATGATGACGACGAACATGACGAACCCAAAACTGCCTCAGAGGCAGTGGCATCTAAAACGGCAGTGAAGCCGAACCCGATCCTGAAAACCTTCAAGCCTCCCCCGATCTACATCCCAGACGTGACCGACATCACCGCGGTTGTCAAGATGATAACGACTCTCGTGGGTACCAAAAAGGACTTCTCTTACAAAACGGAGAGAAATAATAATGTACGCGTAATGATGCCAGATAAGGAGTCCTACACAGCCCTACGCCAGCACCTCCTGGCACATAACAAAAGGCACCGCACCTTCCAACCAAAGGACGAGAGAGCATACAGGGCGGTCATCAAGGGACTTCACCACTCAACGGACCAGACTGAAATTAAGGAAGAACTCCACAAATACGGCCATACTGTGGGAGATCTGCACAATCCCATTGGCAGGAAATCCAAAGAACCACTGGGGATATTTTTTGTTAGCCTAGAACCAGCGAGCAACAACACAGAGGTTTTCGAAATAAAGGGGATTTGTAGGTCAGTCGTCACCGTTGAGCCCCAACTGAAGTTCAACGATGTTCCACAATGTTTCAGATGCCAAGGATTCGGACACACCCAGCGCTACTGTTTCCTGGAACATCGCTGCGTGAAATGTGGTGATTCTCATGACTCTAGGTCATGCACCAAAAAAGATGCCGAGAAAGCATGCTGTTTACATTGTCAAGCTGATCACCCTGCGTCGTACAGAGGATGTACTGCCTACAAAAAGGCAAAGGCACAGCTATCTCCTAAAGCCAGACCCGTTGAGAGTAGCAACAAACCACCTCTCATCCAAATACCAACTATCATCAATGGTACGATTACAGGGACGTACTTCTTGGAAACCATGCAACACAGCCAAGGAATCGCCAACAAACCCCTCAAACCACTCCCGAAGCCCCAAATCTCAACCAGCTTGAAACGATGTTTGCCCGCATGGAAGGAACGATTGAGAGGATGATGGAAAAGTTGATCCCACAGATGCTTTCGCAGATGTTCTCGCAGATGACGCAGTTTATAGCTCCCTTCCTCAACAGAAAGTGATGCAAATAAGGCTTAATATAGTTTTTTTGAACGCAAACGGCTTGCAGAAGAGCAAAGCCGAAGTAGAGCATCTCATCAAAACAGACAATATCGATGTTCTTCTAGTTTCGGAATCCCACTTTTGTCCCAGATCCTATTTTAACATTAGCGGATATGAACTGTTACATGCCAACCATCCATCTGGCAGAGCACGCGGAGGAGCAGCTATGCTCATCAGAAGTGGCCTTCAGTACACGGAACTTCCCGAGATTCAGGAGGAATGGGCTCAGTGCGCCGTGACCAGGATTTCTAGCCCACAGGGAGATATCACCATTGGTGCGGTTTACTTCCCACTCAGACACTCGATAACCGAGACCCACCTTCAGGACTTCTTCGAGTCCCTTGGACCTCGCTTTACCATATAGCAGCCGGAGACTTTAACGCCAAACATTCCTGGTGGGGGTCCCGCACAAACAACCCCAAAGGCATTAAGCTCTATAAGTACCTACCTGCAGCGGAAAAGTCTGGACTGCCATTCCATTGGAGAACCCACACCCGCCAACGACCCTTCAAAGCAGCCGGATCTTCTGGACTACGCCGTATCCAAGGGCATAGGACACTCTAAGATAACATGCTCAAGCTATGATAAACTGCTATCCGACCACAGCGCAGTAATCTTGCTCCTAAACATCCCCGTCCTCAGAAAAACCCCGCCTAGAAGACTCACTGGGAAACACACAAATGCCCCCAAGTTTACGTTTTGGATGCTTTCCTCCCTGAACTCAGATCCCCCTCTTTCCACACCAAGCAACATAGATGCGGCCATCGAAAACTTAACCAGAGAGATGCACAATGCTGCTGAGTTTGCGAACCCACCTCCTCCGACTACCCCGAGAACACCTGAAAGAGACTTGCACTTGTGGTCTCCTGAAATCGCGGCCCTCGTGGCCGAAAAAAGGCGCCTCAGAAGAGTCTGGTTTTCATCGCGCAATCCCAGGGACAAGACAGCACTTAATCGTGCCACCAAGGAACTGAAGGACAAGCTAACCATCCTACGGCAGGACTCCTTCCATAGATTCCTCAAGGAGCTGGAACCTGGAGACCCGCAGCACAATCTGTGGAATGTCACGAGGCACATTAAAAGACCTGCTAAGAAGATATCACCCGTGCGCAAAGTGGACGGGTCCTGGTGTCGGTCTGAGATCGAAAGAGCAGAAGCCTTTGCCGACCATTTACATAGTGCTTTCTCACCTTTCGATAGATGCACTGCCGAAGAGAGAGCTGCCATCATAAGGTTCGTAGACAGCACAAGTGCTCCTGGCACGCCAATACAGCCCGTCGAACCAGAGGAGATTGTGCAGGAGATCGCCTCCTTGAAATATGGCAAGTCACCAGGTCCTGACCGAATTGATGCAACAGCACTGAAAATCTGTTCCCAAAGGCTGGCTAACATCTTTAACAGCTGCCTCCGTCTAGGGTACTTCCCGAAAGTGTGGAAGCGTGCGGAAATAATTGTCCTCCTCAAGCCTGGAAAACCTGAAGCCAATCTAGCATCGTATCGTCCGATTAGTTTGCTGGCAATCCTGTCTAAAATACTTGAAAGAATATTTTTACGTAGAGTACTGCCAGTTTTGGACGAGGCCGGACTGATCCCTGATCACCAGTTTGGATTCAGACGCCTTCATGGAACACCAGAGCAATGCCACCGGCTTGTTGAGTGCATACTAGAGGCCTTCGAAAAGAAGAAGTACTGCTGCGCCGTTATGCTGGATGTTAAACAGGCGTTTGACAGAGTCTGGCACCCTGGACTCCTGTTCAAAATTAAATCCAACCTTCCAAGTTCCCACTTCGCCTTCCTCAAGTCGTACACAGAGGAAAGAGAATTCCGAGTGAGATGCGGATCATCAATCAGCACGCCTAGGCCTATAAGAGCAGGAGTACCTCAAGGCAGTGTTCTTGGACCCATCTTATACACACTCTACACAGCATACCTTCCCATCACCCCCTCTCGGAACCTCACAGTAGCTACATACGCGGACGACACCGCGTTCCTAGCCTCCGCCAAGAATCCGCAGGATGCATCAGCCATCATACAAAGACAACTGGATGCTCTAGATCCATGGCTGAAACGATGGAACATCGTGGTAAACGCGGAGAAATCCTGCCACACAACCTTCGCATTACGCAGGGGGGATTGCCCCCCCGTCACACTCAACGGGGAAACCATTCCAACGAATGACACTCCCAAATATCTAGAGCTGACCCTGTACCGCAGGCTCACATGGCGTCCACACCTAATCGACAAGCGCAACCAGGCCGACATACGACTCAGGCAACTTCACTGGCTCCTGGGCAGAAGATCCAAGCTCAGGAAAAAATTCAAACTACTCACATACAACGTAGTGCTGAAGCCAATCTGGACCTATGGGATTCAGTTGTGGGGCACGGCAAGCTATTCCAACCGCATCAGAATACAGCGGTTTCAGCATAAATGTCTGAGAACATTATCTAACGCTCATCCGTACCACGAAAACGCAATAATCCACAAAGAGCTTGGAATTCCTTCGGTAGCAGAGGAGATCACACGACACAGTGAAAGATATACAAAAAGACTGGACAATCACCCCAACCACCTGGCCATCAAGCTCCTAGAAAACAGCCAATCCCTAAGACGCCTGAAAAGGAAACACCCGCTTGACCTCCCCCACCAATAGACACCTAAGTCAGACTCATATGATGTACATTCCTTGTACCCCCCTTAATGTCACCACCAAATCATTTAATGATTGTCCATTCGGACAGATTTTAAATATAAAATAAGAATGACAACAAAAAAAAAAAAAAAAAAAAAAAAATTTTAAGTTCTTATTATTTCGTTTCCACCCCCACTTCAATGGCCTCCTAGGCATGGATGTCCTATCTAGCCTAAATGCAAAAATAAACTTTGCCGAATCCATACTAGAAACACCAGAAACCGCCATCCCAATCCTCACAAGGGCAAACCCTGTAGACACATTACATAACCTGCCACAAAATACCAAAATGCTACTTCCGCTCCCAGTCAACTTCATGCAGGGACATTTTATATATGAAACCACGAATTTGGATAATCAATTATCCATAACAGGCGGTTTATACACCGCAAGCGCAGGATCCGCCTCTTTCGAAGTCTGCAATAACTCAGACCAGATCCGAACACTTTACCTCGAGGAACCGTTACAGGCAGAAGAGTTCTCTCCACGAACCCACCAATACTTAAACTGTATGTCCGCGGCAACAAATACAGAACGAACGGGCGGCCAACAATTAAACATACCACTCTATACCAACAACAGATAATATACCGATTCACACAAAATCTTACCGTTACCCACTTGTACATAAAGACGAAGTTCGAAAGCAAATTTCAAAAATGCTCGAACAAAACATCATAAAAAACAGCCATTCCCCCTGGACCCGTCTGGGTCGTACCTAAGAAAAGTGACATCATAGGAAAAAAAATGGCGCTTGGTAATCGATTTTCGGAAATTAAATGAGAAGACCCTGATAGATACCCTATCCCGAACATTGCAGATATACTAGACAGCATAGGAACGACCATGTATCTCACAACAATAGACTTAGAAAGTGGCTTTCACCAAATCCATATCTTTCGCTAGCAGGAGACTGTCGGACACGGAAATCCGCTATTCTACGATAAAGAAAGAAATGCTAGCTATCATTTGGTTTGTAAGTCATTTCAGACCATACCTCTTCGGGCGTATATTCAAAATAGTCACAGACCATAAGCCATTAATCTGGTTAGAAAATCTGAAAGGTCAGAATCCAAGACTACTTCGATGGAAAACTATCCTGGCCGCTTACGACTACGATATTTTCAAAATAATAGAAGAGTCTGGTATAAAAACTATTTCTTTGAAAATGACATACAACATTTTCCGCTGAAAAATATGGTTATCTGAAATTACGGATCCTCATGATCAGAAAAATAAAATTCGTGCGTACCACTTTAATAAAAATCATAGGGGGATAGATGAAACATATAACAATTTAAAAAGGGACATTTATTTTCCACACTTAAAAGACATTATCACAAAAATTATAAAAAATTGTGATACCTGCCTAACCCTAAAATACGATAGACACCCCCATACGCCATTGATGCAAACCCCAATCGCCCCAGACGGACCATTGGCAGTCGTACATATAGACATATATTTCATTAACAATACTTTTAACCTCACAATTATCGATAAATTCACCAAGTTAGCGCAAGCCTACCCCCTTAGCAATAGGAATTTAATAAAAGTCGCCGATGCTCTAGTACAATTCATAAGTCACTATGGCGCACCAAAGAAAATAATTTTTGACCAGGGCGCGGAATTTTCGGGCTGTTTATTCAACGACCTCTTAACTCAATCCCAAATAGCAGCTCATACAACCTCATTCCAACAATCAACGGGCAACGCTTCTGTCGAGAGACTGCACTCCACCTTAACCGAACTATACAGGATAATCTTGAACAAAAGAAAGCAAGCAGGCCTAGAACGCGATCATATCCAAATAGTCGCGGAAGCAGTAGCAGCATATAACAATGCAATACACTCCAGCACTTCCTATACCCCTTTCGAGCTCTTCCACGGAAGAACTCACATATTCAACAAAACAATAACATTCGACAATCACCACGATTACCTTAAGAAATTAAACGAATTTAGAAAAGACATATACCCAAAAGTACAGGAACATTTAAACGCGACCACAGAAAGAAGATTGGCTAAATTAAACAAAGACAGAGAAACACCAGTCCAAGTCGAACATAATGTTAAAATATTTAGAAAAGAAAACCGTAGAAACAAAATAACACGGAGATTTTCACTTCAAAAAGTAGATAGAGACAAAGGCGTCACTTTCCTAACAACTAAAGGTCAAAAGTTACACAAACAAAAAATTAGAAAAACAGTTAAGAAAACAGTGGAAGAAATATAAGATAGACAGGTACTATTCAATAAAAATATAATAATATAAAATTAAGTAACATAAAAGCCACATTAACAAGAAACAATCTACACTCACAACACTCATATTTAACATTCAGATACCCACAAAAAAAAAAAAATAAAAATTTTGTTAAATTCAAAATATCGTCCGAGTTCGTGATTTACACTAACAACAACGTCGACTAATCACCCTTCTCCGATCCGGCCATTTCCCCTTACGGCCTTCTCTTCGGACTGGGGGGGAAGGAGTTAGCTTACCCCCTCTCTCCGACCACAAGGAAACAACATCGACCCAGCAACAAGAAAACTCAGAGCCGAGCAAATTCTCTCTCCGGGAACAGATAGACAACACCGACCAAGCAACAAAAAACTGAGCAAGCCGAGCAAAAATTCAAGAAGCATACAATTTTTTGTAATAAAGACTTTCACTTTCATTTCGTACTCCAAGCTGCACAGATGTGTTTTTCTAAAACTTTCCTCCCTCGGCCACAGGATTATAACTCCGACGCTCGTCTTGTTTACGTTGACGTTGCTCTCGAATTTCGTTTTGAATTTTTACATTTTGTGTGTTCATATTTTACTAAATACAATTCGTAAAAATTAAAATAGGTATTGATTTTAGATGATAGATTAGTTAAATTTTTAACCAATCAATCATCACAAAAGCGTGTTTTCGCACTACTTTTTTAATTACACTTAATTTTACTGATTTTGTGATTTATTTATTTGTTGATTATACATTAGTTGGAGAGCAGCACGAAACACGTCTGCACTCGCCGACATTTGACCTCGAAAATTGATTTGGAGGTATGGGTGCCAAATATGGGGATATGGGGATGGGGAACATTCAGATTGATTACCAGATGCGAGTGGTACATTCGTATCTCGTCACTGCACAAAGATCTCAAGCTGCCCACAGTCTTTGACGAGATTAAGCTACAATTTAAGACTACAGGAACACAGGAACACACTGGCTCAACGACGTGCCTCTGAGACGTTGCTAACGAAGCTGAAAAGGAGTCAGACGAGGGACCTAAGGGTCAATCCCGTAAATGACCTTAAATTGGTATTCAGTAAAATTATTGTATAATTAATTGTATAACTATTGTATAAAAAAAAGATAACTACAAAGGTGGAAGGAAGCACAGCAAGAAACAAGAAAAAGAGGAAACTGCGTAACGGACACACACATACAGGTTTTCTTTTATTTTGGAAAGAATACACACACATTATAATACACATTCCAACATACCATAGATACACAGTATACTACTGTTATACAGTAGATACAGTATAACAAAATATAATACAATGTATTACTACATTAATAATCAAACAAAACAAACCAAACAAACACTCAAAATTTTACCAAAAAAAAAAAAATAAAATAAACACACATATATATATATTATTAATATACCCATATTTACCTCATATAATATTACTATTTTATATTATTATAATACATAATTATTCGCGATTATTTGCGAACAAAAATACAGATTTTTTCCCAATACACATATATGTTACGGAGAAAAGACAACACTAGCAAGCCTTGGAAAGTCAGTCGGCTACATAAGCAAGAAGACTCACGGATCTTCCTTGCCATTTGTCTTCTTATCGCCAACCTCCCTGGTTTCAAACCTTCTTAAATTCCTAATAGACACTGGATCTACTTACTCTTTCATAAATCCAGCATTTATTAATGAAGACCACATCAAAAAACTAACCTCAGATATCAATATACACACTGTTCTCAGTACATTCAAAATTCGGGAATATACAGATAAGATAAATTTCAAACAATTAAAAAAAATGCTCAATTTTAAGTTCTTATTATTTCATTTCCACCCCCACTTCAATGGCCTCCTAGGCATGGATGTCCTATCTAGCCTAAATGCAAAAATAAACTTTGCCGAATCCATACTAGGAACACCAGAAACCGCCATCCCAATCCTCACAAGGGCAAACCCTGTAGACACATTACATAACCTGCCACAAAATACCAAAATGCTACTTCTGCTCCCAGTTAACTTCATGCAGGGACATTTTATATATGAAACCACGAATTTGGATAATCAATTATCCATAAAAGGCGATTTATACACCGCAAGCGCAGGATCCGCCTATTTCAAAGTCTGCAATAACTCACCAGATCCGAACACTTTACATCAAGGAACCGTTATAGGCAGAAGAGTTCTCTCCACGAACCCACCAATACTTAAACTGTATGTCCGCGGCAACAAATACAGAACGAACGGGCGACCAACAATTAAACATACCACTCTATACCAACAACAGATAATATACCGATTCACACAAAATCTTACCGTTACCCACTTGTACATAAAGACGAAGTTCGAAAGCAAATTTCAAAAATGCTCGAACAAAACATCATAAAAAACAGCCATTCCCCCTGGAGTTCACCCGTCTGGGTCGTACCTAAGAAAAGTGGCATCATAGGAAAAAAAATGGCGCTTGGTAATCGATTTTCGGAAATTAAATGAGAAGACCCTGATAGATACCCTATCCCGAACATTGCAGATATACTAGACAGCATAGGAACGATCATGTATTTCACAACAATAGACTTAGCAAGTGGGTTTCACCAAATCCATATCTTTCGCTAGCAGTAGACTGTCGGACACGGAAATCCGCTATTCTACGATAGAGAAAGAAACGCTAGCTATCACTTGGTTTGTAAGTCATTTCAAACCATACCTCTTCGGGCGTATATTCAAAATAGTCACAGACCATAAGCCATTAATCTGGTTACAAAATCTGTAAGGTCAGAATCCAAGACTACTTCGATGGAAAACTATCCTGGCCGCTTACGACTACGAAGTCGTATACAAAAAAGGGTCGCAAAACGTAGTTGCTGACGCACTCAGCAGAATCGAACCTAACTTGAACATAAACGAAGACCCACCAATTATACCAATCGCTTTGCAACCACTAAATCACTTCAATTGCCAAATAATATTCCGTACCGGATCAACAACTTTAAGACAGGTAGAAACACCATTTACCCATAAAGTAAAACATATAATCACAGAACCCTTACATACTTTCGACTCCGTTACAAATACCCTTCAAACAATCCTGAAACCGAATAAAACATTCGCAATATTTGCATCAGACGATATTTTCAAAATAATAGAAGAGTCTGGTATAATAACTATTTCTTTGAAAATGACGTATACAACATTTTCCGCTGAAAAATATGGCTAACTGAAATTACTGATCCTTATGATCAGAAAAATAAAATTCGTGCGTACCACTTTAATAAAAATCATAGGGGGATAGATAAAACATATAACAATTTAAAAAGGGACATTTATTTTCCACACTTAAAAGACATTATCACAAAAATTATAAAAAATTGTGATACCCTAAAATACGATAGACACCCCCATACGCCATTGATGCAAACCCCAATCGCCCCAGACGGACCATTGGCAGTCGTACATATAGACATATATTTCATTAACAATACTTTTAACCTCACAATTATCGATAAATTCACCAAGTTAGCGCAAGCCTACCCCCTTAGCAATAGCAATTTAATAAAAGTCGCCGAAGAAATTAATTTTTGACCAGGGCGCAGAATTTTCGGGCTGTCTATTCAACGACCTCTTAACTCAATCCCAAATAGCAGCTCATACAACCTCATTCCAACAATCAACGGGCAACGCTTCTGTCGAGAGACTGCACTCCACCTTAACCGAACTATACAGGATAATCTTGAACAAAAGAAAGCAAGCAGGCCTAGAACGCGATCATATCCAAATAGTCGCGGAAGCAGTAGCAACATATAACAATGCAATACACTCCAGCACTTCCTATACCCCTTTCGAGCTCTTCCACGGAAGAACTCACATATTCAACAAAACAATAACATTCGACAATCACCACGATTACCTTAAGAAATTAAACGAATTTAGAAAAGACATATACCCAAAAGTACAGGAACATTTAAACGCGACCACAGAAAGAAGATTGGCTAAATTAAACAAAGACAGAGAAACACCAGTCCAAGTCGAACATAATGTTAAAATATTTAGAAAAGAAAACCGTAGAAACAAGATAACACCGAGATTTTCACTACACAAAGTAGATAGAGACAAAGGCGTCACTTGCCTAACAACTAAAGGTCAAAAGTTACACAAACAAAAAATTAGAAAAACAGTTAAGAAAACAGTGGAAGAAATATAAGATAGACAAGTACTATTCAATAAAAATATAATAATATAAAATTAAGTAACATAAAAGCCACATTAACAAGAAACAATCTACACTCACAACACTCATATTTAACATTCAGATACCCACAAAAAAATAAATATTTTGTTAAATTCAAAATATCGTCCGAGTTCGTGACATACACTAACAACAACGTCGACTTATCACCCTTCTCCGATCCGGCCATTTCCCCTTACGGCCTTCTCTTCGGACTGGGTGGGAAGGAGTTAGCTTACCCCCTCTCTCCGACCACAAGGAAACAACATCGACCCAGCAACAAGAAAACTCAGAGCCGAGCAAATTCTCTCTCCGGGAACAGATAGACAACACCGACCAAGCAACAAAAAACTGAGCAAGCCGAGCCAAAATTCAAGAAGCATACAATTTTTTGTAATAAAGACTTTCACTTTCATTTCGTACTCCAAGCTGCACAGATGTGTTTTTCTAAAACTTTCCTCTCTCGGCCACAGGATTATAACTCCGACGCTCGTCTTGTTTATGTTGACGTTGCTCTCGAATTTCGTTTTGTATTTTTACATTTTGTGTGTTCATATTTTACTAAATACAATTCGTATAAATTAAAATAGGTATTGATTTTAGATGATAGATTAGGTAAATTTTTAACCAACTAATCATCACAAAAGCGTGTTTTCGCACTACTTTTTTAATTACACTTAATTTTACTGATTTTGTGATTTATTTATTTGTTGATTATACATTAGTTGGAGAGCAGCACGAAACACGTCTGTACTCGCCGACATTTGACCTCGAAAATTGATTTGGAGGTATGGGTGCCAAATATGGGGATATGGGGATGGGGAACATTCAGATTGATTACCAGATGCGAGTGGTACATTCGTATCTCGTCACTGCACAAAGATCTCAAGCTGCCCACAGTCTTTGACGAGATTAAGCTACAATTTAAGACTACAGGAACACAGGAACACACTGGCTCAACGACGTGCCTCTGAGACGTTGCTAACGAAGCTGAAAAGAAGTCAGACGAGGGACCTAAGGGTCAATCCCGTAAATGACCTTAAATTGGTATTCAGTAAAATTATTGTATAATTAATTGTATAACTATTGTATAAAAAAAAGATAACTACAAAGGTGGAAGGAAGCACAGCAAGAAACAAGAAAAAGAGGAAACTGCGTAACGAACACACACATACAGGTTTTCTTTTGTTTTGGAAAGAATACACACACATTATAATACACATTCCAACATACCATAGATACACAGTATACTACTGTTATACAGTAGATACAGTATAAAAAAATATAATACAATGTATTACTACATTAATAATCAAACAAAACAAACCAAACAAACACTCAAAATTTTACCTATAAAAAAAAAAAATAAAATAAACACACATAAATATATATTATTATTACTATTTTATATTATTATAATACATAATTATTCGCGATTATTTGCGAACAAAAATACAGATTTCTTCCCAATACACATAAATGTTACGGAAAAAAGACAACACTAGCAAGCCTCGGAAAGTCAGTCGGCTACATAAGCAAGAAGACTCACGGATCTTCCTTATCGCCAAACTCCATGGTTTCAAATCTTCTTAAATTCCTAATAGACACTGGATCTACTTACTCTTTCATAAATCCAGCATTTATTAATGAAGACCACATCAAAAAACTAACCTCAGATATCAATATACACACTGTTCTCAGTACATTCAAAATTCGGGAATATACAGATAAGATAAATTTCAAACAATTAAAAAAAATGCTCAATTTTAAGTTCTTATTATTTAATTTCCACCCCCATTTCAATGGCCTCCTAGGCATGGATGTCCTATCTAGCCTAAATGCAAAAATAAACTTTGCCGAATCCATACTAGAAACACCAGAAACCGCCATCCCCATCCTCACAAGGGCAAACCCTGTAGACACATTACATAACCTGCCACAAAATACCAAAATGCTACTTCCGCTCCCAGTCAACTTCATGCAGGGACATTTTATATATGAAACCACGAATTTGGATAATCAATTATCCATAACAGGCGGTTTATACACCGCAAGCGCAGGATCCGCCTCTTTCGAAGTCTGCAATAACTCAGACCAGATCCGAACACTTTACCTCGAGGAACCGTTACAGGCAGAAGAGTTCTCTCCACGAACCCACCAATACTTAAACTGTATGTCCGCGGCAACAAATACAGAACGAACGGGCGACCAACAATTAAACATACCACTCTATACCAACAACAGATAATATACCGATTCACACAAAATCTTACCGTTACCCACTTGTACATAAAGACGAAGTTCGAAAGCAAATTTCAAAAATGCTCGAACAAAACATCATAAAAAACAGCCATTCCCCCTGGAGTTCACCCATCTGGGTCGTACCTAAGAAAAGTGACATCATAGGAAAAAAAAGGTCAGAATCCAAGACTACTTCGATGGAAAACTATCCTGGCCGCTTACGACTTCGAAGTCGTATACAAAAAAGGGTCGCAAAACGTAGTTGCTGACGCACTCAGCAGAATCGAACCTAACTTGAACATAAACGAAGACGCACAAATTATACCAATCGCTTTGCAACCACTAAATCACTTCAATTGCCAAATAATATTCCGTACCGGATCAACAACTTTAAGACAGGTAGAAACACCACTTACCCATAAAGTAAGACATATAATCACAGAACCCTTACATACTTTCGACTCCGTTACAAATACCCTTCAAACAATCCTGAAACCGAATAAAACATTCGCAATATTTGCACCAGACGATATTTTCAAAATAATAGAAGAGTCTGGTATAATAACTATTTCTTTGAAAATGACTTATACAACATTTTCCGCTGAAAAATATGGTTATCTGAAATTACGGATCCTCATGATCAGAAAAATAAAATTCGTGCGCACCACTTTAATAAAAATCATAGGGGGATAGATGAAACATATAACAATTTAAAAAGGGACATTTATTTTCCACACTTAAAAGACATTATCACAAAAATTATAAAAAATTGTGATACCTGCCTAACCCTAAAATACGATAGACACCCCCATACGCCATTGATGCAAACCCCAATCGCCCCAGACGGACCATTGGCAGTCATACATATAGACATATATTTCATTAACAATACTTTTAACCTCACAATTATCGATAAATTCACCAAGTTAGCGCAAGCCTACCCCCTTAGCAATAGGAATTTAATAAAAGTCGCCGATGCTCTAGTACAATTCATAAGTCACTATGGCGCACCAAAGAAAATAATTTTTGACCAGGGCGCGGAATTTTCGGGCTGTCTATTCAACGACCTCTTAACTCAATCCCAAATAGCAGCTCATACAACCTCATTCCAACAATCAACGGGCAACGCTTCTGTCGAGAGACTGCACTCCACCTTAACCGAACTATACAGGATAATCTTGAACAAAAGAAAGTAAGCAGGCCTAGAACGCGATCATATCCAAATAGTCGCGGAAGCAGTAGCAACATATAACAATGCAATACACTCCAGCACTTCCTATACCCCTTTCGAGCTCTTCCACGGAAGAACTCACATATTCAACAAAACAATAACATTCGACAATCACCACGATTACCTTAAGAAGTTAAACGAATTTAGAAAAGACATATACCCAAAAGTACAGGAACATTTAAACGCGACCACAGAAAGAAGATTGGCTAAATTAAACAAAGACAGAGAAACACCAGTCCAAGTCGAACATAATGTTAAAATATTTAGAAAAGAAAACCGTAGAAACAAGATAACACCGAGATTTTCACTTCACAAAGTAGATAGAGACAAAGGCGTCACTTTCCTAACAACTAAAGGTCAAAAGTTACACAAACAAAAAATTAGAAAAACAGTTAAGAAAACAGTGGAAGAAATATAAGATAGACAGGTACTATTCAATAAAAATATAATAATATAAAATTAAGTAACATAAAAGCCACATTAACAAGAAACAATCTACACTCACAACACTCATATTTAACATTCAGATACCCACAAAAAAATAAAAATAAAAATTTTGTTAAATTCAAAATATTGTCCAATTTCGTGACATACACTAACAACAACGTCGACTAATCACCCCTCTCCGATCCGGCCATATTCCCTTACGGCCTTCTCTTCGGACTGGGGGGGAAGGAGTTAGCTCACCCCCTCTCTCCGACCACAAGGAAACAACATCGACCCAGCAACAAGAAAACTCAGAGCCGAGCAAATTCTCTCTCCGGGAACAGATAGACAACACCGACCAAGCAACAAAAAACTGAGCAAGCTGAGCAAAAATTCAAGAAGCATACAATTTTTTGTAATAAAGACTTTCACTTTCATTTCGTACTCCAAGCTGCACAGATGTGTTTTTCTAAAACTTTCCTCCCTCGGCCACAGGATTATAACTCCGACGCTCGTCTTGTTTATGTTGACGTTGCTCTCGAATTTCGTTTTGCATTTTTACATTTTGTGTGTTCATATTTTACTAAATACAATTCGTATAAATTAAAATAGGTATTGATTTTCGATGATAGATTAGTTAAATTTTTAACCAACTAATCATCACAAAAGCGTGTTTTCGCACTACTTTTTTAATTACACTTAATTTTACTGATTTTGTGATTTATTTATTTGTTGATTATACATTAGTTAGAGAGCAGCACGAAACACGCCTGCACTCGCCGACATTTGACCTCGAAAATTGATTTGGAGGTATGGGTGCCAAATATGGGGATATGGGGATGGGGAACATTCAGATTGATTACCAGATGCGAGTGGTACATTCGTATCTCGTCACTGCACAAAGATCTCAAGCTGCCCACAGTCTTTGACGAGATTAAGCTACAATTTAAGACTACAGGAACACAGGAACACACTGGCTCAACGACGTGCCTCTGAGACGTTGCTAACGAAGCTGAAAAGGAGTCAGACGAGGGACCTAAGGGTCAATCCCGTAAATGACCTTAAATTGGTATTCAGTAAAATTATTGTATAATTAATTGTATAACTATTGTATAAAAAAAAGATAACTACAAAGGTGGAAGGAAGCACAGCAAGAAACAAGAAAAAGAGGAAACTGCGTAACGGACACACACATACAGGTTTTCTTTTATTTTGGAAAGAATACACACACATTATAATACACATTCCAACATACCATAGATACACAGTATACTACTGTTATACAGTAGATACAGTATAACAAAATATAATACAATGTATTACTACATTAATAATCAAACAAAACAAACCAAACAAACACTCAAAATTTTACCTATAAAAAAAAAAAAATAAAATAAACACACATAAATACATATTATTAATATACCTATATTTACCTCACATAATATTACTATTTTATATTATTATAATACATAATTATTCGCGATTATTTGCGAACAAAAATACAGATTTCTTCCCAATACACATAAATGTTACGGAAAAAAGACAACACTAGCAAGCCTCGGAAAGTCAGTCGGCTACATAAGCAAGAAGACTCACGGATCTTCCTTATCGCCAAACTCCATGGTTTCAAATCTTCTTAAATTCCTAATAGACACTGGATCTACTTACTCTTTCATAAATCCAGCATTTATTAATGAAGACCACATCAAAAAACTAACCTCAGATATCAATATACACACTGTTCTCAGTACATTCAAAATTCGGGAATATACAGATAAGATAAATTTCAAACAATTAAAAAAAATGCTCAATTTTAAGTTCTTATTATTTCATTTCCACCCCCACTTCAATGGCCTCCTAGGCATGGATGTCCTATCTAGCCTAAATGCAAAAATAAACTTTGCCGAATCCATACTAGAAACACCAGAAACCGCCATCCCCATCCTCACAAGGGCAAACCCTGTAGACACATTACATAACCTGCCACAAAATACCAAAATGCTACTTCCGCTCCCAGTCAACTTCATGCAGGGACATTTTATATATAAAACCACGAATTTGGATAATCAATTATCCATAACACGCGGTTTATACACCGCAAGCGCAGGATCCGCCTCTTTCGAAGTCTGCAATAACTCAGACCAGATCCGAACACTTTACCTCGAGGAACCGTTACAGGCAGAAGAGTTCTCTCCACGAACCCACCAATACTTAAACTGTATGTCCGCGGCAACAAATACAGAACGAACGGGCGACCAACAATTAAACATACCACTCTATACCAACAACAGATAATATACCGATTCACACAAAATCTTACCGTTACCCACTTGTACATAAAGACGAAGTTCGAAAGCAAATTTCAAAAATGCTCGAACAAAACATCATAAAAAACAGCCATTCCCCCTGGAGTTCACCCGTCTGGGTCGTACCTAAGAAAAGTGACATCATAGGAAAAAAAAGGTCAGAATCCAAGACTACTTCGATGGAAAACTATCCTGGCCGCTTACGACTTCGAAGTCGTATACAAAAAAGGGTCGCAAAACGTAGTTGCTGACGCACTCAGCAGAATCGAACCTAACTTGAACATAAACGAAGACGCACAAATTATACCAATCGCTTTGCAACCACTAAATCACTTCAATTGCCAAATAATATTCCGTACCGGATCAACAACTTTAAGACAGGTAGAAACACCACTTACCCATAAAGTAAGACATATAATCACAGAACCCTTACATACTTTCGACTCCGTTACAAATACCCTTCAAACAATCCTGAAACCGAATAAAACATTCGCAATATTTGCACCAGACGATATTTTCAAAATAATAGAAGAGTCTGGTATAATAACTATTTCTTTGAAAATGACTTATACAACATTTTCCGCTGAAAAATATGGTTATCTGAAATTACGGATCCTCATGATCAGAAAAATAAAATTCGTGCGCACCACTTTAATAAAAATCATAGGGGGATAGATGAAACATATAACAATTTAAAAAGGGACATTTATTTTCCACACTTAAAAGACATTATCACAAAAATTATAAAAAATTATGATACCTGCCTAACCCTAAAATACGATAGACACCCCCATACCCCATTGATGCAAACCCCAGACGGACCATTGGCAGTCATACATATAGACATATATTTCATTAACAATACTTTTAACCTCACAATTATCGATAAATTCACCAAGCTATCGCAAGCCTACCCCCTTAGCAATAGGAATTTAATAAAAGTCGCCGATGCTCTAGTACAATTCATAAGTCACTATGGCGCACCAAAGAAAATAATTTTTGACCAGGGCGCGGAATTTTCGGGCTGTCTATTCAACGACCTCTTAACTCATTCCCAAATAGCAGCTCATACAACCTCATTCCAACAATCAACGGGCAACGCTTCTGTCGAGAGACTGCACTCCACCTTAACCGAACTATACAGGATAATCTTGAACAAAAGAAAGTAAGCAGGCCTAGAACGCGATCATATCCAAATAGTCGCGGAAGCAGTAGCAACATATAACAATGCAATACACTCCAGCACTTCCTATACCCCTTTCGAGCTCTTCCACGGAAGAACTCACATATTCAACAAAACAATAACATTCGACAATCACCACGATTACCTTAAGAAGTTAAACGAATTTAGAAAAGACATATACCCAAAAGTACAGGAACATTTAAACGCGACCACAGAAAGAAGATTGGCTAAATTAAACAAAGACAGAGAAACACCAGTCCAAGTCGAACATAATGTTAAAATATTTAGAAAAGAAAACCGTAGAAACAAAATAACACCGAGATTTTCACTTCACAAAGTAGATAGAGACAAAGGCGTCACTTTCCTAACAACTGAAGGTCAAAAGTTACACAAACAAAAAATTAGAAAAACAGTTAAGAAAACAGTGGAAGAAATATAAGATAGACAAGTACTATTCAATAAAAATATAATAATATAAAATTAAGTAACATAAAAGCCACATTAACAAGAAACAATCTACACTCACAACACTCATATTTAACATCCGACACCCACAAAAAAATAAAAATAACAATTTTGTTAAATTCAAAATATCGTCCGAGTTCGTGACATACACTAACAACAACGTCGACTAATCACCCTTCTCCGATCCGGCCATTTCCCCTTACGGCCTTCTTCTCGGACTGGGGGGAAGGAGTTAGCTTATCCCCTCTCTCCGACCACAAGGAAACAACATCGACCCAGCAACAAGAAAACTCAGAGCCGAGCAAATTCTCTCTCCGGGAACAGATAGACAACACCGACCAAGCAACAAAAAACTGAGCAAGCCGAGCAAAAATTCAAGAAGCATACAATTTTTTGTAATAAAGACTTTCACTTTCATTTCGTACTCCAAGCTGCACAGATGTGTTTTTCTAAAACTTTCCTCCCTCGGCCACAGGATTATAACTCCGACGTTTGTCTTGTTTATGTTGACGTTGCTCTCGAATTTCGTTTTGCATTTTTACATTTTGTGTGTTCATATTTTACTAAATACAATTCGTATAAATTAAAATAGGTATTGATTTTCGATGATAGATTAGTTAAATTTTTAACCAATCAATCATCACAAAAGCGTGTTTTCGCACTACTTTTTTAATTACACTTAATTTTACTGATTTTGTGATTTATTTATTTGTTGATTATACATTAGTTGGAGAGCAGCACGAAACACGTCTGCACTCGCCGACATTTGACCTCGAAAATTGATTTGGAGGTATGGGTGCCAAATATGGGGATATGGGGATGGGGAACATTCAGGTTGATTACCAGATGCGAGTGGTACATTCGTATCTCGTCACTGCACAAAGATCTCAAGCTGCCCACAGTCTTTGACGAGATTAAGCTACAATTTAAGACTACAGGAACACAGGAACACACTGGCTCAACGACGTGCCTCTGAGACGTTGCTAACGAAGCTGAAAAGGAGTCAGACGAGGGACCTAAGGGTCAATCCCGTAAATGACCTTAAATTGGTATTCAGTAAAATTATTGTATAATTAATTGTATAACTATTGTATAAAAAAAAGAGAACTACAAAGGTGGAAGGAAGCACAGCAAGAAACAAGAAAAAGAGGAAACTGCGTAACGGACACACACATACAGGTTTTCTTTTGTTTTGGAAAGAATACACACACATTATAATACACATTCCAACATACCATAGATACACAGTATACTACTGTTATACAGTAGATACAGTATAACAAAATATAATACAATGTATTACTACATTAATAATCAAACAAAACAAACCAAACAAACACTCAACATTTTACCTATAAAAAAAAAAAAAAAAAAATAAACACACATAAATACATATTATTAATATACCTATATTTAACTCACATAATATTACTATTTTATATTATTATAATACATAATTATTCGCGATTATTTGCGAACAAAAATACAGATTTCTTCCCAATACACATAAATGTTACGGAGAAAAGACAACACTAGCAAGCCTTGGAAAGTCAGTCGGCTACATAAGCAAGAAGACTCACGGATCTTCCTTGCCATTTGTCTTCTTATCGCCAAACTCCATGGTTTCAAACCTTCTTAAATTCCTAATAGACACTGGATCTACTTACTCTTTCATAAATCCAGCATTTATTAATGAAGACCACATCAAAAAACTAACCTCAGATATCAATATACACACTGTTCTCAGTACATTCAAAAATCGGGAATATACAGATAAGATAAATTTCAAACAATTAAAAAAAATGCTCAATTTTAAGTTCTTATTATTTCATTTCCACCCCCACTTCAATTGCCTCCTAGGCATGGATGTCCTATCTAGCCTAAATGCAAAAATAAACTTTGCCGAATCCATACTAGAAACACCAGAAACCGCCATCCCAATCCTCACAAGGGCAAACCTTGTAGACACATTACATAACCTGCCACAAAATACCAAAATGCTACTTCCGCTCCCAGTCAACTTCATGCAGGGACATTTTATATATGAAACCACGAATTTGGATAATCAATTATCCATAACAGGCGGTTTATACACCGCAAGCGCAGGATCCGCCTCTTTCGAAGTCTGCAATAACTCAGACCAGATCCGAACACTTTACCTCGAGGAACCGTTACAGGCAGAAGAGTTCTCTCCACGAACCCACCAATACTTAAACTGTATGTCCGCGGCAACAAATACAGAACGAACGGGCGACCAACAATTAAACATACCACTCTATACCAACAACAGATAATATACCGATTCACACAAAATCTTACCGTTACCCACTTGTACATAAAGACGAAGTTCGAAAGCAAATTTCAAAAATGCTCGAACAAAACATCATAAAAAACAGCCATTCCCCCTGGAGTTCACCCGTCTGGGTCGTACCTAAGAAAAGTGACATCATAGGAAAAAAAAGGTCAGAATCCAAGACTACTTCGATGGAAAACTATCCTGGCCGCTTACGACTACGAAGTCGTATACAAAAAAGGGTCGCAAAACGTAGTTGCTGACGCACTCAGCAGAATCGAACCTAACTTGAACATAAACGAAGACGCACTAATTATACCAATCGCTTTGCAACCACTAAATCACTTCAATTGCCAAATAATATTCCGTACCGGATCAACAACTTTAAGACAGGTAGAAACACCATTTACCCATAAAGTAAGACATATAATCACAGAACCCTTACATACTTTCGACTCCGTTAAAAATACCCTTCAAACAATCCTGAAACCGA
This sequence comes from Drosophila vallismaia, assembly GCA_035047325.1. Classification (NCBI taxonomy): domain Eukaryota; kingdom Metazoa; phylum Arthropoda; class Insecta; order Diptera; family Drosophilidae; genus Drosophila; species Drosophila vallismaia. The sequence continues at coordinate 1,475,922 of JAWNPU010000062.1, forward strand.
ATAAAAAATTCGCAATATTTGCACCACACGATATTTTCAAAATAATAGAAGAGTCTGGTATAAAAACTATTTCTTTGAAAATGACATACAACATTTTCCGCTGAAAAATATGGTTATCTGAAATTACGGATCCTCATGATCAGAAAAATAAAATTCGTGCGTACCACTTTAATAAAAATCATAGGGGGATAGATGAAACATATAACAATTTAAAAAGGGACATTTATTTTCCACACTTAAAAGACATTATCACAAAAATTATAAAAAATTGTGATACCTGCCTAACCCTAAAATACGATAGACACCCCCATACCCCATTGATGCAAACCCCAATCGCCCCAGACGGACCATTGGCAGTCGTACATATAGACATATATTTCATTAACAATACTTTTAGCCTCACAATTATCGATAAATTCACCAAGTTAGCGCAAGCCTACCCCCTTAGCAATAGGAATTTAATAAAAGTCGCCAATGCTCTAGTACAATTCATAAGTCACTATGGCGCACCAAAGAAAATAATTTTTGACCAGGGCGCGGAATTTTCGGGCTGTCTATTTAACGACCTCTTAACTCAATCCCAAATAGCAGCTCATACAACCTCATTCCAACAATCAACGGGCAACGCTTCTGTCGAGAGACTGCACTCCACCTTAACCGAACTATAGAGGATAATCTTGAACAAAAGAAAGCAAGCAGGCCTAGAACGCGATCATATCCAAATAGTCGCGGAACCAGTAGCAACATATAACAATGCAATACACTCCAGCACTTCCTATACCCCTTTCGAGCTCTTCCACGGAAGAACTCACATATTCAACAAAACAATAACATTCGACAATCACCACGATTACCTTAAGAAATTAAACGAATTTAGAAAAGACATATACCCAAAAGTACAGGAACATTTAAACGCGACCACAGAAAGAAGATTGGCTAAATTAAACAAAGACAGAGAAACACCAGTCCAAGTCGAACATAATGTTAAAATATTTAGAAAAGAAAACCGTAGAAACAAGATAACACCGAGATTTTCACTACACAAAGTAGATAGAGACAAAGGCGTCACTTGCCTAACAACTAAAGGTCAAAAGTTACACAAACAAAAAATTAGAAAAACAGTTAAGAAAACAGTGGAAGAAATATAAGATAGACAAGTACTATTCAATAAAAATATAATAATATAAAATTAAGTAACATAAAAGCCACATTAACAAGAAACAATCTACACTCACAACACTCATATTTAACATTCAGATACCCACAAAAAAATAAATATTTTGTTAAATTCAAAATATCGTCCGAGTTCGTGACATACACTAACAACAACGTCGACTAATCACCCTTCTCCGATCCGGCCATATTCCCTTACGGCCTTCTCTTCGGACTGGGGGGGAAGGAGTTAGCTTACCCCCTCTTTTCGACCACAAGGAAACAACATCGACCCAGCAACAAGAAAACTCAGAGCCGAGCAAATTCTCTCTCCGGGAACAGATAGACAACACCGACCAAGCAACAAAAAACTGAGCAAGCCGAGCAAAAATTCAAGAAGCATACAATTTTTTGTAATAAAGACTTTCACTTTCATTTCGTACTCCAAGCTGCACAGATGTGTTTTTCTAAAACTTTCCTCTCTCGGCCACAGGATTATAACTCCGACGCTCGTCTTGTTTATGTTGACGTTGCTCTCGAATTTCGTTTTGCATTTTTACATTTTGTGTGTTCATATTTTACTAAATACAATTCGTATAAATTAAAATAGGTATTGATTTTAGATGATAGATTAGTTAAATTTTTAACCAACTAATCATCACAAAAGCGTGTTTTCGCACTACTTTTTTAATTACACTTAATTTTACTGATTTTGTGATTTATTTATTTGTTGATTATACATTTGTTGGAGAGCAGCACGAAACACGTCTGCACTCGCCGACATTTGACCTCGAAAATTGATTTGGAGGTATGGGTGCCAAATATGGGGATATGGGGATGGGGAACATTCAGATTGATTACCAGATGCGAGTGGTACATTCGTATCTCGTCACTGCACAAAGATCTCAAGCTGCCCACAGTCTTTGACGAGACGTGCCTCTGAGACGTTGCTAACGAAGCTGAAAAGGAGTCAGACGAGGGACCTAAGGGTCAATCCCGTAAATGACCTTAAATTGGTATTCAGTAAAATTATTGTATAATTAATTGTATAACTATTGTATAAAAAAAAGAGAACTACAAAGGTGGAAGGAAGCACAGCAAGAAACAAGAAAAAGAGGAAACTGCGTAACGGACACACACATACAGGTTTTCTTTTATTTTGGAAAGAATACACACACATTATAATACACATTCCAACATACCATAGATACACAGTATACTACTGTTATACAGTAGATACAGTATAACAAAATATAATACAATTTATTACTACATTAATAATCAAACAAAACAAACCAAACAAACACTCAAAATTTTACCTATAAAAAAAAAAATAAACACACATAAATACATATTATTAATATACCTATATTTAACTCACATAATATTACTATTTTATATTATTATAATACATAATTATTCGCGATTATTTGCGAACAAAAATACAGATTTCTTCCCAATACACATAAATGTTACGGAGAAAAGACAACATTAGCAAGCCTCGGAAAGTCAGTCGGCTACATAAGCAAGAAGACTCACGGATATTCCTTGCCATTTGTCTTCTTATCGCCAAACTCCATGGTTTCAAACCTTCTTAAATTCCTAATAGACACTGGATCTTCTTACTCTTTCATAAATCCAGCATTTATTAATGAAGACCACATCAAAAAACTAACCTCAGATATCAATATACACACTGTTCTCAGTACATTCAAAAATCGGGAATATACAGATAAGATAAATTTCAAACAATTTAAAAAAAATGCTCAATTTTAAGTTCTTATTATTTCATTTCCCCCCCCCCCCACTTCAATGGCCTCCTAGGCATGGATGTCCTATCTAGCCTAAATGCAAAAGTAAACTTTGCCGAATCCATACTAGAAACACCAGAAACCGCCATCCCAATCCTCACAAGGGCAAACCCTGTAGACACATTACATAACCTGCCACAAAATACCAAAATGCTACTTCCGCTCCCAGTCAACTTCATGCTGGGACATTTTATATATGAAACCACGAATTTGGATAATCAATTATCCATAACACGCGGTTTATACACCGCAAGCGCAGGATCCGCCTCTTTCGAAGTCTCCAATAACTCAGACCAGATCCGAACACTTTACCTCGAGGAACCGTTACAGGCAGAAGAGTTCTCTCCACGTACCCACCAATACTTAAACTGTATGTCCGCGGCAACAAATACAGAACGAACGGGCGACCAACAATTAAACATACCACTCTATACCAACAACAGATAATATACCGATTTACACAAAATCTTACCGTTACCCACTTGTACATAAAGACGAAGTTCGAAAGCAAATTTCAAAAATGCTCGAACAAAACATCATAAAAAACAGCCATTCCCCCTGGAGTTCACCCGTCTGGGTCGTACCTAAGAAAAGTGACATCATAGGAGAAAAAATGGAGCTTGGTAATCGATTTTCGGAAATTAAATGAGAAGACCCTGATATATACCCTATCCCGAACATTGCAGATATACTATACATTTCAGACCATACCTCTTCGGGCGTAGATTCAAAATAGTCACAGACCATAAGCCATTAATCTGGTTAGAAAATCTGAAAGGTCAGAATCCAAGACTACTTCGATGGAAAACTATCCTGGCCGCTTACGACTACGAAGTCGTATACAAAAAAGGGTCGCAAAACGTAGTTGCTGACGCACTCAGCAGAATCAAACCTAACTTGAACATAAACGAAGACGCACAAATTATACCAATCGCTTTGCAACCACTAAATCACTTCAATTGCCAAATAATATTCCGTACCGGATCAACAACTTTAAGACAGGTAGAAACACCACTTACCCATAAAGTAAGACATATAATCACAGAACCCTTACATACTTTCGACTCCGTTACAAATACCCTTCAAACAATCCTGAAACCGAATAAAACATTCGCAATATTTGCACCAGACGATATTTTCAAAATAATAGAAGAGTCTGGTATAATAACTATTTCTTTGAAAATGACTTATACAACATTTTCCGCTGACAAATATGGTTATCTGAAATTACGGATCCTCATGATCAGAAAAATAAAATTCGTGCGTACCACTTTAATAAAAATCATAGGGGCATAGATGAAACATATAACAATTTAAAACGGGACATTTATTTTCCACACTTAAAAGACATTATCACAAAAATTATAAAAAATTGTGATACCTGCCTAACCCTAAAATACGATAGACACCCCCATACGCCATTGATGCAAACCCCAATCGCCCCAGACGGACCATTGGCAGTCGTACATATAGACATATATTTCATTAACAATACTTTTAACCTCACAATTATCGATAAATTCACCAAGTTAGCGCAAGCCTACCCCCTTAGCAATAGGAATTTAATAAAAGTCGCCGATGCTCTAGTACAATTCATAAGTCACTATGGCGCACCAAAGAAAATAATTGTTGACCAGGGCGCGGAATTTTCGGGCTGTCTATTCAACGACCTCTTAACTCAATCCCAAATAGCAGCTCATACAACCTCATTCCAACAATCAACGGGCAACGCTTCTGTCGAGAGACTGCACTCCACCTTAACCGAACTATACAGGATAATCTTGAACAAAAGAAAGCAAGCAGGCCTAGAACGCGATCATATCCAAATAGTCGCGGAAGCAGTAGCAACATATAACAATGCAATACACTCCAGCACTTCCTATACCCCTTTCGAGCTCTTCCACGGAAGAACTCACATATTCAACAAAACAATAACATTCGACAATCACCACGATTACCTTAAGAAATTAAACGAATTTAGAAAAGACATATACCCATAAGTACAGGAACATTTAAACGCGACCACAGAAAGAAGATTGGCTAAATTAAACAAAGACAGAGAAACACCAGTCCAAGTCGAACATAATGTTAAAATATTTAGAAAAGAAAACCGTAGAAACAAGATAACACCGAGATTTTCACTACACAAAGTAGATAGAGACAAAGGCGTCACTTGCCTAACAACTAAAGGTCAAAAGTTACACAAACAAAAAATTAGAAAAACAGTTAAGAAAACAGTGGAAGAAATATAAGATAGACAGGTACTATTCAATAAAAATATAATAATATAAAATTAAGTAACATAAAAGCCACATTAACAAGAAACAATCTACACTCACAACACTCATATTTAACATTCAGATACCCACAAAAAAATAAAAATAAAAATTTTGTTAAATTCAAAATATCGTCCGAGTTCGTGACATACACTAACAACAACGTCGACTAATCACCCTTCTCCGATCCGGCCATTTCCCCTTACGGCCTTCTCTTCGGACTGGGGGGGAAGGAGTTAGCTTACCCCCTCTCTCCGACCACAAGGAAACAACATCGACCCAGCAACAAAAAAACTCAGAGCCGAGCAAATTCTCTCTCCGGGAACAGATAGACAACATCGACCAAGCAACAAAAAACTGAGCAAGCCGAGCAAAAATTCAAGAAGCATACAATTTTTTGTAATAAAGACTTTCACTTTCATTTCGTACTCCAAGCTGCACAGATGTGTTTTTCTAAAACTTTCCTCCCTCGGCCACAGGATTATAACTCCGACGCTCGTCTTGTTTACGTTGACGTTGCTCTCGAATTTCGTTTTGCATTTTTACATTTTGTGTGTTCATATTTTACTAAATACAATTCGTATAAATTAAAATAGGTATTGATTTTAGATGATAGATTAGTTAAATTTTTAACCAACTAATCATCACAAAAGCGTGTTTTCGCACTACTTTTTTAATTACACTTAATTTTACTGATTTTGTGATTTATTTATTTGTTGATTATACATTAGTTGGAGAGCAGCACGAAACACGTCTGCACTCGCCGACATTTGACCTCGAAAATTGATTTGGAGGTATGGGTGCCAAATATGGGGATATGGGGATGGGGAACATTCAGATTGATTACCAGATGCGAGTGGTACATTCGTATCTCGTCACCTCACAAAGATCTCAAGCTGCCCACAGTCTTTGACGAGACGTGCCTCTGAGACGTTACTAACGAAGCTGAAAAGGAGTCAGACGAGGGACCTAAGGGTCAATCCCGTAAATGACCTTAAATTGGTATTCAGTAAAATTATTGTATAATTAATTGTATAACTATTGTATAAAAAAAAGAGAACTACAAAGGTGGAAGGAAGCACAGCAAGAAACAAGAAAAAGAGGAAACTGCGTAACGGACACACACATACAGGTTTTCTTTTATTTTGGAAAGAATACACACACATTATAATACACATTCCAACATACCATAGAAACACAGTATACTACTGTTATACAGTAGATACAGTATAACAAAATATAATACAATTTATTACTACATTAATAATCAAACAAAACAAACCAAACAAACACTCAAAATTTTACCTATAAAAAAAAAAATAAACACACATAAATACATATTATTAATATACCTATATTTAACTCACATAATATTACTATTTTATATTACTATAATACATAATTATTCGCGATTATTTGCGAACAAAAATACAGATTTCTTCCCAATACACATAAATGTTACGGAGAAAAGACAACACTAGCAAGCCTCGGAAAGTCAGTCGGCTACATAAGCAAGAAGACTCACGGATCTTCCTTATCGCCAAACTCCATGGTTTCAAATCTTCTTAAATTCCTAATAGACACTGGATCTACTTACTCTTTCATAAATCCAGCATTTATTAATGAAGACCACATCAAAAAACTAACCTCAGATATCAATATACACACTGTTCTCAGTACATTCAAAATTCGGGAATATACAGATAAGATAAATTTCAAACAATTAAAAAAAATGCTCAATTTTAAGTTCTTATTATTTAATTTCCACCCCCATTTCAATGGCCTCCTAGGCATGGATGTCCTATCTAGCCTAAATGCAAAAATAAACTTTGCCGAATCCATACTAGAAACACCAGAAACCGCCATCCCAATCCTCACAAGGGCAAACCCTGTAGACACATTACATAACCTGCCACAAAATACCAAAATGCTACTTCCGCTCCCAGTCAACTTCATGCAGGGACATTTTATATATGAAACCACGAATTTGGATAATCAATTATCCATAACAGGCGGTTTATACACCGCAAGCGCAGGATCCGCCTCTTTCGAAGTCTGCAATAACTCAGACCAGATCCGAACACTTTACCTCGAGGAACCGTTACAGGCAGAAGAGTTCTCTCCAGGAACCCACCAATACTTAAACTGCATGTCCGCGGCAACAAATACAGAACGAACGGGCGACCAACAATTAAACATATCACTCTATACCAACAACAGATAATATACCGATTCACACAAAATCTTACCGTTACCCACTTGTACATAAAGACGAAGTTCGAAAGCAAATTTCAAAAATGCTCGAACAAAACATCATAAAAAACAGCCATTCCCCCTGGAGTTCACCCGTCTGGGTCGTACCCAAGAAAAGTGACATCATAGGAAAAAAAATGGCGCTTGGTAATCGATTTTCGGAAATTAAATGAGAAGACTGTCCCTGATAGATACCCTATCCCGAACATTGCAGATATACTAGACAGCATAGGAACGACCATGTATTTCACAACAATAGACTTAGCAAGTGGCTTTCACCAAATCCATATCTTTCGCTAGCAGGAGACTGTCGGACACGGAAATCCGCTATTCTACGATAGAGAAAGAAATGCTAGCTATCATTTGGCTTGTAAGTCATTTCAGACCATACCTCTTCGGGCGTAGATTTAACATAGTCACAGACCATAAGCCATTAATCTGGTTAGAAAATCTGAAAGTTCAGAATCCAAGACTACTTCGATGGAAAACTATCCTGGCCGCTTACGACTACGAAGTCGTATACAAAAAAGGGTCGCAAAACGTAGTTGCTGACGCACTCAGCAGAATCGAACCTAACTTGAACACGCACAAATTATACCAATCGCTTCGCAACCACTAAATCACTTCAATTGCCAAATAATATTCCGTACCGGATCAACAACTTTAAGACAGGTAGAAACACCATTTACCCATAAAGTAAGACATATAATCACAGAACCCTTACATACTTTCGACTCCGTTACAAATACCCTTCAAACAATCCTGAAACCGAATAAAACATTCGCAATATTTGCACCAGACGATATTTTCAAAATAATAGAAGAGTCTGGTATAATAACTATTTCTTTGAAAATGACTTATACAACATTTTCCGCTGAAAAATATGGTTATCTGAAATTACGGATCCTCATGATCAGAAAAATAAAATTCGTGCGTACCACTTTAATAAAAATCATAGGGGGATAGATGAAACATATAACAATTTAAAAAGGGACATTTATTTTCCACACTTAAAAGACATTATCACAAAAATTATAAAAAATTGTGATACCTGCCTAACCCTAAAATACGATAGACACCCCCATACGCCATTGATGCAAACCCCAATCGCCCCAGACGGACCATTGGCAGTCGTACATATAGACATATATTTCATTAACAATACTTTTAACCTCACAATTATCGATAAATTCACCAAGCTAGCGCAAGCCTACCCCCTTAGCAATAGGAATTCAATAAAAGTCGCCGATGGTCTAGTACAATTCATAAGTCACTATGGCGCACCAAAGAAAATAATTACTGACCAGGGCGCGGAATTTTGAATGCAATACAGTCCAGCACTTCCTATACCCCTTTCGAGCTCTTCCACGGAAGAACTCACATATTCAATAAAACAATAACATTCGACAATCACCACGAAACCTTACCTTACCTTAAGAAATGAAACGAATATAGAAAAGACATATACCCAAAAGTACAGGAACATTTAAACGCGACCACAGAAAGAAGATACTAAATTAAACAAAGACAGAGAAACACCAGTCCAAGTCGAACATAATGTTAAAATATTTAGAAAAGAAAACCGTAGAAACAAAATAACACCGAGATTTTCACTACACAAAGTAGATAGAGACAAAGGCGTCACTTTCCTAACAACTAAAGGTCAAAAGTTACACAAACAAAAAATTAGAAAAACAGTTAAGAAAACAGTGGAAGAAATATAAGATAGACAAGTACTATTCAATAAAAATATAATAATATAAAATTAAGTAACATAAAAGCCACATTAACAAGAAACAATTTACACTCACAACACTCATGTTTAACATTCAGATACCCACAAAAAAAATAAAAATTTTGTTAAATTCAAAATATCGTCCGAGTTCGTGACATACACTAACAACAACGTCGACTAATCACCCTTCTCCGATCCGGCCATTTCCCCTTACGGCCTTCTTCTCGGACTGGGGGGAAGGAGTTAGCTTATCCCCTCTCTCCGACCACAAGGAAACAACATCGACCCAGCAACAAGAAAACTCAGAGCCGAGCAAATTCTCTCTCCGGGAACAGATAGACAACACCGACCAAGCAACAAAAAACTGAGCAAGCCGAGCAAAAATTCAAGAAGCATACAATTTTTTGTAATAAAGACTTTCACTTTCATTTCGTACTCCAAGCTGCACAGATGTGTTTTTCTAAAACTTTCCTCCCTCGGCCACAGGATTATAACTCCGACGTTTGTCTTGTTTATGTTGACGTTGCTCTCGAATTTCGTTTTGCATTTTTACATTTTGTGTGTTCATATTTTACTAAATACAATTCGTATAAATTAAAATAGGTATTGATTTTAGATAATAGATTATATAAATTTTTAACCAACTAATCATCACAAAAGCGTGTTTTCGCACTACTTTTTTAATTACACTTAATTTTACTGATTTTGTGATTTATTTATTTGTTGATTATACATTAGTTAGAGAGCAGCACGAAACACGCCTGCACTCGCCGACATTTGACCTCGAAAATTGATTTGGAGGTATGGGTGCCAAATATGGGGATATGGGGATGGGGAACATTCAGATTGATTACCAGATGCGAGTGGTACATTCGTATCTCGTCACTGCACAAAGATCTCAAGCTGCCCACAGTCTTTGACGAGATTAAGCTACAATTTAAGACTACAGGAACACAGGAACACACTGGCTCAACGACGTGCCTCTGAGACGTTGCTAACTAAGCTGAAAAGGAGTCAGACGAGGGACCTAAGGGTCAAATCCGTAAATGACCTTAAATTGGTATTCAGTAAAATTATTGTATAATTAATTGTATAACTATTGTATAAAAAAAAGAGAACTACGAAGGTGGAAGGAAGCACAGCAAGAAACAAGAAAAAGAGGAAACCTCGTAACGGACACACACATACAGGTGTTCTTTTATTTTGGAAAGAATACACACACATTATAATACACATTCCAACATACCATAGATACACAGTATACTACTGTTATACAGTAGATACAGTATAACAAAATATAATACAATGTATTACTACATTAATAATCAAACAAAACAAACCAAACAAACACTCAAAATTTTACCAAAAAAAAAAAAAAATAAAATAAACACACATAAATACATATTATTAATATACCTATATTTACCTCACATAATATTACTATTTTATATTATTATAATATATAATTATTCGCGATTATTTGCGAACAAAAATACAGATTTCTTCCCAATACACATAAATGTTACGGAAAAAAGACGCAAGCCTCGGAAAGTCAATCGGTTACATAAGCAAGAAGACTCACGGATCTTCCTTGCCATTTGTCTTCTTATCACCAAACTCCATGGTTTTAAACCTTCTTAAATTCCTAATAGACACTGGATCTACTTACTCTTTCATAAATCCAGCACTTATTAATGAAGACCACATCAAAAAACTAACCTCAGATAGCAATATCTACACTGTTCTCAGTACATTCAAAATATACAGATAAGAATATACAGATAAGATAAATTTCAAACAATTAAAAAAAATGCTCAATTCTAAGTTCTTATTATTTAATTTCCACCCCCACTTCAATGGCCTCCTAGGCATGGAAGTCCAATCTAGCCTAAATGCAAAAATAAACTTTGCCGAATCCATACTAGAAACACCAGAAACCGCCATCCCAATCCTCACAAGCGCAAACCCTGTAGACACATTACATAACCTGCCACAAAATACCAAAATGCTACTTCCGCTCCCAGTCAACTTCATGCAGGGACATTTTATATATGAAACCAAGAATTTGGATAATCAATTATCCATAACAGGCGGTTTATACACCGCAAGCGCAGGATCCGCCTCTTTCGAAGTCTGCAATAACTCAGACCAGATCCGAACACTTTACCTCGAGGAACCGTTACAGGCAGAAGAGTTCTCTCCACGAACCCACCAATACTTAAACTGTATGTCCGCGGCAACAAATACAGAACGAACGGGCGACCAACAATTAAACATACCACTCTATACCAACAACAGATAATATACCGATTCACACAAAATCTTACCGTTACCCACTTGTACATAAAGACGAAGACTCAGATAGCCTCGGTCCTGATGAACGCTAATGATGCGATTGCGGTCTTAGCGAAGGGCACGGTACCCGTGGGTTGGTCAAGGTGCCGCATCATCCAGGACATCCGGCCCACGAGATGTTACAAGTGTCTGGGCTACGGACATCGAGCAACGACCTGCAAGGAGTTCGTTCGATCAGACTGCTGCCTGCGATGCGGCGAACGAGGACACAAGGCAAGGGGATGCGCGGCACCACCAAAGTGCCTATTATGCAGCGACGAAGTGGATAAACCACCCGACGGGCTGTTTCGCGTGCCCGACATACAGAGCCAGCCTTAAAGAAGTGAAGTCCCGCCATAATGCAGGAGCAAATTAAGATTGTCCAGCTGAATGTTAACCATTGCGCAGCTGCTCAGAGCCTCCTGGCTCAAACTGCGGCGGAGCGCAAGGTAGACATCATGCTTTTGAGCGAACCCTATTACCCCGTCCGTGGCAACCCCACAATGATACTGGACGAGACCGGTAAAGCAGCCATCAAGTGTTGCAGCAACCTGCACATACAGGAATTGGCGGCCTCGCCGATGCGCGGAATAGCATATGCGAGAATAAACGGAGTGCATATTTACAGCTGCTACGCCCCCCCTAGCGACACCCCAGGACAGTTCGATATCGAATCCCAGAGGACGAGCAGTCATAAACACAATGCTCATGTTGGACTAGGTATTGCTAAACGACGGCTGCAAACAAACGTTCAACAACGATAGGGGCTCGTCCTATATCGACATCACTTTCGAATCCCAAATGGACACGCAGATTCAATGGCAACCGACCTCATGAAGATGCTCGAGGCAACGTGCGATGCAACCATGCCCAGGATGAAAAAAGAGCAGCGCAAGCCACCAGTGTACTGGTGGAGCACCAACTTAAGCAAGCTTCGCTCGGAAGAAGGGCGCAACGAACCAGAGGCAGAAGCCAGCACGCAGAACTCGTGGAGGCTTTTAGAAGAAAACGCTCCGAGTTTAAGCACGGCATATTGGCTGCCAAAGCCCGGGCCTATAAGGAACTACTAGATACCGTGGATAGAGAGCCCTGGGGACTTGCCTACAAACTCGTAGCCAACAAGCTAAGGAAGAGAGAGGCAACCCCAACTAACCCGGAGGTTCTGGCTAGCATAATAGAAGAACTATTCCCAAGGCCGACCACTCTATGGCGGCCAACAGCAGTAGCGCCCCCCCCCCCACCACCCTATGACTTCCCGAGCATTACAGACCTAGAAGTTGTGGAGGCAGCCAAGCGAATCAAGCCCAACAAAGCTCCTGGCCTGGATGGAATACCTGGAGCAGTCGTCAAGGCAGCGGCGTTAAATAGACCCGATATATTCACGAAAACCTTCCAGCAGTGTCTCTTGGAAGGGGTCTTCCCGACGAGGTGGAAAAGCCAGAAATTAGTTCTGCTGCCGAAAGGCAAGGGATCAGCACACGCCGCAACTAGCTACCGCCCGCTATGCCTACTGGACATCGTGGGCAAGCTATTCAAGCGCATCCTGTATGCCCGAATAGAGGTGATCACGGAGAGCAGCAACGGACTAGGTACGCAGCAGCACGGATTCCGGAAGGGCAGGAGCACCCTGGACGCACTTATGGCGGTGAGAAACATCGCCGAGAATGCTCTCCATGGTGACAGATGGCTGGGTGGAAGTAAGGAGTGGTGTGCAATCGTCATGTTGGACGTGAAGAACGCCTTCAACACCGCTAGATGGCCAGTAATACTCAGCGCCATGCATAGGATGGGCATCCCGGATTACCTCAGGATCGTCGTTGGAAGTTACTTCACGGATCGTGTCCTCTGGTTCGACACGGACGCTGGCCCGAGATGCTACAGTGTTTCTGCAGGGGTCCCACAAGGATCTGTGCTTGGACCGATCCTGTGGAACATTATGTACAATGGAATCCTGGGCATCAACAGGCCCTTAGGAGCTGAGCTACATTGCTTTGCGGACGATGTGGCAATAACTGCAATGGCCAAGACAATAGCAGTCCTCGAAGAGAAGTGCAACGCGACAATTACTATGGCCATCGACTGGCTAGAGAGAGCCGGCTTACCAATTGCGGCGCACAAGACCGAGGCAGTCCTACTAAGCAGCAGGAAGAAGGTGGAAAGAATGGTGATCACGGTCAACGGGACACAGGTGGCATCACAAGACTCCTTAAAATACCTGGGAGTAATGATAGACCACAGGCTAGCTTTTAAGGATCATGATAGCTACGCAAGCAGGAAAGCAGCAATAAAACTGCGTCATTGTCCAGGCTCATGCCCAATATAGGAGGACCAAATTACCCGGCAAGGAAACTACTGGAGGCGGTAGCCAAGGCAACGCTGCTCTATGCTGCACCAGTATAGAGCAACGCCACCAAGAAAGCCACTTACTTGAAGGGAGCACGGGCTGTGGTACGGTCTATGGACCTTAGGCTTATCAGAGGATTCAGGACAATATCCGGAGACGCAACACTAGCACTGGCAGGCTTGCCACCAATCGACCTGGAGATAAAGGCTATTTGTCAGGTCCGAGAAGGTGCTACACGGCTGGAGGCTCACGAGCGACTAATGGGAGAGTCGCAGAACAGATGGATAACATCGCAACGGGGGAGGTGGTCTTACCAACTTATCCCCGATTTAATGACGTGGGCCAATTGCCGCCACAAGAAACTGGACTACCACCTTACCCAGTTCCTCACGGACCATGGCTGCTTTCAGGCGTACCTACTCCGGTTCCACCACGTAGAGGCAGCTCAATGCCTCTACTGCCCCGATGCTGAGGAAACAGCAGAGCACGTATTCATGCACTGCTCTAGGTTCACAGAGGAGAGGGCGCAGCTAAGGGCGCTGATCGGTGCCCCGCTCAGCCCTGGCGGCTTGATCGCGGCCATGATGGAGAACAGCGACTCTTGGGAGCGGGGACATAACATCATCAGAGACATGATGAAGCGGGTCCGAACCGACGAGATGACCAACAGAGCCGAAGGCTAATACAGGCGAAGTACACGATATACGATGGAAGGAGAACAAATACCCAGTGACACCAGGGATGAAGGACGCGCGCCACTAGGCCATACAACAAGGAAGGGAGTACAACCAGGCTCCACATCCTGCTCACCGAAGAAATAACTTGACTGGAAGTCCCGGTGAGCTTGCAAAGGACGGAAGAGCATACGGAGGTTTTTGTTTTTAGTACGTAGGCATAACTCTACTAGGGGGGTTATGAATCGTGCATGCCAGCTACGGACGGTAGGTGGTATCTTTGGAAGATTTTAATTTTCCTACCGTAAAGAATAATAAAAAAAAAACCCGAATAAATTATTCAAATTACATAAAGACGAAGTTCGAAAGCAAATTTCAAAAATGCTCGAACAAAACGTCATAAAAAACAGCCATTCCAACTGGATTTCACCCGTCTGGGTCGTACCTAAGAAAAGTGACATCATAGGAAAAAAAATGGCGCTTGGTAATCGATTTTCGGAAATTAAATGAGAAGACTGTCCCTGATAGATACTCATCCCGAACATTGCAGATATACTAGACAGCATAGGAACGACCATGTATTTCACAACAATAGACTTAGCAAGAGTCTTTCACCAAATCCATATCTTTCGCTAGCAGGACACTGTCGGACACGGAAATCCGCTATTCTACGATAGAGAAAGAAATGCTAGCTATCATTTGGTTGTAAGTCATTTCAGACCATACCTCTTCGGGCGTAGATTCAAAATAGTCACAGACCATAAGCCATTAATCTGGTTAGAAAATCTGAAAGGTCAGAATCCAAGACTACTTCGATGGAAAACTATCCTGGCCGCTTACGACTACGAAGTCGTATACAAAAAAGGGTCGCAAAACGTAGTTGCTGAGCACACAGCAGAATCGAACCTAACTTGAACATAAACGAAGACGCACAAATTATACCAATCGCTTTGCAACCACTAAATCACTTCAATTGCCAAATAATATTCCGTACCGGATCAACAACTTTAAGACAGGTAGAAACACCATTTACCCATAAAGTAAGACATATAATCACAGAACCCTTACATACTTTCGACTCCGTTACAAATACCCTTCAAACAATCCTGAAACCGAATAAAACATTCGCAATATTTGCACCAGACGATATTTTCAAAATAATAGAAGAGTCTGGTATAATAACTATTTCTTTGAAAATGACTTATACAACATTTTCCGCTGAAAAATATGGCTGACTGAAATTACGGATCCTCATGATCAGAAAAATAAAATTCGTGCGTACCACTTTAATAAAAATCATAGGGGGATAGATGAAACATATAACGATTTAAAAAGGGACATTTATTTTCCACACTAAAAAGACATTATCACAAAAATTATAAAAAATTGTGATACCTTAAAATACGATAGACACCCCCATACGCCATTGATGCAAACCCCAATCGCCCCAGACGGACCATTGGCAGTCGTACATAAAGACATATATTTCATTAACAATACTTTTAACCTCACAATTATCGATAAATTCACCAAGCTATCGCAAGCCTACCCCCTTAGCAATAGGAATTCAATAAAAGTCGCCGATGCTCTAGTACAATTCATGTCACTATGGCGCACCAAAGAAAATAATTGTTGACCAGGGCGCGGAATTTTCGGGCTGTCTATTCAACGACCTCTTAACTCAATCCCAAATAGCAGCTCATACAACCTCATTCCAACAATCAACGGGCAACGCTTCTGTCGAGAAACTGCACTCCACCTTAACCGAACTATACAGGATAATCTTGAAAAAAAGAAAGGAAGCAGGCCTAGAACGCGATCATATCCAAATAGTCGCGGAAGTAGTAGCAACATATAACAATGCAATACACTCCAGCACTTCCTATACCCTTTCGAGCTCTTCCACGGAAGAACTCACATTTTCAACAAAACAATAACATTCGACAATCACCACGATTACCATAAGAAATTAAACGAATTTAGAAAAGACATATACCCAAAAGTACAGGAACATTTAAACGCGACCACAGAAAGAAGATTGGCTAAATTAAACAAAGACAGAGAAACACCAGTCCAAGTCGAACATAATGTTAAAATATTTAGAAAAGAAAACCGTAGAAACAATGTTCTCTTCCGCGCGCAGCTTTTGTTGATTTTATCGTAAGTATCGTAGTCGTTCGCTCTCAATCTTCGCGTACATGTCGACCATAAATTGTTGACAAGGCTCACGACATTGTAAAATGACGTTGTCCAGGCCACGTCTAATCATTAATCGGTTCGCATAATAATCCTTTGAGCTAACGTTCTTGTTTGTTTGAGCTCCTGTAATATTTGTTCATAAAAATTAATTTAAATTTATTACGTTCAATAATTTAATTATTTTGTTAAATTATTAATGATCAAATTAATAATCAATGAAGTACCTCTTTGTTTTATGTTTATGCAATATCCGTCTTGTCCCTTCCAGAATATTAGCGGATATTGGAGAGCGTCATATGAACGATGTGTGTCAGCAATGAACTGAAGATTATTATTTCTTCTACGAATCACAATTTCTCGTGCAGCTGTACAATCGCCAACCATGATTCCAGCAACATCAACAACGGGTGCATTGAATCTACGAATATGCTCTCCAGCTGGTGTTTTATCAGGATTAATGACGATAGCGTGATTATCGCTTTGTAATTGGTGCAAATGTGATTTGAATATTTTCAACAACTCGTTGTGCTCGTTTAAAAGAGCATCTAGCTCACTGACGATGCGCCTGGCATAAAGTGAATCAAGGTTATTATAATCACAACGTGCATTCACGCGATTGGCAAGTGCGCTTCCGGAATCCTCGCCGCCCATAGAGTAGATTTGTAAGAATTTATGTGGTTCGTTTGGCATTGGCAGCAGTGAGCCTATTTTATGATAAACTTGGACTCTGATATTGAATGTAGAATTGAATTGTTGATAATTTGTATTAGTATTTCGAACTATTTCTGTTGCTCCGAACGATGTCATTTGAAAGCATGAATTGAATCTTCGAATTGACTTCAGGAACACGTTAGAATCTGGATCCGTGCCGATAAGTAAGCTGTTCAATAGTTCAGGTGGTGTTTCAATTTCAGGTAGTTGCACTTTTCCTGACGCGCAACACATCCCAGCTGGCTCATTTTTGAATTTCAGAGCATGACAATGCGGACATTCGTTGTCCATAGCACCAATTACCACTTTTGAATGAGCATAATATTCAATATCTGGCTCATACTGGAATGCTAGACGCAGGAATGAATCAGATATAAATGCTCGATGTACCTGTTGTCGGTCATTTGTTCTTCGTCTATTGACTTTGAAACGGCGTGATTGTCGTTGTTCTAATCTTCTGACTTTATTGCGTTCAGCTCGTGTATCTTCTGGCTCTTCTTGATGCAATTGCGCCGTTCTGACACGTGCATCAGTATTTTGTTACTGGATTTGTTCTTCTGTTCTTTCGGATCTGCTATTTCGCAAGTTTCGAGCTCTACTTAATAGAATTAATAGAATAAATAGAATTAATGAAATTATTGAATAATGAAAAATGTTGAAAGTATAATTAGGGCCAGGATTTTTGCCGCAGTTTTGAAATAATTAGTTTTAATTTATGAAATTATAACAAAAATATAAGTTTTATGGAAAAAATTTTCGAACAAAATTAAACAATTAAATTTTATGAAAACATTGTCTCTTATAATTTTTTCATACAACCAATATTTCCATTGTCAGTTCACCCGTCTGGGTCGTACCTAAGAAAAGTGACATCATAGGAAAAAAAATGGAGCTTGGTAATCGATATTCGGAAATTAAATGAGAAGAATGCCCCTGCCACGTTCCAACGCGTTATGGACAACGTTTTAGGTGACTTAGTCGGTAAGGCAGGGGAAGAAATCTATAATAATAGACGATAAATTTAAACAAGCATTCGAAACGTCGAAGGATCTTCTTTGTAATGATCCTATACTCATATACCCTGATTTCAATAAACCGTTCACGCTGACCACATACGCAAGTAATTATGCGATGGGCTCTGTGTTGTCACAAGGCCCAGACACTAGCAGGACACTGTCGGACACGGAAATCCGCTATTCTACGATAGAGAAAGAAATGCTAGCTATCATTTGGTTTGTAAGTCATTTCAGACCATACCTCTTCGGGCGTAGATTCAAAATAGTCACAGACCATAAGCCATTAATCTGGTTAGAAAATCTGAAAGGTCAGAATCCAAGACTACTTCGATGGAAAACTATCCTGGCCGCTTACGACTACGAAGTCGTATACAAAAAAGGGTCGCAAAACGTAGTTGCTGAGCACACAGCAGAATCGAACCTAACTTGAACATAAACGAAGACGCACAAATTATACCAATCGCTTTGCAACCACTAAATCACTTCAATTGCCAAATAATATTCCGTACCGGATCAACAACTTTAAGACAGGTAGAAACACCATTTACCCATAAAGTAAGACATATAATCACAGAACCCTTACATACTTTCGACTCCGTTACAAATACCCTTCAAACAATCCTGAAACCGAATAAAACATTCGCAATATTTGCACAAGACGATATTTTCAAAATTTTCTTTGAAAATGACTTATACAACATTTCCGCTGAAAAATATGGCTAACTGAAATTACGGATCCTTATGATCAGAAAAATTAAATTCGTGCGTACCATTTAAGAAGAAAGACCTGTGCTACAGACCAATTCAACCAAATACCTTGGTCTTACATTGGATCGCAAACTCACCTTCGCCAAGTACATCACCGCCACTAGAACCGGATGCGAGTGGTACATTTGTAACTCGTCACTGCACGAAGATCTCAAGCTGCCCACAGTCTTTGACGAGATTAATAACCACTCCAGCCGTTACAATTTAAGACTACAGGAGCACAGGAACACACTGGCACAACGACGTGCCTCTAACACGTTGCTAACAAGGCTAAAAAGGAGTCAGCCGAGGGACTTAATAACACGATACCCTAGGGGTCAATCCCGTAGATGACCTTAAATTAGTATTTAGTAAAATTATTGTATAATAAATTTTCAAGTTTTAAGCTAGGCAAGTGTCTAGCCGGTGCGCCTTTTGGTCTGAAATAAATAAAGGAAGCAAGGCTTTAAAGGGGTTGCTGGTGACCCCGGTTGCCTTAATAAATATTAAAAAAAAAAAATTGTGGAAAATTTTGTTCAACGAAACAAATCATTCAGATGGAAAAGCATACGTCTAAAACGGTACCTGATTAGAACAACATCACCATAGCGAGTTTGCAAATAATTACTTTTAGGCCACAAGAATATAAAAACGCCCAACGCCGCTATATAGAACAACTATCAATTTCAAGCAGTAAAGACTCACTATGGAAAGCTCATACCTGTTTAACTGGCAGGCAATGGCAGGCAAGGACCATTTAGTCTCATCTTGGTTTAGGCTTATAAGCCTATTGTCTTGTCTCTCAAAACTATTTAAAAAATGTCTGAAGACCCGAATAACCCCCTAATCACTAATCTTATTCCAGCGCATCGGTTCGCTTTTCGAGAGAAACATGCAACCATCGAACAAATCAAACCATCGAACGAAATCGAACCATCAAAGTCAATCGAATAACATCAGAAATACGATCTGCTTCCGAAAAACGGGAATATTGTACAGCAATATTTTTGGATGCAATGCTACCCAATAACATCTCAAAACGCCTGAAGTCGTATCTCTACCTCAGAACCATTTCTGTGAGATACAACTTTGACATGGCCGACAACTACTTTGTAAACGCTTTTGTTTCGTAAGGTGCGTACTTGGAAACACGCTATACGTCCTTTATACATCAGACTTACCCTAAAGCAGACTACTAACGACTTCTACCTCTTCCGACGATACAGCGATCTTAAGTCGATCCAAATGGCCGATCCATTCTCGCTCAATCAGCAATATTGTCCTTCAATCACTTTAAACAACACGGTACTCCCGAAAGCAAATGAAGTCACGTATCTTGAAGTGCACCTTGACCGACCTCTCACCTGGCGCAGGCACATCAAAGCCAAAAGAACATATCTTAAGCTTAAGTCCAGTAGTCTCCACTGGCTTATCAACTCTTGGTCATTCCTCTGGACTACAGGGTCCTTACTCTACAACTCCGTACTAAAACCAATTTGCACGTACGGCTCCCAAGTATGGGAGAGTGCCAGCAGTAGTAACATTAATATCATGCAAAGGGCTCAATCAAATATACTGACAACTTTTTCTACTGTTACTATTTATAGTAACTTCTACTGCACAGATTCATAATTTCTATCGAGTATTGACATATTTACATACTTAAACCTAACTAGGGAGGCATGATTTATATATCTTCTATCTATATCTTCTATCTATATCTTCTATCTATATCTTCTATCTGCGACTGCACCACACGAATTTTGTTGAGCTGCGACTTTGCGGCGATGCCATACACTTGGATGCCATATTTCCAAATAGGAGCCAAGACAGCCTTATAGATTTTGGCCTTGTTTGAAATTGAAAGTTTGTTTCCAGGCCTAAGGAGCCAAGCCATGCTGTTCGCCTTTTTTTTGAGCCGCCGAGTTACATCCGTTACATGGCGTTGAAATGTAAGTCGCTTATCCAGAGTGACACCGAGGTATTTGTGGGCGTTCGATTGTTTGAGGAGCTCTCCATGCAGAAACACACCTGGTGATGTGTCTTTTCTCAGTGTGTACGTCACGGAGACACACTTTTCCGGATTGACTGCGATGTTCCAGCGTAGGGCCCAGTTCTCAAATTATTTTAGGTAAAGCTGAAGCGTATCGGTGGCTGTATAGACGCAAGTATCTCTGGCCAGGACTGCAGTGTCATCAGCAAAGGTGGCAACTAGCAGGTCATTGCGATCTCTAAGCGACATTTAGTCAGCTGAGGGCATGTCGTGCGTATACAGGCTATATAGTGTTGGACCTAACACACTTCCCTGGGGTACACCTGCTCTGAATCTTTTTGTTTGGGAGGACAGTCCGTCCTGTACTACTTTAAAGAATCGCTCGTGTAGGAAACTTTTTATTATCAAAAAGAGTTGAGGATTTAGTAGGCTTTTCAGCTTGTACAAAAGTCCTTCATGCCACACTCTGTCGAAAGCCTGCTGGATGTCCAGAAAAGCTCCAACGACGTACTCCTTTCCATGGAAACCTTCCAGCACAAAATTCACTACGGGGTGTAGCTGTTCAGGTGTGCCATGCCTAAGTCTAAAACCAAACTGAAACTTCGGAATAGCTTTTTGGACCTTACGGGATTCGGGCAATCTTCTCAGGATGCACCTCTCAAGTAATTTGCCAAATGCTGGAAGCAAGCTTATTGGGCGATAGGAGTCTAATTCCTCTGCTGGCTTCCCATTTTTATGGACCATAATGATATTCGGCTTCTTCCAGGCACTTGGGAAGTGTCCAAGTCGAAGAGCAGAATTAAAAAAACAGAACAAGGAATAACAAAGCTCTTTGGGGCATCAGCTTAATGGAGCGGTTGTCAATATGATCCTCACCAGGAGCCTTGTTGTTGCGAAGGGATTTGATATCATCTTCCCATTCCGTGAGTTTAATAGGCTTTACAGGAAGAGCCATCTGCAATGGGACTTCTAGGGATTCAGCAACCACTTGTATTCGTCTTGGCGATGCTGTCTCGAACGGCTGGAATCTTTCCTCTAGGTTTCTGGCAAACGCTTCAGCTCTGTCCTGAGGTGATTTTGCCCAAGTGCCATCTGGGTTACGAACTGGAAAGTTTGGAGCAACTTGTCTCTTGAATCTCTTCGTGAGCTACCAGAACCCGAATTTTGAGTTTTTATCGGCAGTAGCTTTCCCGAGGAACGCGTCAGTTGCTTCTCTTTTCAGGTTGGCCACTACTTTTCTCACCCGATTTGATATCCTTCGGTACAATCTGTCAATTATTAGGTCATTGGTCCTGATGAACTCACGCCGAAGAAGTTTCTTGAGAGTTAAGAGTCCGACTGCTTCCGGAGAGAGAGCGACGCTGCTATGCAAGTTACTTAGGTGAACTGCGCCGCCAGGAGCTGCAATTTGAGCTGCATCTTTGATCTTCTTCATAAATGTTTCAACCGCTTTCTCGATATCGTCTGCTGTATTTATCTCTGTATTAAGGTTAAAGGCATTGTTAAGTTCGTACTGAAACAGCCTCATATTCGCACCAGGTGGAACGAGCATCCTAATATGGGCGGTGCTATGAGGTGACGTTGTTAGTGAAGCGATCAGCGGCAAGTGATCGGAAGATAGATCATACTCTTCGCGTACTGATAGTAGACTGTTAGCTATACCTTTGTACAAGAAGAAGTCGATACATGAAGGTACATTCCTCGTGTTATACGGGTAGTGAGTGGGTTTGCCTGTAGCCAGAACTTGAGTTGAGCTGCCGGAGATAACATCGTGAAGTGCTGTGCCTCGAGCATTCGCTCTTATACTACCCCAGAGGCGATGCTTAGCGTTAAAATCACCTCCAATGATAAAGTTTTGACCATGTTGACCAAGGAGATTATCAAACTCAGAGGAATGCCAAGGCAGGCCTGGACGAAGGTACACAGCTGATACCGTAATTTCGCCCAAATTAGTGGAAATTTTTACCGTCGCCATTTGTAGGTGATTCGTTGTGATCGAATGCAGGTGATAGTGTACTGCCTGATTAGGATACAAGCTCCACCTCTGGCTCGACCTCCTGGGTGATCTGCTCTATAGCAGCTGTAACCTATCATATTGAGGTAGGATCCGTCGTGTAGGAGTGTCTCTGAAATAAGCATAACATCAATTTCGTGCTTGCTGAGAAACACTTTAAGCTCATTAGCATTTGGAATAATGCTACGAGCGTTCCAGGTTCCGAGGCGCAGTTCACAAGCCATTAATTGCGCTGCACCAACGACTTAGAACCTCTGAGTTCTTTGATCTCCTCAAATAACTCAGCGATGGTCTGCTGCATTGAGATGATGATTTGTGCGAGGGAGCCATCAATTGCCGTTTGGTTAGGATGTTGAGGTTCACCTGTGTTTGTTACAGGAGCAAACGCAGCATTCGGAAAAGTCTGGAACCTTGTATTTGAGAAAGCATTTCGTTGTTGGGAGTATTTTCCAACAGGTCGTGTGCTCTGTTGTGTCTAGCCGCATCTGCATACGATAGGCCCTGCCGCACGATTGAGGATGGAATAGCTTGTTGCTTGATGTTGCGCATGGGCTGTGGATGTTCTACGCGGGTCATGGGAGTAATGTTGATTCCAGTTTTTCGGCTTTTGAGTCTCTGGACGTAAATTCTACAGCCCTTGTGAGTTGCCTCATGTTTGCCTTGGCAATTAATGCACTCCAGGTCGTCATAGGTCCTTGCCTGGCATTGACTGGAACCAATGAGGCAAAATGAATCTACCACATCTGGGCTCCTTAGTGCGATAGTTTTTGGTGTGATCAAAGCCAAACCATCGGTAACATTGACGCAAAGTAACATTTTTTTTTGGAAGTTCCACTCTGACTCTTTAACGGCCAACTTTATTTATTTTTAGAGCTTCCCTGTTATTAAAAGTCTTTTTGATGTCTATAAACCAGACGTTCTGGCCAGAACCCTTGCATGGAACCGGTTCAGAGGAGTCAACATTCTGTGACTTCACCTTTGGATTATAGGTGTTAACCACAGCGTGACCATGGGAGATGAACGCATTTAAAATTTGCTCAATTGGGGTAGAAGCAGCCAAGTTGCACACCACAACCCTGTAGGCTCTGTCTTCCGGGAGGCAGAAGTGAGTGTATTGGAGATGAACTTCTAATAATTTTTTAGTGATACTGACAACAATCACCTTGTTATATGTGAATCGGAAATACCCAAAAAGCATCCGTGAATTTAGTTACCAGGTCACTCACAACCTGATGTCCCTCGATTTAACTTCTCCCCTTGAGGCTTCCTCAGAGTTCTATCTAAGGTTTTACTGTAAAGCTCCCAGTCTGTCTTATTTGAGTTCCGGTCTGACCTTCTTAAACATGAATATCAATTTTAAATAAGTAGTTAAAATTTAAGTTTCCTGGGGACTCTCCTATTAATAGAGTCTTGTAGAGTGTTTAAGGAGAGGGACATATCTAACACCTTTTTCGTGTTTTTATTTATGAAGGTGGTCCACATGCCTCTGTTCCCCACCAGCAGCTTAGATTTTCTGATAAATTCAAAGATCGAATCACCCCATTAATTTTTGTCAATGCTTTCCCAATGATGATGGATAGCATTGATGTTTCAGGGATGGGATTTGTCTTTCTTTCCTCGGTGTCTTCCACCAGCTTTTTTAGTATCATGTTCGAGAAGATACATATCAGGATCCTGCAACCAGGTAAGCTCGGTCAATTCAGTGCTTCCATAATGGCGATAACGTTATTTGGCCCGTCTATTCACCCGCCGGTGAATTCAGAGCTCAGCCTGTATTGAAAGCCCATTCCTGAGTGTCATCCTTCTTTTCAGATCTTCTTCACCCTAGAGTGCTCCTGGTCTCTATATGGCTCCTCCGAAGTCGGGTCCTCAACCCTGGTTGTCGAAATTTTTGGGGAGTTCCGGACCCTACATTGAAGTTTTTGTCTGTGCTCATTTTTCCGCATTTTGAGGTCTTTAACGATGTAGGTGTTATGAGAGTTGGGAAGAGTTTTTATTATTAGATGGTTATAGATCGGAACGGAAGTCCAAAAAAATACACTGTTCACTCTTGTGAAAATTCGCCATACTTCGTCACCCAATATTAATTAAGCTTAAGGATTTAGGATGAATATCTTTGCGATTACGGAGAGGAATTAAGCACACAGAGACCGTTAAAGCGAATAGACAAGCGAATAGATTCAATTCGGTATTATTTAAGGACTCTTTTCAATTTACTGCCATTAAAATCCAATACAATTCTTTTTAAACAGCCAAAATATTTGGTAAATTTTTCATTTTTGATTCCCAAGATCGACTTCAATAATTTATGTTTATTTTTTGATGAGTCACAGCTGTTTAAATCAGCTTTACACATTTGTCGAAAATTTCAGCTGCTTCAAACGAATTGACCCGGTGGGATGAGTACTAATTTCAAGATATTTTAAAAATTCCAAATTCAAAAAACGATGGGATATTCGAGAAAAAGGTGACTACATATAATATAAATTTCAGTACCCGTTAATCCTTGTGGGAGTGTAAAAAGTGTGTCAACAAAGTAAATTTATATTCTTGAAGAAAATATCGATTTATCGAAGCAACCGATTGCTGCTCGATGTAATGTTCGCCATATTATATGTTTGTTGCGTAGTGAAAATTCAAGACGTCAATTGTGAATTCGAGTTATTTTAAGTTTGTAAGAAACAAAATACAAATGACAGATTAAAAGTAAGCCTATGTGAATAAATGTAACTATAAAATTGCACAAATCTAGAAAATTCAAAAGTCCTGTATATATATGTGTGTGAGTCTAAAGATTTAAAATCCATTATCTATTGAGTTTAAATTTTTTTTATGCTCATATGCAATATACAACAAATATTCTTTTCAATAACCATACACACATTTTTATTTTCTTCGTTATAGGCGTAGTAATCTTATGGTGTGTATGTATTTAAGCTGAAAGGAGAGTTGGTATATATGAATGTATGTATGTATATTTGTAAAATACATACATATAAATTATACATGTTTATCAATGAATGATTTCTGCCTACAAGATTTTTTTTAAAAAGTACCAAAAGGAGTTTTTCATTGCTTACTATTGTATGATATATTGCATTCATAAGTATTTTGAACCTAACTAAAATACAAGCTATAAGGCTAATAATAAAAATATCTCCAAGTTATCAAATCATTGTTTATCCATTCCAAGGGTTTATTATTGGTGCGTCATAAACAAAATAAAATTTACTTTCTCAACTTATTTTACTTCTAACAAACCAAAATTGCTTGCACTTGTTTTTATATTAACAAAATGTGTACCTGATATCCTTATAGGATCACTCAAATGTTTGTAATGCTTTTTAACATGGTTTAAACCTTGATTAAATGTGGAATCAGCGAAACACTACTGAACGGATTTAAATTACTTTGATTAATAGACGTTTTTTTTTCATATATACTGACTTATTGAAGGATCTATAAATTGGTTAGAATGTATATATTGCATATTGTAGCACGATTCCGAATGTTGGGGGATTATTTTCCATAAAAATTTTGGTTTCAGCATCTTTTAGTCATTTTACTTAATTGTATA
Organism: Drosophila vallismaia; assembly: GCA_035047325.1. NCBI lineage: Eukaryota > Metazoa > Arthropoda > Insecta > Diptera > Drosophilidae > Drosophila > Drosophila vallismaia. Next base: position 1,502,758 of record JAWNPU010000062.1, read on the forward strand.
TTGTCTATTTCCTTGGTTTAGTAGTCTTGATCAATTTTCCTTACCGATCACCAATTCTTCTACAAATAATTTTCGTGGACAATATATACCTCAGGGAACGTATATGTGCACTGATGCGTTTAAGAGAAACTACGAAAACCAATTAGAATTCTTCTGGAATACATTTGTTTTTATCACTAATCTTTGAATCTTTAAGTAAAACTTAATATTAAATAAAAAACTTTAGTTTCATATCTATATGTGCACACAAAAAAAAAATGATAATGCATATTAGAAACATTTATTTTGGTTTTTCTTTATTTATATGCTTTTCCTTTTTTAAGAAAATTTTATTAATTCCGTTTGGCATTGAGGTTGCCAAATTTTGTTGCGATGTGGGGTTAACTTGATACCGTTCCTGAATCAATTGCATTTTAAGTTAGATTATTGTATAAAACTGCCGACCATTGTTACAGTCGTAAACTTTATTTGATAGTTTTCCCTAAATATTATCAATTGTTTTTAACTCCGGGTTGATAATGATAATAATAATAATAAAATGATTTCCCATCTGCTACAAAATTTTTTGCTTTTCGAACTGTGTGGATTGGAGCGTTGTCTGGCCGGAAAATTCACTCAACCACGTGAAGATACCAAATTCGTTGATTACTGTTTTTAAACTATTTTAATGTCGGAATTTATTTTGGTTGGAATAAAACAAGGTAGATACTTTCCAGCATACCCATATCCGAGCCAAACTATTAATGATCCTCTACCATGATTTTACTTGTGCCGTGGTTACCCTTTATTGCGCCAATACTTTTGGCAGGTTTCAGGGCTATGCAAGTTAACTTGTTATAGCCTGGTATAACATCATAGGAAGCATATACATTTAGTGGGCAAAAAAAGTTTAAGTACACCGTGGTTTTTCAACAAACCTATCAAAATACTATAAAAAAAAGGAAAAATTCAAAATGTTATTCAGTTTTGAGAACTAAGAACTATCTAAGAACATAAAAATATTTCTCGTTGTTTATTATTATTATTATTATTATATTATTTCTTTTTTTAAATGAATTAACGGGTAATAAAAAACCAATGTCATAAAAATAATCCATAATTTGAGGCCAAAAAAGTTTAAGTACACTTTGGAAAATCATAAATTCTAGAGTGTTTATATTTGGTAGGACCTTCTTTTACGTCATTAACTGATTGGAGGCGACGCTGGATAGTGTGCACCAACACCTTTGTGTCCTTCTCTGAGATCTTGTCCCTTTCAGACTGCAACAGTGTCATTAGGAACTCCTTTGAGGCTATTTTGTGCTTCCTTATCCTTTTGTTGGAGATTGTGGAGGTGTATGAAATTCCTTGCAGTTGACTGCAGAGCAGTCCGAAATAAGTGACTTGTTTAAATTTCTCATAATTTAAAAAGTAAAAGTTTTAAAATCTATATGGTGAAAAAATGGATCGATTTCTATAAATTTTATTATATATTTTGATCAAAAAATATTGATGTTGAAAGTTTACTTAAACTTTTTTTGGCCACTGTAAGTAAACACTATTTTCCCGTGGACAATTTTAACGTTATTATCCGGAATATATCCCCTTTATTGAATTTAATATCAATTTATAATTTGGATAGTTATAACATAAGAATCCGTTTGGATAATTTTAACTTTTATTTATCGGAATGACTCCCGTTTATTGGATTTTATATTAATCCGGAATACGTATGGATTCTTTTCGAGTCTGTTAAAAACACAAAAAAAAAAAAAACTCGAGTAGTTAATATTATTATTATTTTTGTCTGTGTTCTAAATATATAAGTATGCTGCAGTTATAGTTCTTAGCCCTTTTTACTGAGCTGTTTAAATCAGCTCTATGTTGCGGTTAACCCATTATTATCCACTGTACACAAGCACGTACAGGAATATGGGCATTTTAAAAAGACCGCCACTTTGAACAGAAACAATATATGGATAAGGCCTTTTTACAATTGATTAAATACTCTATTGTGAACAGCTGATAGTTGCGCGTGAAGCGATAGTTGTTAACGGGGCTTTTGCTTTTGTTTTGCATTAAAGCGTCATTGGCGGTCTCACATTTTGTCTAACTTAGTGAACATATTTCTGCACAAGACGGATATTGATGCGTGCATAACTATTCTTTTGATATATTGGATGAGTGCATAAGTTCGTGCCCGATTCCGCTGTATGTCGTTCGAATCGTTTGAGAGTGGCGCTCGTGAAAGAAATATATATGTCGGAGAAGGGTTGTTTGTAACATTGTTGGTATCCATTTTCTTAGGCACAGTAAGTTCTGCTCGTCGTAATGCCGCTCTAAGAACTGAACTACCCCGAGAGCACCGAGCCTGACCAGACCTCAGACTCACTCCTTTCACTCAAAGCTCTCTCTCTCTCTCTCAGTTCGCGGCCAGCGATCAGACCTCACTCAGCAACGGAGTCCATCCCGTTACCATGCCTTCACTATTCCATGGAAATGCTGCGCGTATGCAGACAAGCCGCCACGGTGTCGCCTGAGCCCAACGGCGCCGCGTACACCGATCTACAGTACTGGTTTTTTTTTTTTTTTTTTTAAATTTTATGATAGTAAGTATTGAAACCGTGCTACAATTTTGCACCTTAACAACACAAGCAAAAAAAAAAAATAGTATTTATAAGCCCATCGCCGAGCGCCTAGCACGGGGATTTTATGTTAATGGAGGTGGAAACGGTGATTTATGTTCGTGGAGGGGGAAGCGTCTTCACGAAGCCTTGTCTTTTTAGCCTTCTAAGAGGCCTGGCGGGAAGCAAATTCCTGGCTAGTTCACTGCGGTGAGTGGTGAGTCTGTCTCTGTACCTGCTGGTGTGTCTATTGATCTGCTCCTCCACAGTATGCAGATTAAGGTCTCGATGTAAGGTTGAATTCCGTACATACCAAGGACAGTTGGTTATCTGCCTCAGGGTACGATTCTGCAGTACCTGGATGCGATTGCAGTTAGATTTTGCTGCAATCCCCCAAATTTGCAGCCCGTAGAGCCAGATTGGGGCGACGCACTGAGCGTACACTTGTCTTTTTACCTTAAGTGACATACTGCTCTTTCTGCTCAGCAGCCAACGTAATTGCTGAAGTCTTAGGACGCACCTCTTGCGAGTGGCTTTAAGATGCGGCAAGAAGGTGAGTCGCTTGTCTAGAGTGATACCATGATACTTTACCGTTGCTGGTTGCTCCAGGATATGTCCTTCCATTTGGATCTACAATACTGGTCAACAAAATACTAGAACTACACTAGTCTGCAACATACTAAAACCAACGCTCCGACACGGCCTTCCTGACAAATCCTCGTGTGTTAACTTTTAATCACAATACTCTCACATGTCGGGCATTATTCATTTTGATTTTTCTCATTAGACATTTTCTCATAACATACAGCTTAAGGTACTTAAACAAACATAAGAAAATTGTCTTCTTGACTACTCCATACACTGCCTTTCTTTTTCTTCATTAACTCTTCTTCTTAAATCAATTTTCCTTACAATTTAAATTATCATATTTTCTTATTTGTATCTCGAGCATATTTCCTTTTACACCCATTCATATTAAATTACTTCTCCAACTCTAGTTCCTTTAACACCTTTTCAACTTAAACTCTGGTGTAGTTCCTTTAACACCTTTTCAACTTAAACTCTGGTGTAGTTCCTTTAACACCTTTTCAACTTGACCCCCGCCATAACAAGTCACACTTGATATGGTGCGGTCATCTTTTTCAACTCGACCCCCGCCATAACAAGTATGGTGCGGTCATCTTTTTCCACTCGACCCTCGCCATAACAAGTCACATTTGATATGGTGCGGTCATCTTATCACCTCTTGGTCAATCTATTTCAATTTCTTCATTTATTTGTCTGCCTGGCAATGCTCTCAGAAATTCGTGCGAATACTTATACGTTCTTTTGCTCGTCAACGATTTTAACACATACCTATCTCCATCTAGTAGTTAGACTATCTCAAACGGACCTTTAAATTTTGGGTCAAGTTTTGTTTGATGACGTTCTTCACTTTTCAACAAGACATGGTCTCCTACGTTAAATTTGACTATTTTCGCCTTGTTTTTGTCAAACCGAGATTTGTTATAACGTGCATTAGCTTCTATGTTTTCCTTTGCTTGTTTCCTCACAGACTCTATCAACCACGTTTTCTTCTTCACCTACTGGCAACAGGCCGAAAGGTCTGTTGTGACTGACCTTAGTGACTCGGTTGGTTGTACAATTCATTGCCAATTGCACTTCTGATAATGCATCCTGCCACGACCTCTGACTAGTTTCCACGGCAGTCAACATGCTCTTAAGCGTACTCATTATCCGCTCTACCTGGCCATTCGCCCTACTCGCCCCTGTAGCAATTAAGTGTAACTCAATTTTTTTGGAAGAACAAAATTCACGGAAACCCGTGCTTGCAAAGTTACGACCCAGATCTGCTATAATTCGGGTAGGCAAACCAAACAAACACACGACGGCTTTAATAGCTTTAATGGAACTTTCAGTGTCGATATTCAAGGTGTGATGAAAGTAAACAAATTTCGTGAATGCATCTACCACAACAATAACGTACTCCTGCAAGTCGTTTTTCCCACTCATTTTTCCAGTTATGTCTATATGCACTGTGTGCCACGGAATATCTACCTTGGGAATCGGGTGCATTTCAGCCTGAATTTTACCACTTGACGGCTTTGCTATTTTACAGGTTATGCAATTTTCGACAAACCCACGAACGTATTTTGCCATATTTCCAAACCAGTAAAATTCATAAACTTTATTCAATGTGTTTTTCCCATCCTAAATGCATGATAGATTCGTGAACGTGATTGATCACTGCCCATCTAAATGCCCTTGGGATTACTGGCAAACATTTGGTCTTACCGTTTCTTTGAATTTTTTTGTATAAGATTCCTTTTCTTAATTCGTAGGTTCTATCTAGACTCTCCGGCAATTCATTATTTCTTAACTTAGACGATATGTCGGCTACCTCAGTATCGCGTTGTTGTTCAGAAACCAGCCAATTGTCTGTACCTCAGTTAGCTCAATTCGTTTTTCAACTATTTTTTTTATGCATTTACTTTCTTTTGTCAGTAGATTTCATGACAAAAAATCTACGTGAGCCATTCGTTCTCCCTTTGTATATTGGATATCGAAAACAAAGGACTGCAGGAAACCCCACCATCGATGCACCCTCGGTGATAGGTCTGATTTTGTACGACTAGCTTTTAGGGAATTGCAGTCGGTAAATACCACAAACTTTCGTCCCTGTAAATAGTGACGAAAATGCTTAATGGCATTGACAACCGCCATAGTCTCAAGTTCGTACGAGTGATATTTTGATTCAGCTGGTGTAGTACATTTACTGTAATATTCAACCACATGGGGCTTTTTGTCAATTTTATGTAGCAATATTGCCCCGTAGCCAATCGAGCTGGCATCCGTGTGTAACTTTATCGGAAATCGTGGGTCGAATATAGTAAGTACCGGTTCCTGGGTTAATACAGATATTATTTTCAATCGAATTTGTTCATGCTCTATGAGCCAATTGAAATCACTGTTTTTCTTTGAAGTCAGAAGATACAACGGTTTTAGAGATTCCGAAAATTTTGGCACAAACTGCCGAAAGTATGAGGCTAACCCAAAAAATTGCCTTAATTGTGTTACGGTTTGTGGAGGTGGCAGTCCTGTCAATGCTTGAATTTTACGTGCGTTAGGGCAGGTGCGGATTTGCCCATTGCTTACTTCAAATCCAAGATACTCTACCTTAGTCTTAAGAAACGAATACTTAGTCATATTAAATGAAAATCAAGCCTTGCTCAAGGTTTCTAGAACTACCTGCAATCTAAGTAAAGCTTCATCCTTAGTTTCGGCCACGATTAAAACATCGTCAATATACACGATGGCATATGTGTATGCAAGATTACCCAAGGCCTTAACTATAGCGCGCTGAAAAACTGATGGAGCATTTTTTAAACCAAAAGGCATGGTTAAAAATTCGTATTGCCCTTCGGGAGTAACGAAAGCGGTGCGCTCTATTGAATCCTGATGTACCGGTATTTGGTAGAATCCACTGGCCATATCGAGGCACGAGAAATAGTTTGCTCCACGTAATCTGGCAATCTGATCAGCAATAAGGGGCAGTGGATACTTATCTGCGACTGTATTTTCATTTAAAGCACGATAATCTACACAAAGACGATCGCTACCATCTTTCTTTTTCACGAGCATCATCGGGCTAGCGAAAGGTGAGCAACTGGGACGAATAATATTAAATTTTAGAAGCTCATTGATTTTGCAACGCACATGTTCTTTCTCATCCTCGCTTAGCCTGTATGGCCGGCGCTGCACTGTCTTTTGTGTATCTATTAGCCTAATTTCCAATTGCCCTGTTGTTACACGAGTCTGTGGGATTCCCTCTATAAACCAATCTGAATAATGTTTTAGGATGTTTCTCAGTGCCATCTTATCAGAATTACTAAGGTCCCCATCAGAATCTAAAAGGTTTTCATAATTAGGTAAATTTACAATATCAACTCTTTTTGTTTTATAAATACAGAATTTTTCGGAATCTATTGTTACGCCAAAACCCTGGCTTAATATCTCGCGGCCTAACAAAACATCGTATACCAGATATTTGTCCGCAACTACATGCAACAAAGTCTCTAGACAATATTGTTCAATATTTATATTGGATAGAATTTGCTGTGTGCTACATATTGAATCATTACAAATACCATTTAATTTTACAATATTGTGAAATCGTTTTCCCTTGAACTTATCTGCCATACTCTCTTTTACCAATGAACATTCAGCTCCGGAGTCGAAACAAAATGGAACAGACTCACCGGACAGACTTATTATCCCTTTTGCCGGGGCCACTGCGCAAACATCCACTCGTCTCTCGTAGGTCTTCTCGTTGCCACTGGTTCGGATTTTTGGACATGCAGAGGCGTAATGTCCCATTTCGTTGCACTTGAAGCATTTTACATTTGACCGATCTATCATTCTGGAAGAACTGCTCCCATCCTGTGTCCTTCCCTGTGAGTTTGGTCTCCTTTCCAGTCGACTGCGGCACTCGGCAATTTTGTGGTCAATCTTTCCACAATGATGGCATTTTATTTGAAGCTTTGTCCTCTTCGGCTCTGGACCAGTTGAATACGCATCCTCCACTATAGTACGCTTCTTAAAAGCGTAGGCCTGTAGTTGCTGTTGTAGATCGTTGCGGCTGGTTACGTTGGTAGTGTATACCTAGCGCAACAAGTTGTTGTCGATTTGCGCCATGTGTGCCAATGCAAGCGATTTCCTCCAGGCCTTTACCTTTCCATTTTGACATAAGCGACTTGACGATTCCACTGCCATATTCTGCGAATCCCTCTCCAGATTTCGGACGACCGTTCAATATGTTCATCAAAATTGCTGTGGTTGTCTCTACTCCCACGAAGCGTTGAATGAACAGTTCCTTGAATTGCGTCCAGGTCATGCCGGCAAAACATATTTGCGATAGCCATTGTGCAGCACCGCCTTTACTGGCCTTTCATCTGCTACCGGCCTAGAAGTCTGCATTGATTTGATGATGTCCATCAAACTTCTGTTTTGAGCTTCCAGCGTTGCGAGGATGTGGGCCGAATCTTGAAGTCTGGGCGAAGCCAATCCCACTTCTGATGTCGGAGAAGGGTTGTTTGTAACATTGTTGGTATCCATTTTCTTAGGCACAGTAAGTTCTGCTCGTCTTAATGCCGCTCTAAGAACTGAACTACCCCGAGAGCACTGAGCCTGACCAGACCAGAGACTCACTTCTTTCACTCAAAGCTCTCTCTCTCTCTCAGTTCGCGGCCAGCGATCAGACCTCACTCAGCAACGGAGTCCATCCCGTTACCATGCCTCCGACATATACATATTATATATCGTTAGAAAGCTAACAGTCCGAACTGTATATCAATCATAAAATAACTTCATTTTGATTTGAGTTGTTAGTGAAAAGACGCATGGAAGATGGACAACAAAAAAGATCATATGCGTCATAAGATATATGCGTTGAAGATCAACCTCGCTGTGGACGGCCTTCTGAGCTTGATGACGATGTTCTAAGGACTTTAGTTGCGAATAACTCACGTATTTCGACGGAAGATGTTTCCAGTGAATTGAACGTCAACAAATCAACTGCGTTTCGTCGTTTAAAAAAGGTTGGGTACACTTTGAAGCTCGATACATGGGTGCCAGAAATTGAAAGTTGCCAGTTGCCAGTTGAGTGAAAAAAACAAAGTGGACCGTATGTCAACAGCAATTTCTTTGCTTCGACGGATCAAAAACGAACCTTTTTTGGATCGGCTCGTGACTGGTGATGAAAAATGGATCTTGTACAACAATGTTCAACGCAAAAGAACATGGAAACAGGCACACGAAGGAGCGGAACCCATGTCGAAAGGTGGATTGCATCCGATGAAGGTACTTCTCTGCATTTGGTGGGATATCCGAGGCGTGATCTATTTTGAGCTCTTGCCGGCTGGAGAAACGATCACTGGCAACAAGTATTGTAAGCAATTGGTCGAATTGAAGAAAGCAATTGATGAAAAACGTCCGATTTTGGCCAATCGCAAAGGAGTTCTTTTCCATCATGACAACGCCAGGCCACACTTTGCAAAACCGACCCTGGCCTAACTGAAGGAGATGAATTGGGAAATCATGCCGCATCCCCCATATGCACCCGACATTGCACCTTCTGATTATCATTTCTTCCAATCGCTGCAGAACAATTTTAATGGAAAAAAATTTAAAAATGTAGAAGACGTCAAAACCACTTCGACACCTTTTTCAGCGATTTCTATGAATCAGGCATCCGTAAATTAGTTGAACGTTGGCAGTGGATTGCCGAACATGATGGCGATGCATAATTGATTAATAAAAGCGCTTGCTTCAAAAAATTTCAATTTTAGTTTGCACTTGAAATCGGGCACGAACTTATGCACTCATCCAATATTTGGAAAGGAAAATAGTCTATTTCAGTTAATTCTCTGTTTGAACACAAAAACACTATTTTTAACAGTATACGGTAAGTGTAAAATGTAGTGTACCCGCTTGGGTACAATGGCTAACAAGGAAAGTATTTCAGGCAATTCTTCGCATCGACATGGAGTTCACTACCATCAAGCCATCGAGCTTTTATGGTTGAAGGTTTCAAAATTTGGCCAGTGCATTAGACTTTATGGAAAATTCTCCCAATACTACAACTTTTGACATTGCATTGATACCGCCAGATCCAGATTGCAATACTGATGAAGAAGAGGGAGATGTAGAATATATATTAGGAAAATCAATGCCAGAAGATGTTCCTGGTGAGATAGATTTATTTGGGTGTAGCGATTGTGAAGAAGACGTATTACATCAGGAGCCCCGCCAGAAAAAGAAAACTCTAAAAAACAATACACCAAAATGAAGAAAGAGTTCATGTGATATAGAGATGCCGTACACCAGCTCTTACTTGGAAAAGAAGATGGAAATGATTGCAGATTTAGATGCAAAGCTACCCATTGAAGTCTTCTAAACATAATTTGATGAGGATGTGGTAAATTTAATTGTTGAGCAAACTTGCCACTATGCATCGCAAGCCAATTTCCACAATTTTGTAAAAAATTACTTGAACGTTTTTTTGGGTATTCTTTTCTACACCGGATATCACTCTATGCCAAGAGAGGATATGTATTGGGAAATAGACGAGGATACTCGCTCTCCAGTCGTTACCAACAATATGTCACGCACTAGATTCAAGGAAATAAAAGGATTCCTTCACCTTGCCGATAACAGTAATTTGGTAATTAACGATAAAATACATAAAATTAGGCCTTTGGCAAATTTTATCAAAAAAATTTTGCCAATATGGGTACATGCACAAAAAAACTTTGGAAATCGTTCTTCAAAGCAATTAATCAGAAGGAAACTTGTCTAGATTTGTTTTCAAAAATTGGATGCTGACAAGTAGCTGCGGTTATTTATACCAATTTGATACGTATTGTGGAGCTAAAAGCGTGGCCGCTACAAAACTTCAATTGCCTCTTAGATACCGGGTTGTTATCGTCTTTTTAGACAACGTTTTTCGTCCTTCGGATCATATTGTGTTCTTCGACAACTTTTTTCCATCATATGATTTGCTTGAAATGCTCAAACAAAAAGGATTTCGAGCTATTGGAACTGTGCGCGAATCGAGAACAAAAAAATGTCCATTGTAGTCAAACGCGGCATTTAAAAAGGAAAAATTACTCCTGGAAATCACTTTCCTAAAACGATTGAAAAGCCAATTTCACAATAGAGTAAGATGTATTTGTGAGCTTTGTGACATCAGATCACGCAAAAGATTGTTTTAAGATTTACCACACCAAAAAAAAATAAGTTATATGTAAAATGCATTCTGCCATTGTACCTGCTTGGGTACAGGCTCAATGACATATTGAATAACGGTTTTTTGTTACAACATCATATTTTCCCGATTCACTATATTGTTTTCTATTAAAATAAGTATATGCATTGATTAAATTTTGGTTTTAAACACTCTTGGCTATTAATGTGTTAATGGCGTTGCCCCAAAGTTAGCATCCATATTTGCAAAGCGGCTCTCTAACAGTGTTTTAAAGCACAACCTATTCTTTTAACCGTAATGAGAGCAGCTAACGTAATGCCTTAAGTGGATATATAGATATATGTTTCACCGACACACGTTAATGTCATTAGTCAATGTTTCCTAAGTATATCTGCCGTATATAGGCGGTAAATATTGGATATGAGGACGTGTCCTTGTGGTACGGCTGCCGCGATGCCAAATTCTTTGGTTACACAACAACCGTATAGACTCAATTTAAAAGATACGATTTAAGCACCTTGTAGCTTCATCTTATAAATAATACAGTGATCAAAAAGTAAGGTCAATTTTGTTATAAAATAAAAAATCTTTATTTATTCTTCCAAATCTACATCGTAACCCTCAAATACTAATGCACTTGTGCCAACGTTTCCTCCAGTTTTCGAAGCATGCTGAAAAGTCGTCTCCAGGTATAGCCTTCAATGTTAGTACTGTTTCACATGCGATCTCTTCAATCGACTCAAAATCAGGTGAATACGTCGGTTGTGCAGCAACATGGGTCGATTTTTTGGCGAAAAACTAACGAAGAATCAGGGCAGTGTGCGACGTTGCATTTTGGCACCAAACGCTATTTGATTCTTCTGAGGCCCAAATAATCCTTTAAAATTGTTTACACTGATCCAAATAAAATTCCAACCATGTTAACAAGTGGTCGAATTGTTAATCGGCGATTTCCAAGCACCATTTCCTAGATTTTTTTGATGTTTTGGTCATCAATTGAAGTCGATGGTCGTCTTGAGCGTTGTAAATCATCGACACGGTCTCTGCCGTCTTTAAAATCCCTATACCACTTGTTTTTTTGTGACTTAGTCTCGTCACCAGAGGTCTTTTGTAACATTCGATAGGTTTCAGCAGCGTAAATATCATTCCGCAAGCAACATTTAATAGTAGTTCTTTGCTCAACAAAATTGGACATCGCACAAATCGTCGAATGCACTTTTTGTACTTGAGAAAGACAAGCGTAAACTAAAAAATAATGATGACTTTGACATGGGATTTGGCACAGATGGAACTAGCAGTCCAACCAACTAAAGAAAATAAGTTTGCCTAAATCGGTTAACGCGGAAACTTAAATTAAAAATTCACCCTACTATTTGATCACAGTAGTAGGACCTTCCAGCCATACTCTGTCAAATGCCTGGTCAAGAAAATAACAGAATAGTTCTCCCTATGTTCGAATGCGCTTCGGACTTCGGAGGTAGTTCCATTAACTTAGTACCGTGCTTTTCTCTAAATCCGAATTGGTAAATTGGATGATGTTGCGTTTTGTTTAATGTAGCATAATACGTTTACTTGTATATGCATAAGAGGAGGCTTATCTATTGGGTTGCCCAAAAAGTAATTGCGGATTTTTCATATAGTCGGCGTTGACAAATTTTTTCAACGGCTTGTGACTCTGTAATTGCATTCTTTCTTCTGTCAGTTATCAGCTGTTACTTTTAGCTTGCTTTAGAAAAAAAGGGCGCGAAATTTTGTTTACATTTGTTTGTTTGGCGTCAATTTTAATATGGAGCCCACAACGGAGCATTTTCGTCATATTTTACTTTATTATTTCCATAAAGGAAAAAACGCGGAGCAGGTTGCTAAAAAGATACGAGATGTGTATGGTGATGAAGCCTTAAAAGGAAGACAGTGTCAAAATTGGTTTCGCAAATTCCGTTCTGGAGATTTTTCACTTAAAGATGAGCCACGTTCAGGTCGGCCAAATGAAGTTTATGATGACCAAATCAAAGCATTAATCGAATTGGATCGCCATGTAACTGAGCGTGAGATAGGAGAGAAGTTAAATATACCAAAATCAACCGTTCATTATCACATAAAAAGTCTTGGACTGGTGAAAAAGCTTGATATTTGGGTACCACATTTATTGAAAGAAATTCATTCAACACACCGAATCAACGCTTGTGATATGCACCTTAAACGCAATGAATTCGATCCGTTTTTAAAACGAATCATAACTGGAGATGAAAAATGGATTGTTTACAACAGCGTTAGTCGAAAACGATCATGGTCCAAGCATGGTGAACCAGCTCAAACCACTTCAAAGGCTGATATCCACCAAATAACCTTCTTTTGCTGTCTGTTTGGTGGGATTGGAAGGGTGTCGTATATTTTGAGCTGCTTCCAAGGAACCAAACGATTAATTCGGATGTTTACTGTCAACAATTGGGCAAATTGAATACAGCCATCAAGGAGAAGCGACCAGAATTGGTCAATCGTAAAGGTGTCATATTCCACCAGGACAACGCTAGACCGCACACATCTTTGGTCACTCGCCAAAAACTGAGTGAGCTTGGCTGGGAACTTTTGATGCATCCACCATATAGCCCTGACCTTGCACCATCAGACTACCATTTATTTCGATCTTTGCAGAACTCCTTAAATGGTAAAACTTTCGGCAATGATGAGGCTATAAAATCGCACTTGGTTCAGTTTTTTGCAGATAAAGGCCAGAAGTTCTATGAGCGTGGAATACTAAATTTGCCAGGAAGATGACAAAAGGTTATCGAACAAAATGGCAATTATATATTTGATTAAAGTTCATTCTAAGTTTTATTAAAAATGCATTTACTTTCTTTTAAAAAATCCGCAATTACTTTTTGGGCAACCCAATATCTGTACGACGAAGCAATAGTTATTTATTTTTCTGATTTCAAAACATATTTATTAAAATTTTGTTCATTATGGAAAGTGAAAAAATTTCATTATGTCATATATTGTACAATCTGGAATTTATTATTGTAGGTGTGATTTCGTCAAGGCCAGGACATTTATTTGTCTTTTAATATTCCTTGAGAACCTTGGCGATTTCAGTTTTGAATAAAAAATCTGTGTTCTCGTGCAGTTCAGATATTTTGTGCTGTGCCTACAACTGCACTTGGTTTCAAAACGTGGTGTTTTACGAAAACGTTGACGTGCACTGTGGAAAACCATTTAATGATTGTCCAGTCGGACAGATTTTAAATACCAAATAAGAATGTCCAAAAAAAAAAAAAAAAACAAAAAAAAATTGTGGCGTCTATGCTCTTAGTGCTGTTGGCTAGTTGGTAAATCTTCCTGGCGAGAAAGAGTCCAGTTTACTGCTGGTTTGAATAATCTGCCTTTTGGACTTAGAAGGCGATATTCCCAATGAGCGTGGTTCGCATTATAGTCACCTGCAGTACTACCGTGTGCTTTGCCGAATCAAATTCTTAGAGAGGACATTGTTTATTAGGGTTTGTAAAAATTTGTCAAATGAGTTTGATTCCTCATTAACTACGACATTGATGTCTGAATGAATGATGTCTGAATAAACTTCACCGTTGCATCATCATTATTGGCTTCAATTTTCTTTTTTTTCCATATATAGTACTTATAAAAGGTTTAGTTTACTTTTCAATTTCTTTGTTTTATTGTATGGTGGCGACATTCTCATCCGAGTCTTTATCAAATAAGGCTTTTATGACGAAATTTGTTTCTAGTAATTTTAGCAAAACTTCGCTCATATTATTTTAGCATTATCCTTCTAGTTGATCTCCGACATATAGTAGCCATTAGCCACATCTTAACACAAGGGCTTATGAGCGCCTATAAGCGTTTTATTGCGTAACTAATTATTTGCCTTTTTTTATTTTAACTGGGTTTTCGCCGGTACTCCAGTTTTCAGACAGACAGAAAGAGATGACAGATCCGTCTGTTGATGCTGATCAAGAATAAATGTATAAACTTTACCTATGAGGTCAGAAATTCGTCCTTAGTGTTACATACATTTGCTCGAATACCATTATATTCTACGAGCAGCGAGCTTAAAAACAAGAAGAGAAAGTTGACTTTGGGTGAAGCTTCTTGGCTGCGCAGGCCGTTGCATGTAGATGTAATCAGCATGATGGAGACCAAAATGGTCAAAAATTATATTTTCGGATGAGGCGCATTTCCTCCATATTGACGTATACGTCAACAAGCAAAACCCACACGTAATGGAAAAGCCATAGCCAATAGTTGAAATAGGTAGCTTCATATTATCGCTAAAATATTCAAAGCTAGCCGAGGCAGTTGAATGAAACAAGAAGTTTGAAAATTTATCCAACCGTTTTGTTTCATTCCATATAAAAAAAAATATTCGATGGCGGACCCTATATGTAGCACCATATTTAAAACGATATTGAAATATTTTTTTAAGTTGTGAATGTTTTGTATTTTATTTTTTTTTTAGAAATTGAATCGAATGATGGAAACCAAGAACTTAACAGTTTTAAATTTTGTTTCAAAGAAACATAAAGTTTCTTTGTAAAATGGAGACACTATGTTTGGTCAAGCGAGGTAAGTAGTATTAAATGACGATGTTTCTTTTAAAAATGTGTAAATTTTATTTTTACATTTAGACAAAAATCGTGACATTGCCCATGTTTTAAAGGAATATGAAATGAATTTAAATGAATCTTCAAGTTCTATTTTAAGACCACTATTACCTGCAGCATTAAAAAGCGGACAAAAATCATTTATTTTTTTTCCCAACACTTGCGCTCTTTCAAGAAAATTAAACGGTAGTTTGTGCAAGCACAGATATCAAACAGGAGTTTTTGTTTCGTTTATTAACCGAAATATGATCAAAACTCGAGGTCGCCTTGTACTCTATGTATTTTTGATCCTTATTGTGTTTCACCACATTTGCTTATCACAGACGCAAATGCTTGAAAACGATAATTTTCTGGGTAATAGAACATTTACGAAAACTAAATTAAATGGACATGTTAATGGTACCAAAAGTGAAAAGGAGTATATGGAAAAGTATAGCAAGTTTGAAAATAGTGTTGCTGCTGTTATAATAAAAGTTGCTTATGGCACATCTACAACGAAACGAAGTATCCCAGAAAATAACTATGGATTAAGTCTTACCACTGTTGCCACGCCTTTTTTGACCACTCAAAGGTAAGAAATTAATAAAATTTTATAAACAAAATTTTTTAACCTTCAACGACTTAATATGATTTCCCCCAATCGTCTTTATTTTTGTGTTTATTTTAGCCAATTACTAAACCCATAAAAATTATAAATCCGTCAAATCATTCACCTAATTGTTTTAAATGTATATTTGCATAAAAAACTGAACCGCTAATACCGCAGTGTAAAAAACACCAATACACATGCAGTTGTGTCCGTCTTTCCGGTCCTGCTATAAAGTATAAACTATATGTCTAGTCCCCGCTAAAAAGTATATTTGTTAAGTTGTATAAGTGTGAAACGCAATGAGGAAGACATCTCTCACCTAAGTAAATAAAACATATTCTTGATTAGAATCACCTCTTCAGTCATTACCGTCTCTCTTTTTACGCAAACTAGTCTACCAATTTTAAAGCTATGGAATCAAAATTTAGCAAGCAGTCAAAACAAATCGGTCGCCCATATTTCATATAAGTGAACGATCGGAAATGCTTTAACTTTTTTATTATGGCTAATGGAAATTCGGTGAGATTTCGAGGTCAAATGTCGGCGAGTGCAGACGTGTTTCGTGCTTCTCTCCAACTAATGTATAATCAACAAATAAATAAATCACAAAATCAGTGAAATTAAGTGTAATTAAAAAAGTAGTGCGAAAAGACACTTTTGTGATGATTAATTGGTTAAAAATTTAACTAATCTATCATCTAAAATCAATACCTATTTTAATTTATACGAATTGTATTTAGTAAAATATGAACCCACAAAATGTAAAAATGCAAAACGAAATTCGAGAGCAACGTCAAAGTAAACAAGACGAGCGTCGGCTCTCTTCTATCAAAAACAACGCGTATTTCTCATTCGTTTCTACGGAACGCTCAAGCCCTCCCAAGACCAGAGAGCGCACTCTTGCTCTCCGTTGTTTCCAAGCACAGTTCCAAAATCTTGGAACGAAGAGTACGCTTCCCCAATGCCGCAACCAACAACAAATCACGCACATTCTCCGTTAACCATTGTAGGAAAATCTACTCTCTTAAGCCAAGCTGCATTAACAACCAGCACGGTTGCCTCTTTTACAACTGCAATTGCATCGACAACAACAACAACCGCAACAGTCTCTTCAACTCAAACGATTCTGTCAACGTCCTCACCGGCTTTTGCATTGCAAGCAAAACAACTTACAGCTACAATTACCGATTTATGTGAGTCAAAGAGCAATCCAAGAGGCCGCCCGAATTCATTCAGTCATGCAGACTGGTATGGATCGCTACGTTGTAAAACGTAAACGGAGTCCGCAACGCACAACAGGTAATAGAGCCAAAATAAATTGTAGTAGCGAAACAAAAACTATTACTACCAACAATAAAAACATGTTTGCACTGCTAGCAGAAAACGGAAGCGGGGAAGCTAATGAATCGACAGATAGTGTATCTCAAAAACCAAAGCCTCCACCAATATACATCCGAGAGATTACTACGAACGCACTGATTAATAAAATAGTTCAGCTTATCGGAAATAATAATTTTTACGTTATACTTCTAAGAAGAGGAAGAATTCTAGAAACTAAGCTCCAGGATTTTAAACGAAAACGGCAAAAAATATTACACGTACCAACTCAAAAGCAGTAAAGGGCTGCAAGTGGTACTAAAAAGCATTAAGCCTGATGTCACACCCAATGAAGTTGCGAATGCACTTCACGAAAAGGGGTTTAACGTTAAATCATAAATTATTAATATTCTTAATAATAATAAGAACCCCCAACCGCTCTTCAAGGTCGAGCTAGACGCAACTAGCCAAACACTAAAGAGAAATGAAGTGCACCCAATTTACCATCTACAATTCTTATTACACCGTAAAATTACTGTAGAAGAACCACATAAGCGTAATGGTCCATTACAATGCTCCAACTTCTAAAAATATGGCCACACCAAGACATATTGTACCCTTCCTTCCGTTTGAGTCTGGCACTTGTGCGGCAAATAAAGTTAATCCAAATTAAAAAAAATGTGGCAATTGTAGTGAAAACCACACAGCTAATTACCGGGGATGCCCTGTCCACAAAAATCTTAAAAATGCATGAACAAACGAATTGCTTCGGCTCGTAGTACTAATAATACCCAAAAATTGATGGTACCCTCCCCATCGTTTCCCGACGCTTTCTTCTCCAACGCCAAAATGTCATCCCTTTCTATAGTAAACACCATACCAGGTGTTTCATTTGCCAGTGCCCTAAAAACGGGAACGGAAGGTCCTTCGTCCACAACAGCGTTCCCAAAAGCGCTGCAACCTCGAGCCGTGCCAGACGACCTGCAACAACCCACAAGTGCCATCGAAAAAATAATGTTATCATTCCAAGCAACGATGACGGAATTTATGTCGTTCATAAGAACAACAATGCAGGATCTTATTACAAGTACTTGCATCTCAACATTCAAAATAAAAAAAAATTAACTCCCTTCGTATATGCGAATGGAATATGGAATGCGAATGGCGTCTCCCGCCACAAACTTGATCTCGCTAGGTTCTTGAAAGATAAAGAAGTTGATATTATGTTGCTCTCATAGACCCATCTAACCAGCAAGTACAATTTTTAAATAAATGGCTTCGTGTTCTACGCCACTAATCACACCGATGGAAAAGCACATGGAGGAACCGGCATCTTGATCAGTAGTCGCATTAAACATAACTTCCTTAATCGTTTAGAAAAAAACTACCTACAAGCTACATCTGTGGTGGTCCATTATAATGGCGGTAATATAACTCTGGCCGCCGTCCACTGTCCGCCCCGTTTCTCAATTACTGAGAATCAATTTATGGAATTCTTTTCCACCCTTGGGGATTAATTTTTTGCTGCGGGCGACTACAAAGCCAAACATACACACTGGGGATCCCGTTTAGTAAATCCCAAAGGTAAACAGCTATATACTGAAATTATCAACCCGATAAATAGGTTGAACTGTCTATCACCTGGGAAACCCACATACTGGCCTTCAGACCCCCGAAAGTATTAGATCTGAGAAAAATTCCTAAAGTGCTTCTTAACGCTGTAAACATGAAGATCTCTCATCTGATACCTCAACGGTTTTCGGCAGCCAGAAATTAAAGAAAGGCCGCGTCATCTTACATCAGCCACAAACTGGTTAAAGTATAAAAAATATGTCTGCACACACTTAGAACTCAATCCTATGCTAGACACATATTAAAAGTTCTGTAAAAACATTTGAGTCGATAATAACAAAAGCTGCCAGCACTGCAACACCTCAAATGACTTCTAAGCAACACTTAAGAAAACGACGTCGCCGACGAGAGTGGCAAACCCACAGATCACCAGCCACAAAGGAACGGCTGAAAATGGCAACATGCGCGCTAACGAAAGCTCTTAAGAATGAGAAGGATAAAGAACATCGCCGGTATATTGAGAAACTATCGCCGACAAACACAAGGCAGTCATTGTGGAAGGCAAATCTTTGCCTAAGTATGCCTATGGAAGCAGAGATGCCCATTCTGGATAACACTGGGAAATGGGCCCGTAGTGATGCAGATAAGGCAAATGTATTTGCTGCTCATCTACAAAAGGTGTTTCAGCCGAATCCACTAACAAATGGCTTTACGCTCCCGCACGTCTCTGACATACTGCATACTGATCCACTGAATTTTCCTCCGAACGAAATTGAAAAAGAACAACTGAATCCAAAAAAAAACACCTGGCCAAGACTTAATATCTCCAAAAATGATTATGGAGCTACCAAACTGTGCTGTACGACATCAGCATATTGTTCAATTCCATAGCTAAAAACAATTATTTTCCCAACCAATGGAAAAAATCCACCATAATTATGATGATCTCCTCTGCTACCGAAGGAATTCCAAGCTCTTTGTGGATTATTGAGTTTTCATGGTCCAGGGCGTTAAAAAATGTTCTCAGACATTTATTCTGAAGCCGCTGTATTCTGATGCGGTTGGATCAGCAGGCCGTGCCCCACAACTGAATCCCATATGTCCAGATTGGCTTCAGCACTACTTTGTAAATAAGAAGTTTGAGTTTTTCTTTGAGCTTGGACCTTCTCCCTAAAAGCCAGTGCAGTTGCTTCAGTCGTAGGTTGGCCTCCCTAGATATTTGGGAGTGTTTTTCCCCGTTGAGTGTGACGGGGGGGCAATCCCCCCTGCGTAATGCGAAGGTTGTGTGGGAGGATTTCTCCGCGTTGACCACGATGTTCCATCGTTTCAGCCATGGATCTAGAGCATCCAGTTGTCTCTGTATGATAGCTGATGCTTCCTGCGGATCTGTGGCGGAGGCTAGGAAAGCGGTGTCGTCTGCATATGTAGATACTGTGAGGTTCCGAGAGGGGGTGATGGGAAGGTCCGCTGTGTCGAGTGTGTATAAGATGGGTCCAAGAACACGGCCTTGAGGTACTCCTGCTCTTATAGGCCTAGGCATGCTGATTGATGATCCGCATCTCACTCGAAATTCTCTTTCCTCTGTGTACGACTTGAGGAAGGCGAAGTGGGAACTTGGAAGGTGGGATTTAATTTTGAAAAGGAGTCCAGGGTGCCAGACTCTGTCAAACGCCTGCTTAACATCCAGCATAACGGCACAGCAGTACTTCTTCTTTTCGAAGGCCTCTAGTATGCTCTCAACAAGCCGGTGGCATTGCTCTGGTGTTCCATGAAGGCGTCTGAAGCCAAACTGGTGATCAGGGATCAGTCCGGCCTCGTCCAAAACTGGCAGTACTCTACGTAAAAATACTCTTTCAAGTATTTTAGACAGGATTGCCAGCAAACTAATCGGACGATACGATGCTAGATTATCTTCAGGTTTTCCAGACTTGAGGAGGACAATTATTTCAGCACGCTTCCACACTTTCGGGAAGTACCCTAGACGGAGGCAGCTGTTAAAGATGTTAGCCAGCATTTGGGAACAGATTAGGGGCAACATTTTCAGTGCTGTTGCATCAATTCGGTCAGGACCTGGTGACTTGCCATTTTTTAAGGAGGCGATCTCCTGCACAATCTCCTCTGGTTCGACGGGCTGTATTGGCGTGCCAGGAGCACTTGTGCTGTCTACGAACCTTATGATGGCAGCTCTTTCTTCGGCAGTGCATCTATCGAAAGGTGAGAAAGCACTATGTAAATGGTCGGCAAAGGCTTCTGCTCTTTCGATCTCAGACCGACACCAGGACCCGTCCACTTTGCGCACGGGTGATATCTTCTTAGCAGGTCTTTTAATGTGCCTCGTGACATTCCACAGATTGTGCTGCGGGTCTCCAGGTTCCAACTCATTAAGAAATCTATGGAAGGAGTCCTGCCGTAGGATGGTTAGCTTGTCCTTCAGTTTCTTGGTGGCACGATTAAGTGCTGTCTTGTCCTAGGGTTGCGCGAGGAAAAGCAGACTCTTCTGAGGCGCCTTTTTTCGGCCACGAGGGCCGCGATTTCAGGTGACCACAAGTGCACGTCTCTTTCAGGTGTTCTCGGGGTAGTCGGAGGAAGTGGGTTCGCAAACTCAGCAGCATTGTGCATCTCTTTGGTTAGTTTTTCGATGGCCGCATCTATGTTGCTTGGTGTGAAAAGAGGGGGATCTGGGTACAGTCAGGAAAGCATCCATAACGTAAACTTGGGGGCATTTGTGTGTTTCCCGGTGAGTCTTTTGGGCGGGGTTTTTCTGAGGACGGGGATGTTTAGGAGCAAGATTACTGCGCTGTGGTCGGATAGCAGTTTATCATAGCTTGAGCATGTTATCTTAGAGTGTCCTATGCCCTTGGATACGGCGTAGTCCAGAAGATCCGGCTGCTTTGACGGGTCGTTAGGCGGGTGTGGGTTCTCCAATGGAATGGCAGTCCAGACTTTTCCGCTGCAGGTAGGTACTTATAGAGCTTTATGCCTTTGGGGTTGTTTGTGCGGGACCCCCACCAGGAATGTTTGGCGTTAAAGTCTCCGGCTGCTATATGGTAAAGCGAGGTCCAAGGGACTCGAAGAAGTCCTGAAGGTGGGTCTCGGTTATCGAGTGTCTGAGTGGGAAGTAAACCGCACCAATGGTGATATCTCCCTGTGGGCTAGAAATCCTGGTCACGGCGCACTGAGCCCATTCCTCCTGAATCTCGGGAAGTTCCGTGTACTGAAGGCCACTTCTGATGAGCATAGCTGCTCCTCCGCGCGCTCTGCCAGATGGATGGTTGGCATGTAACAGTTCATATCCGCTAATGTTAAAATAGGATCTGGGACAAAAGTGGGATTCCGAAACTAGAAGAACATCGATATTGTCTGTTTTGATGAGATGCTCTACTTCCGCTTTGCTCCTCTGCAGGCCGTTTGCGTTCCAAAAAACTATATTAAGACTTATTTGCATTACTTTCTGTTAAGGAAGGGAGCTATAAACTGCGTCGTCTGCGAGATCAACTTTTCCATCATCCTCTCAAGAATCGTTCCAAGCTGGTTGGGTTGTGGGGCTTCGGGAGTGGTTTGATGGGTTTGTTGGGGATTCGTTGGCTGTGTCGCTTAATTTCCTAGAAGTACTTCCCTGTAACTCGTACCATTAATGATAGTTGGTATCTGCAGTAGTGGGAAGAAGTAGCGCTGGGTGTGTCCGAACCCTTGGCATCTGAAACATTGTGGAACATCGTTGAATTTCAGTGGGGGCTCTACGGTGATGACTGACCTGCGAATCCTCTTTATTTTTAAAATAGCTTTACGAGAAATCCTTTTTGGTATCCACGAGAGTCGTTATCAACTTGACAACCGCGGTAATGTTGGTCACGTCTGGGTTGTAGATCGGGGGAGGTTTGTGGGTCTTCGGGATCGGGTTCGGTTTCTCTGCTGTTGCCTCTGCCACTGCCTCTGAGGCAGTTTCGGGTTCGTCATGTTCGTCGTCGTCTTCTTTGCTTGAGAGGAGGGCAAAGGAGATGTTTGCTAGCTTGCTGCGCAGAGCTGCGCTGGTGCAAGTCGTGACGTCTGGCTCCTCTCCTTGCCTATTATTGCCGCGCGTGCTTGCGCTTGATCTCGCTGGGCTCCGAGTAAGAAGAACTCCAGCTTAAGTCTCTGCTCGAGATGCACTTCCTTGCTTTGAGGGCCTTCTTGCAGGGAATTGTTTTGTCGAGCTTGCTAGCACGCCGGAGGCCTGCCAGTCCATACTTTAGGTTGGTTATAAATGCGCAGTCCACCAAGTCCCAAGTGCGGGCAGGTCGTAAAATATAAAATTAGAAAAACAAAACACAATTCCGAAAAATAATTCAATTTAACACCGAAAAAAAATTCCTTTTTGATGCACGATTTTTCAATAAATGCAGACCCAATGAATGTTTTTTGTAGCCTACATTAATTGAATCTGGGAGACTAATTGAGTCGAAGATGATGATTTGGTTTTTTTTTCAAACCTCGGTTACTTTTTGTGGATATTGTTTCTTCAAATTTTTGATTCATTTATATTTCGTTAATCACTGCAATACGAGGTGTGTTTAAAAAGTAAAGTGACTTCAAATTTCGCGAGCAACATGCTGTCATTAATCGATTTTTTTGTTTTGTTATGTTGATGTACTCTTCCCGAACATCTTCACCAAGTTGCATGTTTTTGCGACACTATATTGCACGTGTTCTGTCATCTTTGCATGTGAGAGATTTTTTAGCCAAAAACAACACCACAATCATGCCTCAACCACCATATTCAACGGATTTGGCCACAAGTCTTTTTCTTGTTTCCAAAACTAAAACCTTTTGAAGGACGGAGATTGGTTATTGGCATAAGTGTATTGTTTTTGAGGGGGATTACTTTTAAGGGGACAACATAAATATTGATAATTAAAAATTTTTTTAAAACATAAAGTCACCTTACTTTTAAAACACACCTCGTATGTGACGTCCATTGATGATTGAGCAACTTGTGTTCAGATGCTGAAACTAGCTTGGGATTTTTTTCACAATCCATTTTATAATAATTTTTTTGCACTCTTTTTCGGTAAATAAATTAATTTATTCATTTGTATTGTATAAAAAATGTTTTGAATAAAAAATAAAATTTAAAAACTATGTTTTATTTAAATGTATTTTTTTAAAAAAAATTAACATAAATTCACCCCAGTTGCAAAAAGCAACTGATTTCTCTACATTGTAGATTTCATTAATTTCCGTGATTCCTTCCATACATCTAAGTTTTCCCGAAATGACGTAAATATTATCCGTTTTGGCTAAACTTTGTTTTGCGGGTATATACATGTATATTCACCATAAAAGTTGTTTGACATTGAAACTTGAAACTGAACGGGTAACCCTATTATTCAGTCTTTCTAGAACTTACTTTAATTTTATGCTTGTTTGATGTTTTCGCTTATATATTTTTGAACCAATAACGGCCCACATTCGGAGCTTGTGTTATTGTTAGTTAAGCATTTCATTAAATCGGCGTTGAATTGTTCGCGCCGAAAAATTATTTGTTGCTTAACATCAAAAAAGGTTTAAACCAGGACCATCACGTCGATCGCTACTTCTATCCTGCCTATATTATAAGTCCAGACATATGTTTTCTTTAATTTCCGGACTTGAGCCTTCATTATATTTAACGTCCTATTTGGCGATCTGATGTAATGTTAAGCAACATAATTAATTCTTTTTAAAAAAAAATTTGCACTTGTTTTTATTTTGCAACGATTTTTAAATAAAATGATAATTAAAATATTTAATGTATAAAGAAAAATTAGATATTGTCCAGGTAAGTACGTGAAATCTTTTCGTAGAGTCCTATCTCTACAAATAGGAAAAATACGGATCCCTTGAATATGGGAAATATTTTGAGTTATGTCAACTTTCAACTTTCAACTTTCAATTTATTGAAGCAAAACCAATTATATTAAAAAAAAATGTATGCATTAACGATTAAATTAACCTTTTATGTTCATTCAAAATATAAAAATTTTAATTTATGTTACCAACATAAGTCTTAAAGTATAAATTCCGCCAATGTTTGAATATAACTTCAAACTTTGCAAAATTTGACGAATGTTTTAACTATCAACATGAAAATTTTATTTAAAGTTAGAAGTTTTTCTATTATTAGGTATAATTCCGTTCACCAGCAACATGGAGTCGGTTCTCGTCCGAGAAACTATGAGCTAGACCTAGAAAGAGACCATGCATTGCCAACTTCTGCACCTAATGCTGATATATTAAAAAGTAATAATAATCCGACTTACCCAAATCCCAACCGTCATCATTCTCATGAAAGAGATCGTCACCGAAATAACTTGCAGTATAATTCTACACCAAATCCCTCTGGTAAGTAGATCATTGTTCACTTCAGCAGTTTTTTTTAAATTTTTTCTTTTAGCTCCTAATCTCTTAAAAAAAGTAAACGGAGGACAACTTCCTACAAAACCAATGTATCCAGGGGATATTCCCTCATATTCTCCACCTTCGAGGACATTTTTTACTCCACCACTGCCACCGGAGTATCAAAATCCATTTGCAGACAAGCCAACATTGCGAGGCTCAAATAATGAAGGACTTTTAACAATTAACAGGCGACCAATTCCACCCCCCAGTTTAATGCCAAGTCAGGATAGAATACCCATACGACCTCCAGAATTGTCTGGGACCAACAATGATCCCATTTTACCTTTGATAGAGGATGATAGTTATGGAAACGGTAGCTTTAATTCCAAAAAATCGCATTCTTTAAACACCAACTTTCAAGTGCCAGATATGGATGTATTCGATACAAAAAAAAATCTTAATACCCCAGCACGTACCAGCAGTGATGAATTGTTACAACGAAAGGTTCTCAACTCAAGGGGATCAGAGTTCCAAAACCAAGATACTGCTGATCCTATTAAGAAGCAGGAAGTTTTACCTAATATAAGACGTATTCTTGGATCAAATGGCAATAATGGAGATATACCGGCGGTGCTGTTAAAACAAGTTACGCAACGACCTATTATTAGCATGCGTCAACCGCCATCATCTCCAATAGTACTAATAGAAAATTCTTCAAAAAATGAATATCATTCCGAAGGTACAAGTCAAAATATAAATCAGAGCAAAAATGTTCCCGGTAATTTCGACTTTTACGACAAGACAAACCAAAGCACAGGAACCACGCCATCGGCAGCGGCTGCCATTGGAGATGTGTCTGGCCCATCATTATCATACGCCACTACAAACGCAGGAGATTTAGAAAAGACCTCGAAAACAAGTATTGAAAAGGAATCGGGAGTAAGCAATGGAAACCGCGATCGCGGAGCTGCTGTTGCAGCATCTGCATCTGCACATACTACTTGGACGTGGGCGTGGAACATTCATATTTATCTGTCGGTCGTGCTGTTTACAATCTTATCAGTTTATTTGTTTTACAAACTGCTGACATACAATAAGCTCACTCATTTATTTGCTCAATCGTATTTTGTGTGCATAAATCTAATACTTATTATTATATGCATAATGAGAATATTTTTTCTTTGCTTCGATGCTTACAATATTCATAGAACGTTTAATATATTTTCGGCCGAGCTTTTGTTAAACCTACCTTCAACTTTCTTAACAGTTGCATTTTCTGTATTGATTTTATTCCTGTTTTTAAAATCTTTAAATCACAAAAACAATCGATATTCAGCTCTTATAAGACCTTTAACAGTCGTTGTGGGCTGCGGAGTTCACGTTTTACTTTGCGTAACTTTACATTACGTTGAATCTTATACATTGAGAAACCAAAATTTATATTTTCAACAGCAACAACAGCAACAGTATTTTCGCCGGCAACAACATTACTATCAACAAAATTTAGGTGTTACACCAGGGACACCACTGACTACATTGGCAAGCTTACCCCAGCCTCCACGTGTTTTGACTCTTATCTGTCAGATAATATATATATTTATATGCCTCAGTTTGGGATTCCTGTATTTGTATTTATATCGTATACTAAAACGCATCCTTCATAGTAAATCCCAAAACTACATTCATGGCTACCAGAATCTCTCTTACGCCATTCATATAACAATTGCAACAGCTTTATTGTTTGTACTTATGGCAGGGTTGCAAATATTAGGAGCGATATATATCTCGACGTCCCGTCAAACTAACATATTTGATGTAGATTGGCTACAATGGGGATATCAGTTTTCTTTGCGCCTTTTGGAAATTTCATTAATAGCACTTATATCCTGGGTAACAGGACTTAAAACCAATGTCGGACACAATCTACAAAATGTAGCAAATGGAGAAGTTCGCATGGTTGGTGCTAGTGCCTCTGCAATGGATGCTTACGGTCAATCTGAACATTCTACCAATAATGTTATCCGAGAAAAAAATATTGGTAATGGAATTGAAAACCACAATTCAAATGTTACCAACTTTTTTTTGCCATGCACATCTAGTTCTAGCCAGGAGCACTTCGAAACCGATTATCCTGCAATTTGTAACGCGAACACTAATCTTCATACTTATACCATGCGGACGGGAAAACTTATTTACGACGATAGCTACGCTCTTAGCCCCATTGGGTCAACTCCTGCCACAACTTCGAGCAGATATCAACTTCAAGAGCCAATGTATCAAAGACCTTATGATACGGGATCCATTTGTAGTACTATTAACAGCCAGAAATTAACGGAATATGCATCCACACAAAACTATCATCATCACAAAGATCAACCACATCAAATTCGGTTTCACGAACCAGCCGCATATATAAGTAAAGGCGGCGTATCCGATTCTACCCCAGACCACTATGAGAATCCGAATTTTAATTTGCATCCCACTTCAACATGTGACAGCATACAAAATAAAGTCTCTGGTCAAAATACAATATGTGCACCATCATTTTCGGAATCAAAATTTACTCAGCAACAGATATTACTGGACAACGATAGCTATTCGGAACCGCTTGAACAGGAAAATATTAGGTATGAATTCAACATTTTCGAGCGTCCCGTTTTTAAAGATAAATGCCTTAAAATTGTTCAATCTAATATAGAGTGCAGACGGGAACGTGACCACCACAACGTAACCAATAGGCGTGAACGAAAGCTTAGCAGCACACTGGAATGTAACAACTTAGATGATAAAAATTCCGTACCTCGTCCTGGAGGTGGGAGGTATGCTAGTTACAATGCGTACGATCGAGGAACTTTGAATGGCATACGAAAGAGTGGTACACTAAAAAATATTGCAAATTGTGGAAGTGGAATAGCTTTAGTTGCAGCGCCGCATGTTTTAGATACCCCAATCGCAGTATCTGCAACTCAACATTCAACAACTAGTGGAGCCCAAACGATCGCTAGTTCGAATAAAAATAGAACCCAATATTATAAAAAAGCTTGTCAGGGTAACAGCAGATTATGTGGAAATCAATTATTAAAAATTGCTTCTCTTAAGCAGCACCAACCACAAGAACTACCTTATAATAATGATTCAGAAGAAGACGAGGAGGAAGACGACGTAACATCAGAAAGTAATGTTGAATGTAAAAACTTAATATGTAGTGAAAACGTTTCCATTAATGCAGAAATGAACATAAAAAATGGTATTTGCGTTACTGGAAAATCATTTTCAATAACTGCTGCACCTTCTAGAAATTCAACCCAAGATCCCTTTTCACATGCGCATGTGCACAAACATGTAAACCTTAAAAGTAATAGCAAGCTTTGCTCCAAATTAAGTATAACTTCATCAGCTTCGGTTGCATCTGTCTCTACTAACTCGTGCACAACTTCTAGTGCATCGGATAGCATGTTAATGGCAGATCAAGGGTTTCTGCGCTTTCGATCAGTAGAAGATTCAAAAATCGCCCAAATTGGTTCAGATTCAAATGGCGGGGAAAAAATAGTGACCTCTCATGGCCACAAAAATTGTAATGCAGCAGTAAACGGCATCGAGTGCTAAGATTTTAATTCGACATACAAGGCTTTGCGAGCCCTAGCGGCAGATATAATTTTTACCCCTTCTACAAAGTCCATATTCTTTCGAAATTTTGTTTATGCCCATAACAGTAGGTAAATCCCTGTCTTTCTATTATCTACAGATATGTGATATACATAGGTATAAAAACTTAGCGATCTTAAGTCAAATTAAATAATCACATAAAAGATTTTACGATTTGTCGGAAAATATGTATATTGATCCCTCTATAAATTAACGTATACTTAATAATAATACTTAATTGAACATAAATAGATTAAAGTTTAAATTTAGCGCCTTTAACCAATAATTTAAATATGTAATTGATATTCTCGAAATATTTTCTTACTAAATCAATCAACATTTTAAAACCATAAATTTAATGGAACGTACATAAATAAATGCATTTTTCATCCGCCCCATGAATTAATTGTTTATTAAATATGTATATTTATAATTAAAAATAAGTTTAATTAAATTATAAACTATTCCATGAAACTTGCACTTTTTTTTTATATAATTTGAATACAATTTAGTTATTTTTCGTTTATGTCAAATGCAATTTTGAAGCTTCTTTGTCAACTAAGGAATTCAAATAAAATTTTCATAGTATGTGCTATGGGAATCAGCGGCGATTTTTGTTTATTTCAGGTGTATTACTAATTAATGTAAATAATGAAACATCGATGTACACGATTGGCGTTCTTGCTCTTTGTTTGCTTCTTTGATGCCAATGGAAAATGTTTAGGAATAGGAAAAATTATGTGCTTTTAATATAAGTATTAAAAAGCCTGTTAAAATAAAGTTAATATATAGTACTGATTAGTTAAGGCTTTTGCATTTTCTATTGTTAAAACATATATTCTAAAGGATAATTAATATAATAAGTGTATTCTTAAATTAATAGTTGTATGGTTACAAATTATAATGGATCACATTAAAGCATTTTATCGTCAATAATTTTCATGGTCACGTCAATGAATTGTCATGGATTCTAATAATTATAATAAATATATGTATACTCTATTGGTACGTGTATGGAATTACTAATTTCCAATCCAATAACAATAGTCTTTCTGAATTATTATTCCATTTTGTACACATCGATAGAGACGAGAAGTACACATCTTTTCAAATGTAATTTATTTAAATAGCCTAGCCAGGAAAAATAAAATTGAATACAATATCTAAAGTTTGTCTTTGGAGAATTTACTTGTTTCCCAAAATACTATAATTTAATTTGGTGACTAATCTGTTTCAGACTCAGAGAGGAAATGCTACATTTGACCCTCTTTTTAATGTACAATATAACCATATTGTTATCTTTAATAACTTCGCAAGATGATGTGCTTCTTTCATTTCGTGCAGTGTATAATTTTGGCAAACTAGGTGGACCTTGTTCAATCGTCGCATTTCTGAGAAATTATCGTATGCCATTGATATTGATATTTTAGAGAGGTTTGGGTAGAAACAAAGGGACGGTATATCCATCACTGCGTGGCACAATTTTAACCAAAACTTTAATACCATTTTTTTTTCTTGATTCTCTGTATAGCGCAAAAACCAAATATACTTTCGAGCAGCTTGCAGTACGAGGTTTGTTCAAAAAGTATCGTGAATTGTGAATTTCTGCGGGCTACGTATATTTGATTTTTGTTTTTTTTTTTAGGTACTCATGTCCCTTATTGTGACATGGGTGGTCATTTTAAATGTTAAGTTAATTTTTGATAGCGTTTTAACTTGATGCGTTTTAACTCGACTTAGATTTTCGCGCCAAAATTGCTCAATTTTGACAAAACAGAATCGCGTTAACATTGCTCAGGAGGACTCGGTCCGTGTCGAATGATTGGTAACGAATCATGGGTTAATGGTTATGACGTAAAAATCAAAGCTCAATCATCTCAATGGTAGCTGTCGCTTGAGCCAAAACCGAAAAAAGCGGGCCAAATTCGGTCAAATGTGAAAGTTTTGATCACATCATGCATCATGAGTTCTTTTCATAGGGCAGTCAATAAGGAATATTATCTTCAAGTTATGCGTAATTTTCGCGAAAGCTCCAGCTTTCATATTCGCTGTCATTCTTATCGTCAGCCTGTTGCATAGTATTTTGCACTCTCTGACACCTTTGGCTTCTGGTATTTGCGGGTTGACCGCTTCCGAAGGCGGTCGTCTGTCTAATCTGTGTCATAGTGGAGCCTAATTCCATAGGCTCAGGTGACTGATTGTGGTATTTGTTTGTGCCTTGGAGCGAATTATCCTGTTGGGGCCTATTTTGTTTTTTATAAAAGTGAGGGTTTTCCCCTGGCCATCTTCGGCCCTGCTATGTTTTCTCTGTGGCTCTCGTGAGCGGCTTTGATTTTTTTGCTGCTTATAGATGAGTGCCTTATCTTCCAAAGCCCTTGCATACGTGGCAGTAAAGCTAGTGCGTTCTATGGTTGCTTCAGGTTCCCTAGCTAAAGCTAAACCTGAGGGCAAATCCTTTGGTTGAATAAAATAGCACTCTCCGGTTCGTATGTCATAATGATCTTATTTGTTATCAATGTCTCAAGTCCCTGCCGAAGAACATGCAGTGACGTTTTGTGCGCGTAGGTGCAGTCCAATCCAGCAATTATGGTATCAAAGTTTAAGACTGTGTTATGGGCAACTAGTAGCCCTCTTGCCGATCCCCTGATTTTATTTCTGATGATAGAGACGGCTTGGTAATGCGCTTCGCTGCCATGAGATAGTTTGAAGATTTCATATCCTTCTACTGCCGACTGTCGCCAGGACACAATCATCCTGGTCTCCCATAAAATCTGGCATGGTTTTAACGATGTCAAGCTTGACTTCACATCGAATGTTTGGGTCTACAGTTATTTTTTTGTAGGCCTTCCACTTGTCCACTGGCGGTGCTTCTACACGCAAGCTTTGCATTTGTTGTTTAACATCCTCTAATTGTGTTTGAAACACGTGGGTCAGCCTAGCCTCTTGTTGGGCTAGGGCCTGGCTAACGGCTCCAGATATTATTGCCTGTAGCTGGGCAGCGTCCATGTCTGTAATGTTATTTTTCGTAGGGCGAAAGTTTTGTGTTTCTAAATCCCACCCGTCGTCACTATCGTATTCAACTTTAATATCTCTATATACACCTGCCCAACTTATTGACTAATGCTTGGCACTACACAAATATATTCTTGTCGAGCACAAATGATCGGATTCCGTGAAAGAATAAAATTACGTTGCGGGAGAAAATAGAATGGAAGTAGACAACTTTTATCTTAAAAAAGGTTTTCACAAAAAAATAATTTAAAGAAATAAATAAATAATAATTTTTTCTCTTTTTTATGCCGCAAGAAACATAGGCTTACTTGGGGTATGCAATTTACTTTTAATTTAATAAAAATTTTTCTTATTTTTTTGTTATTACTTTTATTGTTATTTTTATTTTTTTCGAATTTACGCAGAAATAACAGAAAAACAAAAGATATGCAATATTTTGTATTATAAACTCTCGCGGGTGTCGCTGAATTCACTCATCCACCAAACTTACATGTTTTCCTAACTTAACTATCCTGTTTAATTGGTGTTGTAGGTCTGATGGAGTTGGGCGCCAAATATGTAATCCTGTCCCGCGTCGATGTAGGAGGCGTGGCAGGTTGAAGTGTAGTCCAGCGGCGTTAGCTGCTATCCTAGAATTCTGCAGTGGTACTGCAGTTGTGGGGGCCAGTCTTCTTATGAAGATTAGGTTAGAGAGTTTACTTCCTCTCTAATCACCTTTCGTATCTTAGACAGAACTGAAGTACAAAATATATTGAAACATAAGTCTACCCTAGCTCCAATGCATCAAGCCATAAAATCGTGGTCGGCACGCCGACTCAGCATTTCATGTATTGCAATTCGGCACTCCGGATATCGCGGGGTGCTGAAGTCATTTTGGGCGCGTTAGGATTGTTTACGTAAAACAACTTAGTTGTTAGGGTATCTTTTATGTAAAACTAATTAGTTGCCAAATCAGATATATCGAGTGTTCTTTTTAGTTGTGAACTTACACGCGACAAATTGATGGCAAAACTTATACTGGAGTTGTCCAGATACAACCTACCCACAAAAATCCAAATCTCTTGGCATCTCGCAAAACTCAAAGAATACTACCAACTTCTAGGGCACACAGCCAAACACTGCAAAGGCAATACCTTTTTGGACCCTTGTGGTATCCCCGCACACCAACCAACTTAATGCACACGAACACACTGTGTTAATCGCTTCGGCAAGCATACCTCCAGCGAGTATAGCATAGATTGACCAAAATTCAAAGAAACACAAGAAATACTACAAATAAAATCAAAGAAAATACACTCGTAGGCACGCTCGCTACGTTCATTCCATCCGTTTCCGTAAATTTTTCAAAGGTGATGTCTATACTAAATTTTTTCGTAAAAACCACGTCACGACTCTTCAGCACAGTTCTTGCTTCCGGGTCATATAGCCTGTATGCCTTTGCATAATTACAGTATCCTATGAATATGCATTTCCTCGATCTTGGAGGAAACTTGCCCAAACGTACGCAGATTTTTCACTACCATAGTTTAAACGGTGTTTCGTCAAACAGGCTACTCGACGGATATCTGTTCCTTATGTAATTTGCAGTGTTGACTGCTTCAGCCCAATAGCTAGGAGGTAGTGTTGCCTGTTTCATCATACAGCGCGCCATTTCTACTAGTGTCCTATTCTAACGCTTAGCTACTTCGTTTTGCTGTGGGGTGTTCCACGGTACTCGACTGTGAGCTTGTGAGGAATACCTGCAACCGCTAGGTGCTTCTTAAACTCATTGTTCAAATATTCCGTGTCATTGTCTGATCGCAATGTCTTCAGCTTCTTTCCAGCCCAATTTTTAGTTCCGATTTTGCCTTGATCGTATATAGCTCGCACTACATCGAATGGTCGTCTATAAACGTTATGAAATAACGGCTGCCACCCTGACTGTGCACACGCTTGGGACCAAACACGCCGCTGTGCACCAATTCTAAGACTTCTCTGGATCTGGAGTTCGACGTTGGGAACGGCATCTGAGATTGCTTCCCCTTGATGCAGTTTTCTCATTGTGGTAAACTTCCAATTTTTTTTTACTTTTACTCCCTGGACCATACCTCGTTGTATGAAAGCTTTGATATCCTTTTCGTTGAGATGGCCAAAACGCTAGTGCCAAATCTTTGAAGTCGTTTATTCTAAGGGTCTTTGACAGACCCTTAGATCCCCTTCGATCAGGGACGTACAGCGTGTTCATTAGGTTTACAAAAAATCTACCACGGTAAAACGGTTATAATCCACAATCTACTATTTCTGTAGACTTACTATATGCGAATTTCAGTTTTGAATATTCTGCTGTACTGACCTTTTCAAATCGGTCTTTCTGTGAGCACGTGTGTGATGTCGCTCCAGAATCCAAACAACAGCCTTTCTGCTCGCCAGCGACAGAACTTACTATATCCGCCTTCATTCTGGACTTTTGACTACTGCCTTGGCTTTTTGATTTATACTCCGCTGCTTTATGACCAATTTTTCGGCACTCAAAGCATTTGAACTTAAACTCCTGTTCAGTTTTCATTTCCTTTAGTGTTCTAGACATTTTTGTTCACTAACAATGCTCCAGAATTAGAGTCACTACTATTCCTTTTCAGGGCTTCATACTCGTCAAGCAACTTTATCTTGAAAGCTTCCGGTGACAATAGATATCTTGCGTGTCGATCGCTACACGAAACGGTTCATATTCTTCAAGAATGCTATGTAACAATAGTATGGGTAGCCAATCATTTATATTTACCAACTCTACTTCATTTAGTTTATCTACGATATCGAAACACGTATCGATGTTATTTCCTATATCACCACCGTTGCTTAATTTACACATATCATGCAACTTTTCCGTACAGCGTTTGCCGTCTCACAGTTCTTCCTTGCTTCAACTCCGTGATTGACATAGACAGAATCAAGTCTGCTTTTGTCTTCGCATATTGATTGTCACACTGTTCCATGTTTTTTTTCGGTTTTAATAAATGATCTGTTAACATATTTCCAATTGTCATTTTTTATAAGCAGCGCTTGGATTTGTATTTTCCAAGTACCAAAATTCTCTTTGCCAACATGCTCGACTCGAACATTATTAACACTTATTTTTAACTAACAAAACCAACGATGCCCAACGGGTACAATAGGCACGGAACAAATGGCTTTGCTTTGCTTAGCGACAGCCCCGAAACCGCTAATATATTATAAGAGGAAGTAGAGAGCTATTACTTTTTTTTTTTTATTTTAGCTTTGCTTTATTTATTGAAGCTTCTCCTTATGAGACTAACAATAAGGTTATAAATCTTAAGAAGTTATTATTGCAACTGATATGGGTTTTGTGGCCCTAATAATTAGCATTTATATATAGGTCCAGGTCGGTTTTAGGACGGAGTTGTACAGTAAGACCTTGTATTCTAGTTTTAGGGGAGAACGTATACTAAGAAGCCAATGTAGACTATTAGCTTTTAGTTTAAGGTGTGTTCTTTTTGCCTCGATGTGTCTACGCCAAGTGAGTCGCCTGTCAAGATGAATACCTAGGTACGTAACTTCATTTGATTTCGGTATAACAGTGTTATTTAATACGATCGAAGGGCAATATTGTCTGTTGAGGATAAAAGTTACGTGTTTACATTTTTGTTCATTGACTTTTATTCTCCAGTCGGAAAGCCATTTCTCGAGATGTGTCAGGTAGATAGCAAGTTGTGCAGTAGCTTGCCGTGGGCACCTAGAGCGGCTCAGGACTGCAGGGTCATCGGCAAACGTATATATAGTTAGCTGCCTCGATGTTGGTATATCGGCTGTATATAGCAGGTATAGTGTTGGGTCAAGTACCTCAGACCTAACAGTGCCGCATCTAACTGAGAACACTCTATTGTACAGGTACGATTTTAGAAGCTTATGGATGCATTCAGGGAGTGTTGATTTAATTTTGTGTATTAGGCCATTTAACCAGAGTCTGTCAAATGCTTGGGCCACATCGAGACAAAAGGCAGTGCAGTACTCTCTCTTTTCGAATGCAGTTCGAATTTCAGTTGTGATTCGATTGACTTGTTCGATTGTTCCATGTTTCTCCTGGAAACCAAATTGATGCTCCGGTATCCTTTATTAGTTCGCATGTAGGGTATGACAAATGTCATCAGAAATTTTTCGAAGAGTTTTGCCATGCATGGTAGTAGACTTATTGGTCTATATGTATGATCCTTTCCCGGTTTCGGTATCATAATGATGAGCGACTTTTTCCATAGCGAGGGGAAGTGACCAATTCTATTTATTGCATTGAATATCTGGCAAATAGTTTGGACGGCACAGAATGGAAGTTCGATGATCATCCTTGGGGTTATTAGATCGCTGCCGGGGCTCTTATTAGCTTTT
Organism: Drosophila vallismaia; assembly: GCA_035047325.1. NCBI lineage: Eukaryota > Metazoa > Arthropoda > Insecta > Diptera > Drosophilidae > Drosophila > Drosophila vallismaia. Next base: position 1,538,611 of record JAWNPU010000062.1, read on the forward strand.
AGTTCTTTAATGATTTTAGCAATTTAAGTTGGTCGAAATTCTATTGGCTCCTGTGTTGTTTGGCTTACAACTGTTTGCTCTTGTAAAACGAAATTATTCGTTGCTGGGTTTGGTTGAAATACGTTTTGAAGGTGCTCGGCGAAAGTAGAAGCTCTATGTTTGTCGCTGCGGACCCATTCACCTGCGGAATTTCTTATTGGCACAACAGATTCTACCGGGGGGCTGAGAGATGGGTGTGCTCTCCATAATGTATATTTTGGGCTAAAAGGTGTTAATTGCTCTATGTAACGGCGTTGTGTGCATTCCTGCTCGTTGATTAGCTCCTTTCTTAATCTACGAGTTTCGGTTTTGAGCCTTTGTTTTGCAGATGGCGATCTATAGGATTGCCATTCTCGTCGTAAGCGTCGCTTTTCAAAGACAAGCTGCTCAATTTGAGGCATGGGCTGCTGCGACAAGGACAGACTCTAGAAGTTTAGTGGTGGTTTCTATGTCAGCCTTGTTGATGATTCTTGGGTTCAGTTCAATGTGCGAGCTTACGAATTTCTTGTATTTTAGCCAGTTAGTTCTATTGGATGTCAATCGACTGGGTGAGTCTTTCAGATCCGGACATTGGAGATAATTAAGGAGCACCGGCGAGTGATCAGAAGATAGGTCTGGGAGGGATTCGGCGTTAATATGATTATGAGAAATGTTTCTTGTGATAGCAAATTCAATCAAGTCTGGTATCTTTCTGGGGTCCGTTGGCCAATATGTAGGTTAGCCCGGAGAGGCACAACTAAGCTTGTTGCTTACTTTAATAATTGTATTGTACAATTGTTTTCCCTTAGGGGTTACAAGACGAGATCCCCAGTGCGTATGCTTTGCATTGTAGTCACCAGCAGCTATGAAGCGACACCCTAGGGTGTTGAAAAAATCCAAAAATTGGTTTTCGCATATCGTAAAGCGAGGTGCGCTGTATACTGCAGCAAGTGTTATTTGTCTGTTGCCTTAGCATAATTGCAGTATCCTTTGAATATGCATTTCCTCGATCTTGGAGGAAACTTGCCTTTTGGACGTTTGTTGAGCGAATACACAATTTGGCAAAACGTGGGCAGCTTTTTCACACTGGGATTCGACTATTCCATAGTTTAAACGGTTTTTCGCCATACAGGCTACTCGACGGACATCTGTTCCTTATGTAATTTGTAGTGTTGACTGCTAAAGCCCAATAGCTAGGAGGTAGTGTTGCCGTGTCATCATACAGCGCGCCATTTCTACTAGTGTCCTATTCTTACGCTTAGCTACTTCGTTTTGCTGTGGGGTGTTCCACGGTACTCGACTGTGAGCTTGTGAGGAATACCTGCAACCGCTAGGTGCTTCTTAAACTCATTGTTCAAATATTCCGTGTCATTGTCTGATCGCAATGTGTTCAGCTTCTTTCCAGCCCAATTTTTAGTTCCGATTTTGCCTTGATCGTATATAGCTCGCACCACCTCGAATGGTCGTCTATAAACGTTGTGAAATAACGGCTGCCACCCTGACTGTGCACACGCTTGGGACCACACACGCCGTTGTGTATCAATTCTAAGACTTCTCTGGAACTGGAGTTTGACGTTGGGAACGGCATCTGAGATTGCTTCCCCTTGATGCAGTTTTCTCATTGTGGTAAACTTCCAATTTTTTTTTACTTTTATTCCCTGGACCATACCTCGTTGTATGAAAGCTTTGATATCCTTTTCGTTGAGATGGCCAAAACGCTAATGCCAAATCTTTGAAGTCGTTTAATCTAAGGGTATTTGACAAACCCTTAGATCCCCTTAGGTCTGGGGGGATTCGGCGTTAATATGATTATGAGAGATGTTTCTTGTGATAGCAAATTCAATAAAGTCTGGTATCTTTCTGGGGTCCGTTGGCCAATATGTAGGTTAGCCCGGAGAGGCACAACTAAGCTTGTTGCTTACTTTAATAATTGTATTGTACAATTGTTTTCCCTTAGGGTTTACAAGACGAGATCCCCAGTGCGTATGCTTTGCATTGTAGTCACCAGCAGCTATGAAGCGACCCCCTAGGGTGTTGAAAAAATCCAAAAATTGGTTTTCGCATATCGTAAAGCGAGGTGCGCTATATACTGCAGCAAGTGTTATTTGTCTGTTGCCCAGCTTTATATTTAAAGATATTGCTTGTAAGTAGTTTGTCGCAAAGTCGTTGCGGAAAGTATGTTTTATGCGGTTTCTAATCAGGACTCCAGTGCCTCCATGTGCTTTACCATCAGGGTGGTTGATGCCGTAGAATGTAGCTATTACTTCTAAATTAATTAACCGATTGGCGATTGAAATGAGTCTTAAAAGAAGCGTAAGACTATAATTTGGGAATAAGAGTTTGGTCACGGGTAATTTTCTTTGGTGAAACTACGCGTAATCTTCACTTTAAAATCAAAAAAGGTCCCCAGGGACCTTACCCTTACCCTTAGTCCGAGAGTTAAATAATTTACACAATTAATAAATTGTAGAACAACAAAAAGCACAGGGAGTACTCTTGTGTACGAATACAAAATATGTAATCCTGTCACGCGTCGATGTAGGAGGCGTGGCAGGTTAAAGTGCGTTACCTGCTATCCTGGAATTCTGCAGTAGTACTGCAGTTGTGGGGGCCAGTCTTCTTATGAAGATTAGGTTGGAGAGTTTACTTCCTCTCTAATCACCGGCCTTGTAGCTCGGCAATTGTGTTAATAATAAGACAAGGTTTGACGGCCATGCCGGAGCTATGTTTTATTGATGAAGAGTAACCTTTCGTATCTAGACAGAACTGAAGTACAAAATATATTGAAACATAAGTCTACCCTAGCTCCAATGCATCACGCCATAAAATCGTGGTCGGCACGCCGACTCAGCATTTCATGTATTGCAATTCGGCACTCCCGATATCGCGTGGTGCTGAACTCTTCTTGGGCGCGTCAGCATTGTTTGTGTCAATCTACTTAGTTGCAAGGGTATTATTTATGTAAAAGTACTTAGTTGCCGAATCAGATATATCGAGTGTTCTTTTTAGTTGTGAAATTACACGCGACAAATTGATGGCAAAACTTCTTCGACTGGAGTTGTCCAGATACAACCTACCCACAAAAATCCATCTCGCAAAAGTCAAAGAATACTACCAACTTCTAGGGCACACAGCCAAACACTGCAAAGGCAATACCTTTTTGGACCCTTGTGGTATCCCCGCACACCAACCAACTTAATGCACACGAACACACTGTGTTAATTGCTTCGGCAAGCATACCTCCAGCGAGCATAGCAGAGATTGACCAAAATTCAAAGAAATACTACTAATAAAATCAAAGAAAATACACTCGTAGGCACGCTCGCTATGTTAATTCCATCCGTTTACGTAAATTCTTCAAAGGTGCTGTCTATACTAAATTGTTTCGTAAAAACCACGTCACGACTCTTCAGCACAGTTCTTGCTTCCGGGTCATATAGCTTGTATGCCTTTGCATAATTGCAGTATCCTATGAATATGCATTTCCTCGATCTTGGAGGAAACTTGCCTTTTGGACGTTTGTTGAGCGAATACACAATTTGCCAAAACGTGGGCGGCTTTTTAACACTGGGATTCGACTATTCCATAGTTTAAACGGTGTTTCGCCATACAGGCTACTCGACGGACATCTGTTCCTTATGTAATTTGTAGTGTTGACTGCTAAAGCCCAATAGCTAGGAGGTAGTGTTGCCGTGTCATCATACAGCGCGCCATTTCTACTAGTGTCCTATTCTTACGCTTATCTACTTCGTTTTGCTGTGGGGTGTTCCACGGTACTCGACTGTGAGCTTGTGAGGAATACCTGCAACCGCTAGGTGCTTCTTAAACTCATTGTTCAAATATTCAGTGTCATTGTCTGATCGCAATGTCTTCAGCTTCTTTCCAGCCCAATTTTTAGTTCCGATTTTGCCTTGATCGTATATAGCTCGCACCACCTCGAATGGTCGTCTATAAACGTTGTGAAATAACGGCTGCCACCCTGACTGTGCACACGCTTGGGACCACACACGCCGTTGTGTACCAATTCTAAGACTTCTCTGGAACTGGAGTTCGACGTTGGGAACGGCATCTGAGATTGCTTCCCCTTGATGCAGTTTTCTCATTGTGGTAAACTTCCAATTTTTTTTTACTTTTATTCCCTGGACCATACCTCGTTGTATGAAAGCTTTGATATCCTTTTCGTTGAGATGGCCAAAACGCTAATGCCAAATCTTTGAAGTCGTTTAATCTAAGGGTATTTGACAAACCCTTAGATCCCCTTAGGTCTGGGAGGGATTCGGCGTTAATATGATTATGAGAGATGTTTTTTGTGATAGCAAATTCAATAAAGTCTGGTATCTTTCTGGGGTCCGTTGGCCAATATGTAGGTTAGCCCGGAGAGGCACAACTAAGCTTGTTGCTTACTTTAATAATTGTATTGTACAATTGTTTTCCCTTAGGGGTTACAAGACGAGATCCCCAGTGACTATTAGCTTTTAGTTTAAGGTGTGTTCTTTTTGCCTCGATGTGTCTACGCCAAGTGAGTCGCCTGTCAAGATGAATACCTAGGTACGTAACTTCATTTGATTTCGGTATAACAGTGTTATTTAATACGATCGAAGGGCAATATTGTCTGTTGAGGATAAAAGTTACGTGTTTACATTTTTGTTCATTGACTTTTATTCTCCAGTCGGAAAGCCATTTCTCGAGATGTGTCAGGTAGATAGCAAGTTGTGCAGTAGCTTGCCGTGGGCACCTAGAGCGGCTCAGGACTGCAGGGTCATCGGCAAACGTATATATAGTTAGCTGCCTCGATGTTGGTATATCGGCTGTATATAGCAGGTATAGTGTTGGGTCAAGTACCTCAGACCTAACAGTGCCGCATCTAACTGAGAACACTCTATTGTACAGGTACGATTTTAGAAGCTTATGGATGCATTCAGGGAGTGTTGATTTAATTTTGTGTATTAGGCCATTTAACCAGAGTCTGTCAAATGCTTGGGCCACATCGAGACAAAAGGCAGTGCAGTACTCTCTCTTTTCGAATGCAGTTCGAATTTCAGTTGTGATTCGATTGACTTGTTCGATTGTTCCATGTTTCTCCTGGAAACCAAATTGATGCTCCGGTATCCTTTATTAGTTCGCATGTAGGGTATGACAAATGTCATCAGAAATTTTTCGAAGAGTTTTGCCATGCATGGTAGTAGACTTATTGGTCTATATGTATGATCCTTTCCCGGTTTCGGTATCATAATGATGAGCGACTTTTTCCATAGCGAGGGGAAGTGACCAATTCTATTTATTGCATTGAATATCTGGCAAATAGTTTGGACGGCACAGAATGGAAGTTCGATGATCATCCTTGGGGTTATTAGATCGCTGCCGGGGCTCTTATTAGCTTTTAGTTCTTTAATGATTTTAGCAATTTAAGTTGGTCGAAATTCTATTGGCTCCTGTGTTGTTTGGCTTACAACTGTTTGCTCTTGTAAAACGAAATTATTCGTTGCTGGGTTTGGTTGAAATACGTTTTGAAGGTGCTCGGCGAAAGTAGAAGCTCTATGTTTGTCGCTGCGGACCCATTCACCTGCGGAATTTCTTATTGGCACAACAGATTCTACCGGGGGGCTGAGAGATGGGTGTGCTCTCCATAATGTATATTTTGGGCTAAAAGGTGTTAATTGCTCTATGTAACGGCGTTGTGTGCATTCCTGCTCGTTGATTAGCTCCTTTCTTAATCTACGAGTTTCGGTTTTGAGCCTTTGTTTTGCAGATGGCGATCTATAGGATTGCCATTCTCGTCGTAAGCGTCGCTTTTCAAAGACCAGCTGCTCAATTTGAGGCATGGGCTGCTGCGACAAGGACAGACTCTAGAAGTTTAGTGGTGGTTTCTATGTCAGCCTTGTTGATGATTCTTGGGTTCAGTTCAATGTGCGAGCTTACGAATTTCTTGTATTTTAGCCAGTTAGTTCTATTGGATGTCAATCGACTGGGTGAGTCTTTCAGATCCGGACATTGGAGATAATTAAGGAGCACCGGCGAGTGATCAGAAGATAGGTCTGGGAGGGATTCGGCGTTAATATGATTATGAGAAATGTTTCTTGTGATAGCAAATTCAATCAAGTCTGGTATCTTTCTGGGGTCCGTTGGCCAATATGTAGGTTAGCCCGGAGAGGCACAACTAAGCTTGTTGCTTACTTTAATAATTGTATTGTACAATTGTTTTCCCTTAGGGGTTACAAGACGAGATCCCCAGTGCGTATGCTTTGCATTGTAGTCACCAGCAGCTATGAAGCGACACCCTAGGGTGTTGAAAAAATCCAAAAATTGGTTTTCGCATATCGTAAAGCGAGGTGCGCTGTATACTGCAGCAAGTGTTATTTGTCTGTTGCCTTAGCATAATTGCAGTATCCTTTGAATATGCATTTCCTCGATCTTGGAGGAAACTTGCCTTTTGGACGTTTGTTGAGCGAATACACAATTTGGCAAAACGTGGGCAGCTTTTTCACACTGGGATTCGACTATTCCATAGTTTAAGCGGTTTTTCGCCATACAGGCTACTCGACGGACATCTGTTCCTTATGTAATTTGTAGTGTTGACTGCTAAAGCCCAATAGCTAGGAGGTAGTGTTGCCGTGTCATCATACAGCGCGCCATTTCTACTAGTGTCCTATTCTTACGCTTAGCTACTTCGTTTTGCTGTGGGGTGTTCCACGGTACTCGACTGTGAGCTTGTGAGGAATACCTGCAACCGCTAGGTGCTTCTTAAACTCATTGTTCAAATATTCCGTGTCATTGTCTGATCGCAATGTGTTCAGCTTCTTTCCAGCCCAATTTTTAGTTCCGATTTTGCCTTGATCGTATATAGCTCGCACCACCTCGAATGGTCGTCTATAAATGTTGTGAAATAACGGCTGCCACCCTGACTGTGCACACGCTTGGGACCACACACGCCGTTGTGTATCAATTCTAAGACTTCTCTGGAACTGGAGTTTGACGTTGGGAACGGCATCTGAGATTGCTTCCCCTTGATGCAGTTTTCTCATTGTGGTAAACTTCCAATTTTTTTTTACTTTTATTCCCTGGACCATACCTCGTTGTATGAAAGCTTTGATATCCTTTTCGTTGAGATGGCCAAAACGCTAATGCCAAATCTTTGAAGTCGTTTAATCTAAGGGTATTTGACAAACCCTTAGATCCCCTTAGGTCTGGGGGGGATTCGGCGTTAATATGATTATGAGAGATGTTTCTTGTGATAGCAAATTCAATAAAGTCTGGTATCTTTCTGGGGTCCGTTGGCCAATATGTAGGTTAGCCCGGAGAGGCACAACTAAGCTTGTTGCTTACTTTAATAATTGTATTGTACAATTGTTTTCACTTAGGGTTTACAAGACGAGATCCCCAGTGCGTATGCTTTGCATTGTAGTCACCAGCAGCTATGAAGCGACCCCCTAGGGTGTTGAAAAAATCCAAAAATTGGTTTTCGCATATCGTAAAGCGAGGTGCGCTATATACTGCAGCAAGTGTTATTTGTCTGTTGCCCAGCTTTATATTTAAAGATATTGCTTGTAAGTAGTTTGTCGCAAAGTCGTTGCGGAAAGTATGTTTTATGCGGTTTCTAATCAGGACTCCAGTGCCTCCATGTGCTTTACCATCAGGGTGGTTGATGCCGTAGAATGTAGCTATTACTTCTAAATTAATTAACCGATTGGCGATTGAAATGAGTCTTAAAAGAAGCGTAAGACTATAATTTGGGAATAAGAGTTTGGTCACGGGTAATTTTCTTTGGTGAAACTACGCGTAATCTTCACTTTAAAATCAAAAAAGGTCCCCAGGGACCTTACCCTTACCCTTAGTCCGAGAGTTAAATAATTTACACAATTAATAAATTGTAGAACAACAAAAAGCACAGGGAGTACTCTTGTGTACGAATACAAAATATGTAATCCTGTCACGCGTCGATGTAGGAGGCGTGGCAGGTTAAAGTGCGTTACCTGCTATCCTGGAATTCTGCAGTAGTACTGCAGTTGTGGGGGCCAGTCTTCTTATGAAGATTAGGTTGGAGAGTTTACTTCCTCTCTAATCACCGGCCTTGTAGCTCGGCAATTATGTTAATAATAAGACAAGGTTTGACGGCCATGCCGGAGCTATGTTTTATTGATGAAGAGTAACCTTTCGTATCTAGACAGAACTGAAGTACAAAATATATTGAAACATAAGTCTACCCTAGCTCCAATGCATCACGCCATAAAATCGTGGTCGGCACGCCGACTCAGCATTTCATGTATTGCAATTCGGCACTCCCGATATCGCGTGGTGCTGAACTCTTCTTGGGCGCGTCAGCATTGTTTGTGTCAATCTACTTAGTTGCAAGGGTATTATTTATGTAAAAGTACTTAGTTGCCGAATCAGATATATCGAGTGTTCTTTTTAGTTGTGAAATTACACGCGACAAATTGATGGCAAAACTTCTTCGACTGGAGTTGTCCAGATACAACCTACCCACAAAAATCCATCTCGCAAAAGTCAAAGAATACTACCAACTTCTAGGGCACACAGCCAAACACTGCAAAGGCAATACCTTTTTGGACCCTTGTGGTATCCCCGCACACCAACCAACTTAATGCACACGAACACACTGTGTTAATTGCTTCGGCAAGCATACCTCCAGCGAGCATAGCAGAGATTGACCAAAATTCAAAGAAATACTACTAATAAAATCAAAGAAAATACACTCGTAGGCACGCTCGCTATGTTAATTCCATCCGTTTACGTAAATTCTTCAAAGGTGCTGTCTATACTAAATTGTTTCGTAAAAACCACGTCACGACTCTTCAGCACAGTTCTTGCTTCCGGGTCATATAGCCTGTATGCCTTTGCATAATTGCAGTATCCTATGAATATGCATTTCCTCGATCTTGGAGGAAACTTGCCTTTTGGACGTTTGTTGAGCGAATACACAATTTGCCAAAACGTGGGCAGCTTTTTCACACTGGGATTCGACTATTCCATAGTTTAAACGGTGTTTCGCCATACAGGCTACTCGACGGACATCTGTTCCTTATGTAATTTGTAGTGTTGACTGCTAAAGCCCAATAGCTAGGAGGTAGTGTTGCCGTGTCATCATACAGCGCGCCATTTCTACTAGTGTCCTATTCTTACGCTTATCTACTTCGTTTTGCTGTGGGGTGTTCCACGGTACTCGACTGTGAGCTTGTGAGGAATACCTGCAACCGCTAGGTGCTTCTTAAACTCATTGTTCAAATATTCCGTGTCATTGTCTGATCGCAATGTCTTCAGCTTCTTTCCAGCCCAATTTTTAGTTCCGATTTTGCCTTGATCGTATATAGCTCGCACCACCTCGAATGGTCGTCTATAAACGTTGTGAAATAACGGCTGCCACCCTGACTGTGCACACGCTTGGGACCACACACGCCGTTGTGTACCAATTCTAAGACTTCTCTGGAACTGGAGTTCGACGTTGGGAACGGCATCTGAGATTGCTTCCCCTTGATGCAGTTTTCTCATTGTGGTAAACTTCCAATTTTTTTTTACTTTTATTCCCTGGACCATACCTCGTTGTATGAAAGCTTTGATATCCTTTTCGTTGAGATGGCCAAAACGCTAATGCCAAATCTTTGAAGTCGTTTAATCTAAGGGTATTTGACAAACCCTTAGATCCCCTTAGGTCTGGGAGGGATTCGGCGTTAATATGATTATGAGAGATGTTTTTTGTGATAGCAAATTCAATAAAGTCTGGTATCTTTCTGGGGTCCGTTGGCCAATATGTAGGTTAGCCCGGAGAGGTACAACTAAGCTTGTTGCTTACTTTAATAATTGTATTGTACAATTGTTTTCCCTTAGGGGTTACAAGACGAGATCCCCAGTGCATATGCTTTGCATTGTAGTCACCAGCAGCTATGAAGCGACCCCCTAGGGTGTTGAAAAAATCCAAAAATTGGTTTTCGCATATCGTAAAGCGAGGTGCGCTATATACTGCAGCAAGTGTTATTTGTCTGTTGCCCAGCTTTATATTTAAAGATATTGCTTGTAAGTAGTTTGTCGCAAAGTCGTTGCGGAAAGTATGTTTTATGCGGTTTCTAATCAGGACTCCAGTGCCTCCATGTGCTTTACCATCAGGGTGGTTGGTGCCGTAGAATGTAGCTATTACTTCTAAATTAATTAACCGATTGGCGATTGAAATGAGTCTTAAAAGAAGCGTAAGACTATAATTTGGGAATAAGAGTTTGGTCACGGGTAATTTTCTTTGGTGAAACTACGCGTAATCTTCACTTTAAAATCAAAAAAGGTCCCCAGGGACCTTACCCTTACCCTTAGTCCGAGAGTTAAATAATTTACACAATTAATAAATTGTAGAACAACAAAAAGCACAGGGAGTACTCTTGTGTACCAATACAAAATATGTAATCCTGTCACGCGTCGATGTAGGAGGCGTGGCAGGTTAAACTGCGTTACCTGCTATCCTGGAATTCTGCAGTAGTACTGCAGTTGTGGGGGCCAGTCTTCTTATGAAGATTAGGTTGGAGAGTTTACTTCCTCTCTAATCACCGGCCTTGTAGCTCGGCAATTATGTTAATAATAAGACAAGGTTTGACGGCCATGCCGGAGCTATGTTTTATTGATGAAGAGTAACCTTTCGTATCTAGACAGAACTGAAGTACAAAATATATTGAAACATAAGTCTACCCTAGCTCCAATGCATCACGCCATAAAATTGTGGTCGGCACGCCGACTCAGCATTTCATGTATTGCAATTCGGCACTCCCGATATCGCGTGGTGCTGAACTCTTCTTGTGCGCGTCAGCATTGTTTGTGTCAATCTACTTAGTTGCAAGGGTATTATTTATGTAAAACTACTTAGTTGCCGAATCAGATATATCGAGTGTTCTTTTTAGTTGTGAACTTACACGCGACAAATTGATGGCAAAACTTCTTCTACTGGAGTTGTGCAGATACAACCTACCCACAAAAATCCATCTCGCAAAAGTCAAAGAAAACTTGCCCAAACGTACGCAGATTTTTCACTACTGGGATTCGCCTATTCCATAGTTTAAACGGTGTTTCGTCAAACAGGCTACTCGACGGATATCTGTTCCTTATGTAATTTGCAGTGTTGACTGCTTCAGCCCAATAGCTAGGAGGTAGTGTTGCCTGTTTCATCATACAGCGCGCCATTTCTACTAGTGTCCTATTCTTACGCTTAGCTACTTCGTTTTGCTGTGGGGTGTTCCACGGTACTCGACTGTGAGCTTGTGAGGAATACCTGCAACCGCTAGGTGCTTCTTAAACTCATTGTTCAAATATTCCGTGTCATTGTCTGATCGCAATGTCTTCAGCTTCTTTCCAGCCCAATTTTTAGTTCCGATTTTGCCTTGATTGTATATAGCTCGCACTACATCGAATGGTTGTCTATAAACGTTATGAAATAACGGCCAATTTTTTTTTACTTTTACTCCCTGGACCATACCTCGTTGTATGAAAGCTTTGATATCCTTTTCGTTGAGATGGCCAAAACGCTAGTGCCAAATCTTTGAAGTCGTTTATTCTAAGGGTCTTTGACAGACCCTTAGATCCCCTTAAATCAGGGAGGTACAGCGTGTTCATTAGGTTTACAAAAAATCTACCACGGTAAAACGGTTATAATCCACAATCTACTATTTCTGTAGACTTACTATATGCGAATTTCAGTTTTGAATATTCTGCTGTACTGACCTTTTCAAATCGGTCTTTCTGTGAGCACGTGTGTGATGTCGCTCCAGAATCCAAACAACAGCCTTTCTGCTCGCCAGCGACAGAACTTACTATATCCGCCTTCATTCTGGACTTTTGACTACTGCCTTGGCTTTTTGATTTATACTCCGCTGCTTTATGACCAATTTTTCGGCACTCAAAGCATTTGAACTTAAACTCCTGTTCAGTTTTCATTTCCTTTAGTGTTCTAGACATTTTTGTTCACTAACAATGCTCCAGAATTAGAGTCACTACTATTCCTTTTCAGGGCTTCATACTCGTCAAGCAACTTTATCTTGAAAGCTTCCGGTGACAATAGATATCTTGCGTGTCGATCGCTACACGAAACGGTTCATATTCTTCAAGAATGCTATGTAACAATAGTATGGGTAGCCAATCATCATTTAGTTTATCTACGATATCGAAACACGTATCGATGTTATTTCCTATATCACTACCGTTGCTTAATTTACACATATCATGCAACTTTTCCGTACAGCGTTTGCCGTCTCACAGTTCTTCCTTGCTTCAACTCCGTGGTTGACATAGACAGAATCAAGTCTGCTTTTGTCTTCGCATATTGATTGTCACACTGTTCCATGTTTTCTTCGGTTTTAATAAATGATCTGTTAACATATTTCCAATTGTCATTTTTTATAAGCAGCGCTTGGATTTGTATTTTCCAAGTACCAAAATTCTCTTTGCCAACAGGCTCGACTCGAACATTATTAACACTTATTTTTAACTAACAAAACCAACGATGCCCAACGGGTACAATAGGCACGGAACAAATGGCTTTGCTTTGCTTAGCGACAGCCCCGAAACCAAACGAAAAAAATCAACTCCGCTCTCGGAGCCTTCCCAAACCTTCCAGAAACCAACCCAAAATTTATAGTTATGTATTGACATACATAACTTAGTAGACATAACAGTAGTTGTACTGGCACATTACATTACACATTACTTATTTATTATATTATTTAATATGTTTTTATTTAAAAAGTGAAAATTGTAGTTAATTATATTAATTTAAATTAATTTTTGTGGTGTACAAGTTTCTCAGCGCCGCATTTGTTCAGAATGTTTCATACAAACCGCTTTGTTACAATCGTAGCAGTAGAAGCGCGTTTTTCTCTGCGGATTGTTCAGTTACCTGCACAAATAACATGATGGACGACATTCCCGTGGTGGAACTATTTTTTGCAACTACTTTATTAATTTTTAATAATATATTATATATTTTATATAATAATCATATTTTTGCAAAATAAAAATCGCTTTTGTATAAACATTCCATACAATTTGTATGTAGGTCCCTACGGACCTTACCGCTAATATATTATAAGAGGAAGTAGAGAGCTATTACTTTTTTTTTTTATTCTAGCTTTGCTTTATTTATTGAAGCTTCTCCTTATGAGACTAACAATAAGGTTATAAATCTTAAGAAGTTATTATTGCAACTGATATGGGTTTTGTGGCCCTAATAATTAGCATTGGGTTGGAATATCATTACGACGAAGTCGGGTTCGGCTAGATAGCCGTGTTAAGTCTCTCGCAAGCCTGTTCGGATGGGCACGTAGTTTGTTGCTATATTTTTCCATTTGTTTGGCTATTTCGTCTCTGACCGGGAGTATGAATAAATCCCTGTGTAGGTTATCACTTCGAACGTACCACGGTGCGCCGGTGATGGTTCTCAGGATTTTCGATTGGGCTCGCTGGATGATTTCTACGCTGCTGTTACTGGCGTTCCCCCATAGCTGGGAGACATAGGTCCAGGTCGGTTTTAGGACGGAGTTGTACAGTAAGACCTTGTATTCTAGTTTTAGGGGAGAACGTATACTAAGAAGCCAATGTAGACTATTAGCTTTTAGTTTAAGGTGTGTTCTTTTTGCCTCGATGTGTCTACGCCAAGTGAGTCGCCTGTCAAGATGAATACCTAGGTACGTAACTTCATTTGATTTCGGTATAACAGTGTTATTTAATACGATCGAAGGGCAATATTGTCTGTTGAGGATAAAAGTTACGTGTTTACATTTTTGTTCATTGACTTTTATTCTCCAGTCGGAAAGCCATTTCTCGAGATGTGTCAGGTAGATAGCAAGTTGTGCAGTAGCTTGCCGTGGGCACCTAGAGCGGCTCAGGACTGCAGGGTCATGGCAAACGTATATATAGTTAGCTGCCTCGATGTTGGTATATCGGCTGTATATAGCAGGTATAGTGTTGGGTCAAGTACCTCAGACCTAACAGTGCCGCATCTAACTGAGAACACTCTATTGTACAGGTACGATTTTAGAAGCTTATGGATGCATTCAGGGAGTGTTGATTTAATTTTGTGTATTAGGCCATTTAACCAGAGTCTGTCAAATGCTTGGGCCACATCGAGACAAAAGGCAGTGCAGTACTCTCTCTTTTCGAATGCAGTTCGAATTTCAGTTGTGATTCGATTGACTTGTTCGATTGTTCCATGTTTCTCCTGGAAACCAAATTGATGCTCCGGTATCCTTTATTAGTTCGCATGTAGGGTATAACAAATGTCATCAGAAATTTTTCGAAGAGTTTTGCCATGCATGGTAGTAGACTTATTGGTCTATATGTATGATCCTTTCCCGGTTTCGGTATCATAATGATGAGCGACTTTTTCCATAGCGAGGGGAAGTGACCAATTCTATTTATTGCATTGAATATCTGGCAAATAGTTTGGACGGCACAGAATGGAAGTTCGATGATCATCCTTGGGGTTATTAGATCGCTGCCGGGGCTCTTATTAGCTTTTAGTTCTTTAATGATTTTAGCAATTTAAGTTGGTCGAAATTCTATTGGCTCCTGTGTTGTTTGGCTTACAACTGTTTGCTCTTGTAAAACGAAATTATTCGTTGCTGGGTTTGGTTGAAATACGTTTTGAAGGTGCTCGGCGAAAGTAGAAGCTCTATGTTTGTCGCTGCGGACCCATTCACCTGCGGAATTTCTTATTGGCACAACAGATTCTACCGGGGGGCTGAGAGATGGGTGTGCTCTCCATAATGTATATTTTGGGCTAAAAGGTGTTAATTGCTCTATGTAACGGCGTTGTGTGCATTCCTGCTCGTTGATTAGCTCCTTTCTTAATCTACGAGTTTCGGTTTTGAGCGTTTGTTTTGCAGATGGCGATCTATAGGATTGCCATTCTCGTCGTAAGCGTCGCTTTTTAAAGACAAGCTGCTCAATTTGAGGCATGGGCTGCTGCGACAAGGACAGACTCTAGAAGTTTAGTGGTGGTTTCTATGTCAGCCTTGTTGATGATTCTTGGGTTCAGTTCAATGTGCGAGCTTACGAATTTCTTGTATTTTAGCCAGTTAGTTCTATTGGATGTCAATCGACTGGGTGAGTCTTTCAGATCCGGACATTGGAGATAATTAAGGAGCACCGGCGAGTGATCAGAAGATAGGTCTGGGAGGGATTCGGCGTTAATATGATTATGAGAAATGTTTCTTGTGATAGCAAATTCAATCAAGTCTGGTATCTTTCTGGGGTCCGTTGGCCAATATGTAGGTTAGCCCGGAGAGGCACAACTAAGCTTGTTGCTTACTTTAATAATTGTATTGTACAATTGTTTTCCCTTAGGGGTTACAAGACGAGATCCCCAGTGCGTATGCTTTGCATTGTAGTCACCAGCAGCTATGAAGCGACACCCTAGGGTGTTGAAAAAATCCAAAAATTGGTTTTCGCATATCGTAAAGCGAGGTGCGCTGTATACTGCAGCAAGTGTTATTTGTCTGTTGCCTTAGCATAATTGCAGTATCCTTTGAATATGCATTTCCTCGATCTTGGAGGAAACTTGCCTTTTGGACGTTTGTTGAGCGAATACACAATTTGGCAAAACGTGGGCAGCTTTTTCACACTGGGATTCGACTATTCCATAGTTTAAACGGTTTTTCGCCATACAGGCTACTCGACGGACATCTGTTCCTTATGTAATTTGTAGTGTTGACTGCTAAAGCCCAATAGCTAGGAGGTAGTGTTGCCGTGTCATCATACAGCGCGCCATTTCTACTAGTGTCCTATTCTTACGCTTAGCTACTTCGTTTTGCTGTGGGGTGTTCCACGGTACTCGACTGTGAGCTTGTGAGGAATACCTGCAACCGCTAGGTGCTTCTTAAACTCATTGTTCAAATATTCCGTGTCATTGTCTGATCGCAATGTGTTCAGCTTCTTTCCAGCCCAATTTTTAGTTCCGATTTTGCCTTGATCGTATATAGCTCGCACCACCTCGAATGGTCGTCTATAAACGTTGTGAAATAACGGCTGCCACCCTGACTGTGCACACGCTTGGGACCACACACGCCGTTGTGTATCAATTCTAAGACTTCTCTGGAACTGGAGTTCGACGTTGGGAACGGCATCTGAGATTGCTTCCCCTTGATGCAGTTTTCTCATTGTGGTAAACTTCCAATTTTTTTTTACTTTTATTCCCTGGACCATACCTCGTTGTATGAAAGCTTTGATATCCTTTTCGTTGAGATGGCCAAAACGCTAATGCCAAATCTTTGAAGTCGTTTAATCTAAGGGTATTTGACAAACCCTTAGATCCCCTTAGGTCTGGGGGGGATTCGGCGTTAATATGATTATGAGAGATGTTTCTTGTGATAGCAAATTCAATAAAGTCTGGTATCTTTCTGGGGTCCGTTGGCCAATATGTAGGTTAGCCCGGAGAGGCACAACTAAGCTTGTTGCTTACTTTAATAATTGTATTGTACAATTGTTTTCCCTTAGGGTTTACAAGACGAGATCCCCAGTGCGTATGCTTTGCATTGTAGTCACCAGCAGCTATGAAGCGACCCCCTAGGGTGTTGAAAAAATTCAAAAATTGGTTTTCGCATATCGTAAAGCGAGGTGCGCTGTATACTGCAGCAAGTGTTATTTGTCCGTTGCCCAGCTTTATATTTAAAGATATTGCTTGTAAGTAGTTTGTCGCAAAGTCGTTGCGGAAAGTATGTTTTATGCGGTTTCTAATCAGGACTCCAGTGCCTCCATGTGCTTTACCATCAGGGTGGTTGGTGCCGTAGAATGTAGCTATTACTTCTAAATTAATTAACCGATTGGCGATTGAAATGAGTCTTAAAAGACGCGTAAGACTATAATTTGGGAATAAGAGTTTGGTCACGGGTAATTTTCTTTGGTGAAACTTCGCGTAATCTTCACTTTAAAATCAAAAAAGGTCCCCAGGGACCTTACCCTTACCCTTAGTCCGAGAGTTAAATAATTTACACAATTAATAAATTGTAGAACAACAAAAAGCACAGGGAGTACTCTTGTGTACGAATACAAAATATGTAATCCTGTCACGCGTCGATGTAGGAGGCGTGGCAGGTTAAAGTGCGTTACCTGCTATCCTGGAATTCTGCAGTAGTACTGCAGTTGTGGGGGCCAGTCTTCTTATGAAGATTAGGTTGGAGAGTTTACTTCCTCTCTAATCACCGGCCTTGTAGCTCGGCAATTTGTTAATAATAAGACAAGGTTTGACGGCCATGCCGGAGCTATGTTTTATTGATGAAGAGTAACCTTTCGTATCTAGACAGAACTGAAGTACAAAATATATAGAAACATAAGTCTACCCTAGCTCCAATGCATCACGCCATAAAATCGTGGTCGGCACGCCGACTCAGCATTTCATGTATTGCAATTCGGCACTCCCGATATCGCGTGGTGCTGAACTCTTCTTGGGCGCGTCAGCATTGTTTGTGTCAATCTACTTAGTTGCAAGGGTATTATTTATGTAAAACTACTTAGTTGCCGAATCAGATATATCGAGTGTTCTTTTTAGTTGTGAACTTACACGCGACAAATTGATGGCAAAACTTCTTCTACTGGAGTTGTCCAGATACAACCTACCCACAAAAATCCATCTCGCAAAAGTCAAAGAATACTACCAACTTCTAGGGCACACAGCCAAACACTGCAAAGGCAATACCTTTTTGGACCCTTGTGGTATCCCCGCACACCAACCAACTTAATGCACACGAACACACTGTGTTAATTGCTTCGGCAAGCATACCTCCAGCGAGCATAGCAGAGATTGACCAAAATTCAAAGAAATACTACTAATAAAATCAAAGAAAATACACTCGTAGGCACGCTCGCTATGTTAATTCCATCCGTTTACGTAAATTCTTCAAAGGTGCTGTCTATACTAAATTGTTTCGTAAAAACCACGTCACGACTCTTCAGCACAGTTCTTGCTTCCGGGTCATATAGCCTGTATGCCTTTGCATAATTGCAGTATCCTATGAATATGCATTTCCTCGATCTTGGAGGAAACTTGCCTTTTGGACGTTTGTTGAGCGAATACACAATTTGCCAAAACGTGGGCAGCTTTTTCACTACTGGGATTCGCCTATTCCATAGTTTAAACGGTGTGTCGCCATACAGGCTACTCGACGGACATCTGTTCCTTATGTAATTTGCAGTGTTGACTGCTTCAGCCCAATAGCTAGGAGGTAGTGTTGCCTGTTTCATCATACAGCGCGCCATTTCTACTAGTGTCCTATTCTTACGCTTAGCTACTTCGTTTTGCTGTGAGGTGTTCCACGGTACTCGACTGTGAGCTTGTGAGGAATACCTGCAACCGCTAGGTGCTTCTTAAACTCATTGTTCAAATATTCCGTGTCATTGTCTGATCGCAATGTCTTCAGCTTCTTTCCAGCCCAATTTTTAGTTCCGATTTTGCCTTGAGCTATATACGATCGCACCACCTCGAATGGTCGTCTATAAACGTTATGAAATAACGGCTGCCACGCTGACTGTGCACATGCTTGGGACCACACACGCCGCTGTGTATCAATTCTAAGACTTCTCTGGATCTGGAGTTCGACGTTGGGAACGGCATCTGAGATTGCTTCCCCTTGATGCAGTTTTCTCATTGTGGTAAACTTCCAATTTTTTTTTACTTTTACTCCCTGGACCATACCTCGTTGTATGAATGCTTTGATATCCTTTTCATTGAGATGGCCAAAACGCTAGTGCCAAATCTTTGAAGTCGTTTAATCTAAGGGTCTTTGACAGACCCTTAGATCCCCTTAGATCAGGGACGTACGTCATTAGGTTTACAAAAAATCTACCACGGTAAAGCGGTTATAATCCACAATCAACTATTTCTGTAGACTTACTATATGCGAATTTTAGTTTTGAGTATTCTGCTGTACTGACCTTTTCAAATCGGTCTTTCTGTCAATATGATCCGTTAACATATTTCCAATTGTCATTTTTTATAAGTTTTTCCAATTTTTTTTTCCATTTTTCCATTTTTTTCCAAGTACCAAAATTCTCTTTGCCAACAGGCTCGACTCGAACATTATTAACACTTATTTTTAACTAACAAAACCAACGATGCCCAACGGGTACAATAGGCACGAAGCAAATGGCTTTGCTTTGCTTAGCGACAGCCCCGAAACCAAACGAAAATCAAATCCGCTCTCGGAAGCCTTCCCAAACCTTCCAGAAACCAATCTTCCCAACCAAAAATTTATAGTTATGTATTGACATACATGACTTAGTAGACATAACAGTAGTTGGACTGGCACATTACATTACACATTACTTATTTATTATATCTTATATATAAAATTCTCGTGTCACGTTTTCGTTACCATACTCCTCCGAAACGGCTTGAGCGATTTTGATGAAATTTTTTGTCCTTATCCGGTATCTATGACAATTGGCCAACATCTATTCGGTCTTCTTTGTTTCTCACTCCCTACACAGTTGTCGGCCATCATTATTGTTAATGCGTCAAGTGTAGTAGTAACGTTGACAATTTTTATTTTGCCATCTCAGTGTACAACGGATTTTGTGTTGTAAGTATACTTTTTTTAAACATTTTTCATCATTAAATAATTTTATTAATTCTATTTATGTATGTTTTGTACAGAGAGCAATGCCAAGAAAACGCAAAGGAGCTGATTTGAGCCGCAGTACAAGTAGAGCTCGAAACTTGCGAAATAGCAGATCCGAAAGAACAGAAGAACAAATCCAGTAACAAAATACTGATGCACGTGTCAGAACGGCGCAATTGCATCAAGAAGAGCCAGAAGATACACGAGCTGAACGCAATAAAGTCAGAAGATTAGAACAACGACAATCACGCCGTTTCAAAGTCAATAGACGAAGAACAAATGACCGACAACAGGTACATCGAGCATTTATATCTGATTCATTCCTGCGTCTAGCATTCCAGTATGAGCCAGATATTAAATATTATGCTCATTCAAAAGTGGTAATTGATGCTATGGACAAGGAATGTCCGCATTGTCATGCTCTGAAATTCAATAATGAGCCAGCTGGGATGTGTTGCGCGTCGGGAAAAGTGCAACTACCTGAAATTGAAACACCACCTGAACCATTGAACGGCTTACTTATCGGCACGCATCCAGATTCTAATGTGTTCCTGAAGTCAATTCGAAGATTCAATTCATGCTTTCAAATGACATCGTTCGGAGAAACAGAAATAGTTCGAAATACTAATGCAAATTATCAACAATTCAATTCTACATTCAAAATCAGAGGCCAAGTTTATCCTAAAATAGGCTCACTGCTGCCAATGCCAAACGAACCACATAAATTCTTACAAATCTACTTTATGGGCAGCGAGGATTCCGGAAGCGCACTTGCCAATCGCGTGAATGCATGTTGTGATTATAATAACCTTGATTCACTTTATGCCAGGCGCATCGTCAGCGAGCTAGATGCTCTTTTAAACGAGCACAACGAGTTGTTGAAAATATTCAAATCACATATGCACCAATTACAAAGCGATAATCACGCTATCGTCATTAATCCTGATAAAACACCAGCTGGAGAGCATATTCGTAGATTCAATGCACCCGTTGTTGATGATGTTGCTGGAATCATGGTTGGCGATTGTACAGCTGCACGAGAAATTGTGATTCGTAGAATAAATAATAATCTTCAGTTCATTGCTGACACACATCGTTCATATGACGCTCTCCAATATCCGCTAATATTCTGGAAGGGACAAGACGGATATTGCATGAACATAAAACAAAGAGATCCCGTATCAGGTACTTCATTGATTATATATTTGATCGTTATTAATTTAATAAAATAATTAAATTATTGAACGTAATAAATTTAAATTAATTTTTACAGGAGCTCAAACAAACAAGAACGTTAGCTCAAAGGATTATTACGCGTACCGATTAATGATTAGACGTGGCTTTGTCAACAATTCATGGTCGACATGTACGCGAAGATTGAGAGCGAACGACTACGATACTTACGATATAATCAACCAAAGCTGCGCGCGGAAGAGTACATTCATTTGCGAGACGCTATCAACAACATCGCCGACGTCGCCGAAATTGGTAACCATGTCATTTTACCATCATCGTACGTAGGCAGTCCACGTCATAGGCAAGAATATATACAGGATGCTCTGACTTTCGTGCGTGAACATGGACGACCATGTTTATTTATCACGTTCACATGTAATCCAAAACGGTCAGAGATTACATCTTTGCTACTACCTGACCAAAATGCAATACATCGCCATGACATTACAGCACGTGTGTTCAGACAAAAGTTGAAGTCTTTAATACTAAATCACATGTATTTGGTCCAACACTGCTGGATGTATTCGGTTGAGTGGCAAAAGCGAGGATTACCTCATGTACACATTTTGGATTGGTTCATCGACAAAATCCGTCCTGAAGAAATTGATAGTATCATTTCTGGGGAAATTCCAGATCCATCCACTGACCAACTGCTGTTTGATATTGTTACAACAAACATGATTCATGGTCCATGTGGTACTCTTAATAGTTCATTGCCTTGCATGGCTGATGGAAAATGTACTAAAAATTTCCCTAAAGATTTTACCAATGATACGGTCACAAATGTCGACGGATACCCAATATATCGTCGAAGAAATCCTGAAAATGGCGGACAATCATTTATTAAAAATATCATCAACAGAGACATTGATATTGACAATCGTTGGGTGGTGCCATATTCGCCTCTGCTCAGCAAGACATATAATGCTCATATTAATGTTGAGTGCTGCAGTTCTGTGAAGAGCATCAAATACATTTGCAAGTATGTCAATAAAGGCAGTGATATGGCTGTGTTTAGAGTGGAAAATACTAATGTGAATCCTCCTCGACTGAATAAAAACGATGAAATAACGCTCTACCAAATTGGTCGGTACATCAGCTCCAATGAAGCTGCTTGGCGTATCTTTGGTTTTCCAATTCATGAACGGGATCCAGCAGTTGTTCAGTTAGCCATCTATCTTGAAAACGGTCAGCGATTTTTTTTTTCAAGAACGAGACAGCGATTGAACGTGCAATAGATCCACCTAAAACTACACTCACTGCATTTTTTGAATTGTGTAATCGTGCGGATGATTTTGGTGCCTTTGCACGAACATTACTCTATTCACAAGTACCAGGCTATTTCACATGGACTCAATCAAAAACATGGATGTCCCGCAAGCAAGGCTCACCAGTTGCTGCATGAACCAATTTATTTAAGTCAAACGCCTTGGGGCGATTATTTACAGTCAATCCAAGACACCCGGAGTGCTTTTATCTTCGACTGTTGTTGGTTAATGTTACTGGCCCATTATCATTTCAAGATATACGTAAAGTGAATGGGCAACAATATCCAACGTATAAAGATGCATGCCTTGCACTCAGCTTGCTGGAAGACGACAACCAGTGGGAATGCATGCTTGCTGAAGCAGCATTGAACTGTACAGCAATACAAATTCGTCTACTATTCGCTATAGTATTGACTACATGTTTCCCTGCCTGAGCACAGATATTATGGGAAAATCACAAAGATTCAATGACTGATGATATATTGCATCAACATCGTATACGGTGCCACGATCTAACCATAACATTCAGTCACGAAATGTACAATGAAGCATGGATTGCTATCGAGGATCTTTGCATTGTCATTGCCAACTTACCACTTAGTAATTTTGGTATGAATTCGCCAAATCGAACTGCATCTGATTTAATGAATACTGAAATGAATCGTGAACTGCAGTACAGTACTGTAGAAATGGCAGCGATTGTTGCCTCCAATGTCCCACTAATAAATGAGGAACAAAGAACCATTTATGATCGCATTATGCTCGCAGTTTCAGCTGGACTAGGTGGGTTCTTCTTTTTGGATGCACCGGGTGGAACTGGCAAAAAATTCGTTATTTCCCTAATTCTTGCTGAAATACGATCAAATAATGGCATCGCATTGGCCGTTGCATCATCAGGCATTGCAGCAACTTTATTGGATGGAGGTAGAACAGCTCATTCAGTATTTAAGCTGCCACTAAATATTCAGAATAACCCTGACGCAGTATGCAACATTAAGAAACAATCGTCCATGGCCACTGTGCTGAAACGGTGTAAAATTATTATTTGGGATGAATGTACTATGGCACACAAACATGCACTTGAGGCGTTGAACAGGACATTGAAAGATGTCCAGACATTGAAAATGAGTCTTAAAAGACGCGTAAGACTATAATTTGGGAATAAGAGTTTGGTCACGGGTAATTTTCTTTGGTGAAACTACGCGTAATCTTCACTTTAAAATCAAAAAAGGTCCCCAGGGACCTTACCCTTACCCTTAGTCCGAGAGTTAAATAATTTACACAATTAATAAATTGTAGAACAACAAAAAGCTCAGGGAGTACTCTTGTGTACGAATACAAAATATGTAATCCTGTCACGCGTCGATGTAGGAGGCGTGGCAGGTTAAACTGCGTTACCTGCTATCCTGGAATTCTGCAGTAGTACTGCAGTTGTGGGGGCCAGTCTTCTTATGAAGATTAGGTTGGAGAGTTTACTTCCTCTCTAATCACCGGCCTTGTAGCTCGGCAATTATGTTAATAATAAGACAAGGTTTGACGGCCATGCCGGAGCTATTTTTTAATGATGAAGAGTAACCTTTCGTATCTAGACAGAACTGAAGTACAAAATATATTGAAAGATAAGTCTACCCTAGCTCCAATGCATCACGCCATAAAATCGTGGTCGGCACGCCGACTCAGCATTTCATGTATTGCAATTCGGCACTCCCGATATCGCGTGGTGCTGAACTCTTCTTGGGTGCGTCAGCATTGTTTGTGTCAATCTACTTAGTTGCAAGGGTATTATTTATGTAAAACTACTTAGTTGCCGAATCAGATATATCGAGTGTTCTTTTTAGTTGTGAACTTACACGCGACAAATTGATGGCAAAACTTCTTCGACTGGAGTTGTCCAGATACAACCTACCCACAAAAATCCATCTCGCAAAAGTCAAAGAATACTACCAACTTCTAGGGCACACAGCCAAACACTGCAAAGGCAATACCTTTTTGGACCCTTGTGGTATCCCCGCACACCAACCAACTTAATGCACACGAACACACTGTGTTAATTGCTTCGGCAAGCATACCTCCAGCGAGCATAGCAGAGATTGACCAAAATTCAAAGAAATACTACTAATAAAATCAAAGAAAATACACTCGTAGGCACGCTCGCTATGTTAATTCCATCCGTTTACGTAAATTCTTCAAAGGTGCTGTCTATACTAAATTGTTTCGTAAAAACCACGTCACGACTCTTCAGCACAGTTCTTGCTTCCGGGTCATATAGCCTGTATGCCTTTGCATAATTGCAGTATCCTATGAATATGCATTTCCTCGATCTTGGAGGAAACTTGCCTTTTGGACGTTTGTTGAGCGAATACACAATTTGCCAAAACGTGGGCAGCTTTTTCACTACTGGGATTCGCCTATTCCATAGTTTAAACGGTGTGTCGCCATACAGGCTACTCGACGGACATCTGTTCCTTATGTAATTTGTAGTGTTGACTGCTAAAGCCCAATAGCTAGGAGGTAGTGTTGCCGTGTCATCATACAGCGCGCCATTTCTACTAGTGTCCTATTCTTACGCTTAGCTACTTCGTTTTGCTGTGGGGTGTTCCACGGTACTCGACTGTGAGCTTGTGAGGAATACCTGCAACCGCTAGGTGCTTCTTAAACTCATTGTTCAAATATTCCGTGTCATTGTCTGATCGCAATGTGTTCAGCTTCTTTCCAGCCCAATTTTTAGTTCCGATTTTGCCTTGATCGTATATAGCTCGCACCATCTCGAATGGTCGTCTATAAACGTTATGAAATAACGGCTGCCACGCTGACTGTGCACACGCTTGGGACCACACACGCCGCTGTGTACCAATTCTAAGACTTCTCTGGATCTGGAGTTCGACGTTGGGAACGGCATCTGAGATTGCTTCCCCTTGATGCAGTTTTCTCATTGTAGTAAACTTCCAATTTTTTTTTACTTTTACTCCCTGGACCATACCTCGTTGTATGAAAGCTTTGATATCCTTTTCGTTGAGATGGCCAAAACGCAAGTGCCAAATCTTTGAAGTCGTTTATTCTAAGGGTCTTTGACAGACCCTTAGATTCCCTTAGATCAGGGACGTACAGCGTGTTCATTAGGTTTACAACAAATCTACCACGGTAAAACGGTTATAATCCACAATCTACTATTTCTGTAGACTTACTATATGCGAATTTCAGTTTTGAATATTCTGCTGTACTGACCTTTTCAAATCGGTCTTTCTGTGAGCACGTGTGTGATGTCGCTCCAGAATCCAAACAACAGCCTTTCTGCTCGCCACCGACAGAACTTACTATATCCGCCTTCATGCTGGACTTTTGACTACTGCCTTGGCTTTTTGATTTATACTGACCAATTTTTCCGCACTCATAGCATCTGAACTTAAACTCCTATTCGTATCAATGTTATTTCCTATATCACCACCGTTCCTTAATTTACACAAAATTAGCGACTTCAATAGGGTTGCTTTACGAGCCGATCCTTTAGATTGGTAAATATCATGCAGCTTTTCCCGTACAGCGATTGCCGTCTCTTCCTTGCTTCAACTCCGTGATTGACATATGCGGAATCAAGTCTGCTTTTGTCTTCGCATCTTGATTGTCACACTGTTCCATGTTTTCTTCGGTTTTAATATATGATCCGTTAACATATTTCCAATTGTCATTTTTTATAAGCAGCGCTTGGATTTGTATTTTCCAAGTACCAAAATTCTCTTTGCCAACAGGCTCGACTCGAACATTATTAACACTTATTTTTAACTAACAAAACCAACGATGCCCAACGGGTACAATAGGCACGAAGAAAATGGCTTTGCTTTGCTTAGCGACAGCCTCGAAACCAAACGAAAATCAACTCCGCTCTCGGAAGCCTTCCCAAACCTTCCAGAAACCAATCTTCCCAACCAAAAATTTATAGTTATGTATTGATATACATGACTTAGTAGACATAACAGTAGTTGGACTGGCACATTACATTACACATTACTTATTTATTATATCTTATATATAAAATTCTCGTGTCACGTTTTCGTTACCATACTCCTCCGAAACGGCTTGAGCGATTTTGATGAAATTTTTTGTCCTTATCCGGTATCTATGACAATTGGCCAACATCTATTCGGTCTTCTTTGTTTCTCACTCCCTACACAGTTGTCGGCCATCATTATTGTTAATGCGTCAAGTGTAGTAACGTTGACAATTTTTATTTTGCCATCTCAGTGTACAACGGATTTTGTGTTGTAAGTATACTTTTTTTAAACATTTTTCATCATTAAATAATTTTATTAATTCTATTTATGTATGTTTTGTACAGAGAGCAATGCCAAGAAAACGCAAAGGAGCTGATTTGAGCCGCAGTACAAGTAGAGCTCGAAACTTGCGAAATAGCAGATCCGAAAGAACAGAAGAACACATCCAGTAACAAAATACTGATGCACGTGTCAGAACGGCGCAATTGCATCAAGAAGAGCCAGAAGATACACGAGCTGAACGCAATAAAGTCAGAAGATTAGAACAACGACAATCACGCCGTTTCAAAGTCAATAGACGAAGAACAAATGACCGACAACAGGTACATCGAGCATTTATATCTGATTCATTCCTGCGTCTAGCATTCCAGTATGAGCCAGATATTGAATATTATGCTCATTCAAAAGTGGTAATTGATGCTATGGACAAGGAATGTCCGCATTGTCATGCTCTGAAATTCAATAATGAGCCAGCTGGGATGTGTTGCGCGTCGGGAAAAGTGCAACTACCTGAAATTGAAACACCACCTGAACCATTGAACGGCTTACTTATCGGCACGCATCCAGATTCTAATGTGTTCCTGAAGTCAATTCGAAGATTCAATTCATGCTTTCAAATGACATCGTTCGGAGAAACAGAAATAGTTCGAAATACTAATGCAAATTATCAACAATTCAATTCTACATTCAAAATCAGAGGCCAAGTTTATCATAAAATAGGCTCACTGCTGCCAATGCCAAACGAACCACATAAATTCTTACAAATCTACTTTATGGGCAGCGAGGATTCCGGAAGCGCACTTGCCAATCGCGTGAATGCACGTTGTGATTATAATAACCTTGATTCACTTTATGCCAGGCGCATCGTCAGCGAGCTAGATGCTCTTTTAAACGAGCACAACGAGTTGTTGAAAATATTCAAATCACATATGCACCAATTACAAAGCGATAATCACGCTATCGTCATTAATCCTGATAAAACACCAGCTGGAGAGCATATTCGTAGATTCAATGCACCCGTTGTTGATGATGTTGCTGGAATCATGGTTGGCGATTGTACAGCTGCACGAGAAATTGTGATTCGTAGAATAAATAATAATCTTCAGTTCATTGCTGACACACATCGTTCATATGACGCTCTCCAATATCCGCTAATATTCTGGAAGGGACAAGACGGATATTGCATGAACATAAAACAAAGAGATCCCGTATCAGGTACTTCATTGATTATATATTTGATCGTTATTAATTTAATAAAATAATTAAATTATTGAACGTAATAAATTTAAATTAATTTTTACAGGAGCTCAAACAAACAAGAACGTTAGCTCAAAGGATTATTACGCGTACCGATTAATGATTAGACGTGGCTTTGTCAACAATTCATGGTCGACATGTACGCGAAGATTGAGAGCGAACGACTACGATACTTACGATATAATCAACCAAAGCTGCGCGCGGAAGAGTACATTCATTTGCGAGACGCTATCAACAACATCGCCGACGTCGCCGAAATTGGTAACCATGTCATTTTACCATCATCGTACGTAGGCAGTCCACGTCATAGGCAAGAATATATACAGGATGCTCTGACTTTCGTGCGTGAACATGGACGACCATGTTTATTTATCACGTTCACATGTAATCCAAAACGGTCAGAGATTACATCTTTGCTACTACCTGACCAAAATGCAATACATCGCCATGACATTACAGCACGTGTGTTCAGACAAAAGTTGAAGTCTTTAATACTAAATCACATGTATTTGGTCCAACACTGCTGGATGTATTCGGTTGAGTGGCAAAAGCGAGGATTACCTCATGTACACATTTTGGATTGGTTCATCGACAAAATCCGTCCT
Source organism: Drosophila vallismaia (assembly GCA_035047325.1). Taxonomy (NCBI): domain Eukaryota; kingdom Metazoa; phylum Arthropoda; class Insecta; order Diptera; family Drosophilidae; genus Drosophila; species Drosophila vallismaia. The sequence goes on from JAWNPU010000062.1 coordinate 1,566,858, forward strand.
GAAGAAATTGATAGTATCATTTCTGCGGAAATTCCAGATTCATCCACTGACCAACTGCTGTTTGATATTGTTACAACAAACATGATTCATGGTCCATGTGGTACTCTTAATAGTTCATTGCCTTGCATGGCTGATGGAAAATGTACTAAAAATTTCCCTAAAGATTTTACCAATGATACGGTCACAAATGTCGACGGATACCCAATATATCGTCGAAGAAATCCTGAAAATGGCGGACAATCATTTATTAAAAATATCATCAACAGAGACATTGATATTGACAATCGTTGGGTGGTGCCATATTCGCCTCTGCTGAGCAAGACATATAATGCTCATATTACTGTTGAATTCTGCAGTTCTGTGAAGAGCATCAAATACATTTGCAAGTATGTCAATAAAGGCAGTGATATGGCTGTGTTTAGAGTGGAAAATACTAATGTGAATCCTCCTCGACTGAATAAAAACGATGAAATAACGCTCTACCAAATTGGTCGGTACATCAGCTCCAATGAAGCTGCTTGGCGTATCTTTGGTTTTCCAATTCATGAACGGGATCCAGCAGTTGTTCAGTTAGCCATCTATCTTGAAAACGGTCAGCGATTTTTTTTTTCAAGAACGAGACAGCGATTGAACGTGCAATAGATCCACCTAAAACTACACTCACTGCATTTTTTGAATTGTGTAATCGTGCGGATGATTTTGGTGCCTTTGCACGAACATTACTCTATTCACAAGTACCAGGCTATTTCACATGGACTCAATCAAAAACATGGATGCCCCGCAAGCAAGGATCACCAGTTGCTGCATGTCTCAATTTATTTAAGTCAAACGCTTTGGGGCGATTATTTACAGTCAATCCAAGACACACGGAGTACTTTTATCTTCGACTGTTGTTGGTTAATGTTACTGGCCCATTATCATTTCAAGATATACGTAAAGTGAATGGGCATCAATATCCAACGTATAAAGATGCATGCCTTGCACTCAGCTTGCTGGAAGACGACAACCAGTGGGAATGCATGCTTGCTGAAGCAGCATTGAACTGTACAGCAATACAAATTCGTCTACTATTCGCTATAGTATTGACTACATGTTTCCCAGCCTGAGCACAGATATTATGGGAAAATCACAAAGATTTAATGACTGATGATATATTGCATCAACATCGTATACGGTGCCACGATCTAACCATAACATTCAGTCACGAAATGTACAATGAAGCATGGATTGCTATCGAGGATCTTTGCATTGTCATTGCCAACTTACCACTTAGTAATTTTGGTATGAATTCGCCAAATCGAACTGCATCTGATTTAATGAATACTGAAATGAATCGTGAACTGCAGTACAGTACTGTAGAAATGGCAGCGATTGTTGCCTCCAATGTCCCACTAATAAATGAGGAACAAAGAACCATTTATGATCGCATTATGCTCGCAGTTTCAGCTGGACTAGGTGGGTTCTTCTTTTTGGATGCACCGGGTGGAACTGGCAAAAAATTCGTTATTTCCCTAATTCTTGCTGAAATACGATCAAATAATGGCATCGCATTGGCCGTTGCATCATCAGGCATTGCAGCAACTTTATTGGATGGAGGTAGAACAGCTTCTTCAGTATTTAAGCTGCCACTAAATATTCAGAATAACCCTGACGCAGTATGCAACATTAAGAAACAATCGTCCATGGCCACTGTGCTGAAACGGTGTAAAATTATTATTTGGGATGAATGTACTATGGCACACAAACATGCACTTGAGGCGTTGAACAGGACATTGAAAGATATTAAAAACAGTGACAAACTATTTGGTGGAACTCTGTTGGTCCTTTCAGGTGATTTCAGACAAACACTTCGAGTCATTCCACATTCAACATACGCTGATGAGATCAACGCTTGCTTAAAATCATCTCCATTGTGGCGTAAAGTTGAAAAATTACAGCTAAAAATAAATATGCGCGTTCAAATGCTTCAAGATCCATCCGCTGAAACATTTTCAAAACAACTCTTAGATATCGGTGATGGAAAAGTTGCTATAGATGAAACTGGATACGTAAAATTACCGACCGATTTCTGCACAATCGCTGATTCGCAAGATACTCTCATTGAACAAATATTTCCCGATGTACACACACAGTACATAAATCATGAGTGGCTTGCAGAAAGAGCGATTTTAGCGGCAAAAAATTTAGACGTTGACAATTTAAATCTGAAGATACAAAAGTTGTTGCCAGGGAACTTGGTATCATATAAATCTATTGATACAGTTTGCGACGACAGCGAAGCAGTAAATTTTCCCACAGAGTTTTTGAACTTACTGGATTTGCCAGGCATGCCACCCCATATTTTACAATTAAAGGTTGGATCTCCAATTATCTTGCTTCGTAATTTGAACCCGCCCCGACTGTGCAACGGTACGCGATTAGTCATTCAAAAATTAATGAAAAACGTGATCGAAGCCAGGATTTTAAATGTCAATTTCAGAGGTGAAAATATACTCATACCACGGATTCCTATTATACCTACAGATGTGCCAATTCTATTCAAACGTATTCAGTTTCCGATTAGATTGGCATTTGCAATGACTATCAACAAATCCCAAGGTCAAACGATGTCTGTTTGTGGATTAGATTTGAGAACACCATGTTTTTCACACGGACAATCATACGTGGCATGCTCTCGAGTGGGTAAACCATCCAGTTTGTTTGTGTTAGCTAAAGATGGGCTAACAAAAAATATTGTTCACGCTATAGCATTAAGAGATTGATATTGTTTAATAGTGTTACTGTCGTAATTGTTTAATTAGTGATATATAATTTTAAGGAATAAATTATAATAACTTAAAAATAATGTTTGCCTTTTGTTATTTTTATATTCCCTCATCGTTCACAGCGCTCTATGCTTATTCCACGCATATACCACATTCTTACATACATCCAATATACACATTCTAATATACATACATACTTACAATAAGTAAGCTGTTTTTTGTCTGCACTAGAAATTACTAGGAAATTATTTATGTGGCAAAACAACGTTTGCCGGGTCAGTCTAGTTATTTAATATGTTTTTATTAAAAATTTTTTTTTTTTTTTTTAATTTTTTAAATTTTATTATAGTAAGTATTGAAACCGTGCTACAATTTTGCACCTTAACAACACAAGCAAAAAAAATAGTATTTATAAGCCCATCGCCGAGCGCCTAGCACGGGGATTTGATGTTAATGGAGGTGGAAACGGTGATTTATGTTCGTGGAGGGGGAAGCGTCTTCACGAAGCCTTGTCTTTTTAGTCTTCTATGCGGCCTGGCGGGAAGCAAATTCCTGGCTACTTCACTGCGATGAGTGGTGAGTGGTGGTCTCTCCCAAATTTGCAGCCCGTAGAGCCAGATTGGGGCGACGCACTGAGCGTACACTTGTCTTTTCACCTTAAGTGACATACTGCTCTTTCTGCTCAGCAGCCAACGTAATTGCTGAAGTCTTTGGACGCACCTCTTGCTAGTGGCTTTAAGATGCGGCAAGAAGGTGAGTCGCTTGTCTAGAGTGATACCAAGATACTTCACCGTTGCTGTTTGCTCCAGGATCTGTCCTTCCATTTGGATTGGTGGGATTGTTTTAATCCTAAGTGTGAAGGCAGGGTTGGACGTTTTTCGAGCGTTTATTTTTAGGTTCCACCTCTTGCACCACGCTGATAGGGCTGCAACGTATCCCTGCAAACCGTCTGCTGCCTCAAAGCGACATTATGAGCTATACAGAACGGCAATGTCGTCTGCATATGTGGCAATTAGAGCCTTCGAGGGGTCTTCCATGTAGCCATCATCGGGTACGGGCAAGTCTGCAGTATAGAATGAGTACAGGAGCGGGCCAAGAACACTTCCTTGCGGGACTCCAGCTCTCATTTGGGCAGGCGCAGAGTAAGTGTCCCGGATCTTAACTTTAAATACCCGCCCTTCCAGGTAGGACTTTAGGAGCAAGTAATATGGTGCTGGTAGTAAATCTTTCACCTTGCAGAGGAGACCGTCGTGCCACACCCGATCAAAGGCTTGTTGGATATCAATAAACACTGAGTTGCAGTATTCAAGATCATCAAATGCCTGTAGAATGTGCTGCGTAACCCTGTGAACCTGCTCGACAGTACCGTGTCCCTCACGAAATCCAAATTGATGGTTCGGCACAATTCCGCACTGAGTTATAATCCTAGTAAGTCGATTAGCAATGAGTCTTTCCCATACCTTCGACATAGAGCGAAGAAGACTTATTGGCCGATAGGATTCCGGGTCGTCTTCCGGCTTGCCTGGCTTATATATCATTTGGATTGCCGCTATTTTCCATTGGGAAGGGAAGAACTGAATCCTTAGCATAGCATTAAAAATAAGTGCCATGTAGAGGATCGCACCGTTTGGCAGGGCCTTCAGTGTGACGTGGCATATTCTGTCCATGCCAGGAGCCTTGTTTTTCGGAAGAGCTTTTATGGCTTCGGTAATATCCTGAACTCTGGCGTGATGGGGAGGGACATCTGAAGCGGGGTCTGCAAGCTCTCCAGGGTCTCTTCGATATCAGCCAGCGTAGCAACGTTGTGTGGGGTGAATCTGGCCTCCAGGTGTTGAGCAAATATGTTTGCCTGTTCCTCTTCATTCCGTGAAAGGTCGCCGCCATGCTGCCTAACTGGGACCTGTCTAAACGGCTGGTTTTTCGTAGCCTTTGTGCATTTCCACAGTGAGTAATTGGCGTCAACAGTGTAGTCCATCGAGGACAGCTTGTGTTCAAAGAAGTTATTTCTGAGCTCCCTTAAGAGAATCCGTAGTCGCTTGGCTGCTCGGTTCCACAGGATTCGATCCCAAGGGTCTTGGGTTCGAATTGCTTTTCTTCGTAGGCGCCTTTTTGCAACCAGTAGCTCTTTTGCCTCTCTGGTAAGTGTGACGCCATATTTTGTCGGCTTTAATGGACTCGCAGGTGGATATTATTAGTGAAGATTTCCACTGCCCTTTCTATTTCCTCCCCAGAATTCAGCTCCGTTTCAAGACGGATGGAGCTCTCCAGATTCTGGTGAAATAGAGTTAGGTCAGTTCGATTGCTGATCAGCCTTGCATTAGAGCGAGCATTAATCTCATTGGTATCTATGGTGACTACGAGGGCCAGATGGTCAGACTCTAAATCCCAATTTTGGGTAATACTCGCGCAGTAGTCCGGTACTCCATGGTGGACGGCAAAATCAATACATGTGGGCGTATGTGTGGTGACGTATGGGTATCTGGTAGGGGCTTCTGTGGCAAGAATCTTTGCCCGGTGGCGGAGATGGCTTCAGCTAGTTCTTGTCCCCTAGGGAAGTTGCAGGTGTCGCCCCATAGCCAATGTCGTGCGTTCCAATCGCCACCAACCAGGTACCTTTGTCCACATTTTCGAAGTATACTGGTGAAGAGACTTTCCCGTATTCTGTTTCCTGGAGGGCAGTAGATGGAACTGAACTCCATGTCACCAAGGCCCGTAGCAACTTACACCGATGACATTTGTATACTGCGCGTCTCTATTACTCTTTGGGGAAAATGTCGGAGAGTAGTCCTGACTAGCACCGCTACTCCACCTACACTTTGATTATTGGAAGATGGCTTGTAGGCAGGATATCCAAACACTCGAACAGTTCCACCGCGGTTTAGTCTGGTTTCAGTCAAGAGAAGGATATCAATGTCGTTGTTGTGTGCAAAAAGTTCGACTTCTCCGACTTTTCCTGAAATGCCGTTGACATTCCAGATGAGGATTTTAAGTGAGTTCATGGCGAGGCTGTAGCGTTGACCTGAGAATTATTTCCAGCCCATTGCTTCATTGTGCTGGCCATCTCAGACACTATTGTTTCTAGCCGTGCAAGGCGTTCATTAGCTAGCTTATTTTGCTGTTGTTGTTCTTGTTGTTTCTGTTGGAGCCACATGAGAAACTGCTGTTGCTGCTGCTGCTGGAGGTGCTGTTGCCATTCCTGAAACTGTTGTTGCTGCTGTTGCAGCAGCGACTGGATATCAATCGGCTGTTGTTGATGTGGACTTGGCTGCGTTTGAGCATAGTTCAAACGACGTTGAGCATTTCCAGAATTGCTTGGCACTGGCGCTGCGACTGCTACATAGGAGGCACTTGTGCGGGCACTGTAGCTCCGTGGTGTCATCTGCTCTGCTGCTGGTTGGAATGCAATTTGGGCCACTTGTTGCCTTGCTATTCTAGCGGAGCCAAGCGCAGGAAATTCCTGCACGTACCTTGTAGCAGAATGTTGATTGGCCACATTGCCATTAAGTGATCTAGTTTCGGTTGCCGATTTATTTGGAGACTCCGATGACCGACGAAGGTACTCCTGGTACGACTTGCAGCCTTTGTAGCTAGCTTTATGAGCTCCTGAGCAATGGAAGCAGGTAGGTGTTGCGTCAAGAGGGCGTATACACTCACTTGTTTGATGATCCTCGCCACATCTGGCGCAATTGGGGTGTCGTCGGCAATATCTAGCAGTGTGGCCGTACCGCTGGCACCGTTTGCACTGTGCGACGTCTGTGTCTTTTCTCATTCGCTCCACCCTCACCTTTTGTCTACAGAGGATTGTGATTTTGAAGACATCATTTATCTTATCGCACGGTTTGGTATTCCCTTCTGTCTGCATTTGGTATGTGTGGAACTGCAGATGGTCAACAATATTTCTGTAAGTGTCACTATCCTTGGGGAAGATTCTGGTGGTTCCTATATTGCTATTGGTGACCACATTGTTCACATTAGTGACCTCACCAATAAATTCAAACAGGTCATTTATGCTGCAGTCTGGGACAACAATTTGAGGTGGCTTTCCCTTTTTCTTACTTGTTCGGCCGGGGCAGGGTCGTTGTTTTCACTAGTTATTTCATCCTGTTGGTTCTCTGTAGCGTCTTCCGCTTCTATGTCCATATCAAGTAGCGCGAACCTATTGGTAGAGCTTGGAAGGTCAGCTTCCCTAGTCGCTCGCTTAACCCTTGCGATAGGTGAAGAAGACTTTGCGTTTTTCCTTTTCTTGCTATTTTGCACTTGGGCCTGCAACATTTTTGGTGCGGCTCCACTGATCACTGTAGCGACTGATCAGTAGTGACACGCGGGGCAGCAGAAGAGCAGAGTTTGCTTGTTGTAGCAGTTACCATGGTGTCAGTGCTTGTGCTGCTTAAGTTGGTGAAGGTAATGGTGCTGGTCGTGGGAGTGATGATGTTGGTACTTGTATTGCCAATATCAGTATGGTTCATTCTGCAAGCCGCTCGAAGCTCGGATGGGGTTTTGCCAGCAACGCGGTACATTTTTTCTTGCAAAGTCTGCTTATTATTAAGCAGCGAGTCAGAAGCAGATTTCCCTTCGGCCATTTGGAAATGTTATATTTTCGGGTTCGCCTCAAACGAAATCAAGAACAAGATCAGCCCCTTTTGTGCGGCTACGCGCCGGTGGAGGGGCTATGCAAAGCCCGATGGGCAGCGTGCACTTATTTTGCAAGCTGTTTTGTTGCTTTATTTTACAGCTTATTGCCGACTCCGCTAGCTGCAGCGTCCAAAAACGGAGCTTTGTGCAACCAATCGCTATTAATGTAGTTACGCGACTCTGATTATGTTAACTAATTAGTTTTTGTTTTATTTTCCGGAAAATTTTTTTTTTTTTTTTCGGGAAACTTATAAATAAGCTAAAACGTTTTGACACTTCGGGCGATGAAGTCACTTTCCCTAAAAGAAGCTAAACAAATTTTTTATTTAAAAAGTTCAAATTGTAGGTAATTATATTAATTTAAATTCATTTTTGTGGTGTACAAGTTTCTCAGCGCCGCATTTATTCAGAATGTTTCATACAAACCGCTTTGTTACAATCGTAGCAGTAGAAGCGCGTTTTTCTCTGCAGATTGTTGAGTTACCTGCACAAATAATATGATGGACGACGTTCCCGTGGTGGAACTATTTTTTGCAACTACTTTATTAATTTTTAATAATATATTATTTATTTTATATAATAATCATATTTTTGCAAAAAAAAAATCGCTTTTGTATAAACATTCCATACAATTTGTATGTAGGTCCCTATGGACCTTACCGCTAATATAAGAGGAAGTAGAGAGCTATTACTTCTAAATTAATTAACCGATTGGCGATTGAAATGAGTCTTAAAAGATGCGTAAGACTATAATTTGGGAATAGGAGTTTGGTCACGGGTACTTTTCTTTGGTGAAACTAAGCGTAATCTTCACTTGAAAATCAAAAAAGGTCCCCAGGGACCTTACCCTTACCCTTAGTCCGAGAGTTAAATAATTTACACAATTAATAAATTGTAAAAAACAAAAAGCAAAAACAAAAAGGGAGTACTCTATGTGTACGAATACAAAATATGTAATCCTGTCACGCGTCGATGTAGGAGGCGTGGCAGGTTAAAGTGCGTTACCTGCTATCCTGGAATTCTGCAGTAGTACTGCAATTGTGGGGGCCAGTCTTCTTATGAAGATTAGGTTGGAGAGTTTACTTCCTCTCTAATCACCGGCCTTGTAGCTCGGCAATTATGTTAATAATAAGACAAGGTTTGACGGCCATGCCGGAGCTATGTTTTATTGATGAAGAGTAACCTTTCGTATCTAGACAGAACTGAAGTACAAAATATATAGAAACATAAGTCTACCCTAGCTCCAATGCATCACGCCATAAAATCGTGGTCGGCACGCCGACTCAGCATTTCATGTATTGCAATTCGGCACTCCCGATATCGCGTGGTGCTGAACTCTTCTTGGGCGCGTCAGCATTGTTTGTGTCAATCTACTTAGTTGCAAGGGTATTATTTATGTAAAACTACTTAGTTGCCGAATCAGATATATCGAGTGTTCTTTTTAGTTGTGAACTTACACGCGACAAATTGATGGCAAAACTTCTTCTACTGGAGTTGTCCAGATACAACCTACCCACAAAAATCCAAATCTCTTGGCATCTCGCAAAAGTCAAAGTATACTACCAATTTCTAGGGCACACAGCCAAACACTGCAAAGGCAATACCTTTTTGGACCCTTGTGGTATCCCCGCACACCAACCAACTTAATGCACACGAACACACTGTGTTAACTGCTTCGGCAAGCATACCTCCAGCGAGCATAGCAGAGATTGACCAAAATTCAAAGAAATACTACTAATAAAATCAAAGAAAATACACTCGTAGGCATGCTCGCTACGTTCATTCCATCCGTTTCCGTAAATTCTTCAAAGGTGCTGTCTATACTAAATTGTTTCGTAAAAACCACGTCATGACTCTTCAGCACAGTTCTTGCTTCCGGGTCATATAGCCTGTATGCCTTTGCATAATTACAGTATCCTATGAATATGCATTTCCTCGATCTTGGAGGAAACTTCCCCAAACATACGCAGATTTTTCGACTCGACGGATATCTGTTTCTTATGTAATTTGCAGTGTTGACTGCTTCAGCCCAATAGCTAGGAGGTAGTGTTGCCTGTTTCATCATACAACGCGCCATTTCTACTAGTGTCCTATTCTTACTCTTAGCTACTTCGTTTTGCTGTGAGGTGTTCCACGGTACTCGACTGTGAGCTTGTGAGGAATACCTGCAACCGCTAGGTGCTTCTTAAACTCATTGTTCAAATATTCCGTGTCATTGTCTGATCGCAATGTCTTCAGCTTCTTTCCAGCCCAATTTTTAGTTCCGATTTTGCCTTGATCGTATATAGCTCGCACCATCTCGAATGGTCGTCTATAAACGTTATGAAATAACGGCTGCCACGCTGACTGTGCACACGCTTGGGACCACACACGCCGCTGTGTACCAATTCTAAGACTTCTCTGGATCTGGAGTTCGACGTTGGGAACGGCATCTGAGATTGCTTCCCCTTGATGCAGTTTTCTCATTGTAGTAAACTTCCAATTTTTTTTTAGTTTTACTCCCTGGACCATACCTCGTTGTATGAAAGCTTTGATATCCTTTTCGTTGAGATGGCCAAAACGCTAGTGCCAAATCTTTGAAGTCGTTTATTCTAAGGGTCTTTGATAGACCCTTAGATCCCCTTAGATCAGGGACGAACAGCGTGTTCATTGGGTTTACAAAAAATCTACCACGGTAAAACGGTTATAATCCACAATCTACTATTTCTGTAGACTTACTATATGCGAATTTCAGTTTTGAATATTCTTCTGTACTGACCTTTTCAAATCGGTCTTTCTGTGAGCACGTGTGTGATGTCGCTCCAGAATCCAAACAACAGCCTTTCTGCTCGCCACCGACAGAACTTACTATATCCGCCTTCATGCTGGACTTTTGACTACTGCCTTGGCTTTTTGATTTATACTGACCAATTTTTCCGCACTCATAGCATCTGAACTTAAACTCCTATTCGTATCAATGTTATTTCCTATATCACCACCGTTCCTTAATTTACACAAAATTAGCGACTTCAATAGGGTTGCTTTACGAGCCGATCCTTTAGATTGGTAAATATCATGCAGCTTTTCCGTACAGCGATTGCCGTCTCTTCCTTGCTTCAACTCCGTGATTGACATATGCGGAATCAAGTCTGCTTTTGTCTTCGCATCTTGATTGTCACACTGTTCCATGTTTTCTTCGGTTTTAATATATGATCCGTTAACATATTTCCAATTGTCATTTTTTATAAGCAGCGCTTGAATTTGTATTTTCCAAGTACCAAAATTCTCTTTGCCAACAGGCTCGACTCGAACATTATTAACACTTATTTTTAACTAACTAAACCAACGATGCCCAACGGGTACAATTTTTTTTTTTTTTTTTTTTTTTTAAACTTATTGCGTTATTTATTGGATCTTCTCTTTTTGTGAGACTAACAATAATTATTCAAATCTTATTATATAACTTATATTAATTACAATATGAAGTAATTGTATTAGTTAGAGACGGCCCTAGGATTTCTTTGCTGGGCTGGAGAATCTTTGCGCTTCAGTCGGCTCTGACTGTAGACTCGCGTAAGCGACTTCGCGAGAGGATTTTCGTGTGCGGCGAGCTTTGCTTGATGTTTACTTTTTTTCATCTGAATTTCCTCATTGACAAGGTTTATGTGGAGGTCTCTATGGATGCTTTCGCTGTGTAGGTACCATGGTGCCCCAGTGATAGTTCGCAGAATCGTGGACTGAGCTCGCTGTATGATTTCAATGTTGGTTTTTGAGGCGTTTCCCCATAGTTCACAGCCGTATGTCCAGATGGGTTTCAGCACGGTATTGTAGAGGAGTACTTTGTATTCCAGACTAAGGGGAGAGTTGTAATTAATAAGCCAGTGAAGATTGGCTGCTTTAAGCTTCATATGAGTCCTTTTAGATTCTATATGTCGCCGCCAGGTGAGGCGTCTATCTAGGTGAACGCCGAGATATGTTACAACGTCTGCTTATGGGATAAATGTTTTGTTCAGGGAACAGGGTGGGCAGGTTTGTCTGTTCAGTGTGAAGGTTACATGTCTGCTTTTGGTCTCGTTTATCTTAATGCGCCAGTCCGCAAACCATCTTTCCACTATTTTAAGATGGCAGGCAAGTTGCTCTGTTGCCTTCGCTGGGCATTTAGATCGGCTAAGTATTGCGGTATCGTCAGCAAACGTAGAGGTTGTGAGCTGATAGTTTTGTAGTAGGCTAGAGGTACATAAGTTTAGTATAGCAACATAGTATATAAACATCAAGTGTATAAACATTAAGTCATGGTTCGCTCTCGGGTGGCATTCTCTCTGTTTCGCAACATCGGCTCTGTAGCAACAAGCATAGAGGCAGATCGTTAACGGAGAGGGAGTCAGTCGATTGCTAAAGTTGGAAATGCAAAGTACCGAATAAACTTAAGAGGCTAAATCCTGCGTTCCTGTTTATTTAAATCGGAGGGCTTATAGTACCCCTACAATATCAGAAGTGGGCCGATCACGAGCCAAAGAAAAAAAAAATGAATATAAGCAATGCATCGACGGAGCAGTTAAAAGGGTGGTTGAGTGAATTAAAAGAACCGACCACGGGAACAAAAAGAGAATTGATTTTGCGTTTGAATAATTTAACAAACGAAAAGCGAAATCAATTGAAATTATTATTAAAAAGCGAGGAAGAAGATTTCTACGGAAGCAGCAATAATAATGTTCAAAAAGGAAAAAGAAATAACGCAAAAGACGGAGAGCATAAAGAGGACGAAAGTAACGGCGAAGCTGGAGGTAACAACGAAGACGGCGATGAGAAGAGCAATGTGCGCAACAACAAAAGTAACGGCGAAGCTGGAGGTAACAACGAAGACGGCGATGAGAAGAGCAATGTGCGCAACAACAAAAGTAACGGCGAACATGACGACAGAAGCGGGGTACGCAGTTACAACAGTGCAGACGGCGCCCGCAACAAAAACAGCGGCGACGGGAATAGCGACGAAAACGAAGTTTGCGGCAACGAAGACGGCGACGAAGATGGCAGCGGTGAGAAAAGCAACAAAGAATTTGGCGGGAACAAACGAAATACAGTGGGACAAGCTAGGCAAAATATGGATTTATTATTGCGTATGGCAACCGATGCAGTGAATGAATTTTCGGGAGATACATGTGCACGCAAATGGATCCTACAAGTGAAAAATATAGCCAGCGTTTATGGAATACATGAACCATATATAAAGATGTTGATCATCAGTAAGATAAAAGGAAAAGCATGCATGTGGTTGCATGCAGATCCAGAACGTGTATTGCTACCAACAGAGCAGTTGGCGGCTGAGCTTATATCAATGTTTGGTGAGAGGAAGTCGAAGTTAGAAACAAGGCGAAAATTTGAGGAACGAAAATGGACAGCTGGCGAAAGCTTTGTGGCTTATGTAGACGATAAGGTGATGCTTGCACATGGAATAAAAATGGATGATGAAGAATTAGTGGCGCTCCTCATTGAAGGTATTCCGAATCAAATGCTACGTAACCAAGCCCGTATCCAATGCTTTGAAGATATCCAGCACTTAAAGCGGGCATTTGCGGAAGTGAAACTACCGAAAATGATTGAAACAGACAAGAAGGTGGCATCGGTGAACAATAATGGCAGCACACTCTTGCGTTGTTTCAATTGCAATTCGAAGGGACACTGGGCCAAAGAGTGCAGGAAGCCAAAGCGCGAAAAAGGGTCATGCTATGCCTGTGGTGAGATGGGGCACTTTGCAGCAAAGTGCCTGAAAAACAAGAATGGGGATGAAAACAATTATGTAAGATATTTTGAAATTAATTTTATGAACAATTCTAAATCAAAATTTATTACTCCATGCCTCATAGATACGGGAAGCCCCATTTCGTTCATAAAAATTAGTAAAGTACCTAAAGATGTTATTGAAGTACCAGTTTTAAGTTCATTTTACGGATTAAACAAAAGTTACTTGAAAACATATGGAAAAATATTGTGTTACATTATGAAAAATGTGAATAAAATACATTTTAATTTAATAATAGTGGCAAACGAGTCTATGAGTCATGATGTAGTATTGGGAAGAGACTTTATGGAAGCATGCAACTTATGCTTGAATCTGGACACCTTGAAAATGATTACAGTGGATAAAATTGACAATCGATGTAACAAGAAAAGCGATAAAATGTTAGAAGAAACAAATATGTACAACAAGAGTAAAACAGTTAGCGATAGTGTTAGTCAAGGTAGTAGTAAAAGTCAAGTGATTAGTGACAAGGTTAAAAATAAATTAGAGAAAGCTGTCAATGCTGAAATAAGCACAGCGGAGAGGGAATTGCTTGAAATTAATGTAATAGATGACTCAATTGATTACAAAATAGGTGATCAGGTGGATCATAATATGAAATGCCAATTTATTGAGTTGGTAGAAAACTGTTATGTTAATAAAGAAAGACCGAATGAACCGGAGATTCGGTGTGAAATACAATTAAGATTAAATGACCCGAAACCGTTTAGTTGTTCTCCTAGAAGATTAGCATATACTGAAAAAGAAAAGCTGCAGATTATCTTAGATGAGTATCTAAAAAACGGAATTATTAAACCGAGTGATTCAGAGTATGCATCTCCGATAGTGTTAGTGAAAAAGAAAACAGGAGACCTAAGATTATGTGTTGATTACAGAAAACTTAACAAAATAATGGTCAAAGATAATTATCCTTTACCATTGATTGATGATCTGTTGGATAGATTAGTAAATAAAACGATATTCTCGAAGTTAGATCTTAAACATGGCTACTTTCATGTTTTTGTTAATAAGGAATCCATGAAATATACATCTTTTATGACGCCTTTAGGACAGTTTGAATTTTTAAGGACCGGCGGTCTTTCAGAGATTTATTAATAGAATTTTCGAGGATATGATAAGGCAGGGTAAAGTTATTGTATATATGGATGACATTATGATAGCTAGCGAAGGAATTAAGGAACATATGGAAGTACTTAGGGAAGTTTTTGACAGGTTGACGAGGAACAAATTAGAGCTGAGAATGGATAAATGTGAGTTTCTGCAATCGAGTGTACAATATTTAGGATTTTTAATAACAAGTAAGGGAATACAGGCCAATGACAAGGGAATAGAAGCAATTAGAGATTTTCCAATACCAGATAAGGTGCATGATGTCAGAAGCTTTTTAGGATTGTGTTCATATTTTAGAAGATTCATTAAGGGTTTTTCAACGATTGCAAAACCTTTATATGACTTATTGAAGAAAGACAAAGAATTTTCGTTTGAAAAAATAGAGTTAGAATGTTTTGAGACACTTAAGAAAAAGTTAGTGGAAGCTCCAGTGTTAGGGTTATATTGTTATAAGGATGAAATAGAGTTACATACAGATGCAAGTGCACAAGGCTTTGGTGCAGTGTTATTGCAAAAGAAAGAGGATATGAAATGGCACCCTATATTTTATTACTCGAAAGCCACAACAAAGGATGAGGCCAAATATCATAGTTTTGAACTTGAAACATTGGCTATCCTGTATGCATTAAGAAGATTTAGAATCTATGTACAGGGAAAGAGATTTAAAATTGTTACGGATTGCAACGCATTAACTTTAACGTTAAATAGAGTGGAATTAAATCCTAGGATTGCAAGGTGGGCATTAGAACTATTAGAGTACGATTTTGAGTTAGTTCATAAAGCAGGAAAGCATATGCAGCATGTGGATGCATTGAGCAGAAATACGAACATATTAGTGATAGAAACTAATAGTTTTGAAGAAAATTTAATTATTTGTCAAGCAAAAGATGAAAAGTTGAAAGATATTAGGAAAAAGTTAGAGAAAACGGAAGATAAAATTTTTGAAATGAGAAATGGTGTACTTTATAGGAAGGCAAATGGTGGAAGATTGTTGTTTTGTGTACCAGAAGAAATGGAAGAAAAAATTTTATATAAATATCACAATGAATTAGGTCACTTAGGGAGAGATAAGGTTATAGATGCTATTGTTAAGACTTATTGGTTTTCGAATATGAAGGAAAAAGTTGTTAGGCATATAGGAAATTGTTTGAGATGTGTGGCATTTTCACCGAAGTCGGGAAAAGAAGAAGGAATGCTGCATAGCATCCCAAAGGGAAACGTGCCGTTTGAGATAATACATATTGATCATTATGGACCGGTAGATAATGGTAGAATAAAAAAACATCTGTTTGTAATAATAGATGGATTCACTAAATATGTTAGGTTATACGCAACAAAAACAACGAACACAAAGGAAGTAATTCTAGCTTTAAAGGATTATTTTAGATCATATAGCAGGCCGAAAGTTATAGTATCAGATAGGGGGACCTGTTTTACATCCGAAGATTTTGCAAAATGTATGGAAGAGTATAATATTAAACACATAAAGATAGCGACAGGTTCACCCCAGGCCAATGGACAGGTAGAAAGAGTCAATAGAATAGTAGGGCCTATGATAGCTAAATTAACAGACATTGAAAAGGGATTGCATTGGGATGCAGTTATTGAAGACGTAGAATTTTCTCTGAATAATACCAAACAAATAAGTGTAGCGGAATCTCCCAGCAAGATGTTGTTTGGAATTGAACAAAAGGGAAAAGTTGTTGATGAATTAAGACAAAAATTAGAAGAGTTAGATAATGTTAGTGAAATTAGAGACCTGAAAGAAATTAGAAGAAAAGGATCGGAATCGCAATTAAAAGCACAGAGGTATAATGAAAAAAGATATAATAATATGAAAAAAGAAAGTACGCAGTACAAAGTAGGAGATTACATTATGGTTAAGAATTTCGATAGTACAGGAGGAGTTGCTAGAAAGCTAATACCTAAACATAAGGGTCCATATGTAATAGAGAAGGTATTGAAAAATGATAGGTTTGTAATTAAAGATGTTGAAGGTTTTCAGTTGGCGCGAAATCCATATCAAGGTGTCTGGAGTAGTGAAAATATTAAACATTGGATAGGGAGTAGAAAATAAATTTGTATAATTAAAGATAAGAAAAATAAAAAAAAAAAAATATTTTAAGCAAATAGCGACTAAGAACAATGTAATAAGTATAAGTTAGAAAATCTCGACAAGATCAGGTGATCTTAAATGTCAGGATGGTCGAATTGTAGTAGGCTAGAGGTACATAAGTTTAGTATAGCAACATAGTATATAAACATCAAGTGTATAAACATTAAGTCATGGTTCGCTCTCGGGTGGCATTCTCTCTGTTTCGCAACATCGGCTCTGTAGCAACAAGCATAGAGGCAGATCGTTAACGGAGAGGGAGTCAGTCGATTGCTAAAGTTGGAAATGCAAAGTACCGAATAAACTTAAGAGGCTAAATCCTGCGTTCCTGTTTATTTAAATCGGAGGGCTTATAGTACCCCTACAGTTTGTAGGCATGTCTGCTGTGAATAGGGTGTAAAGAACGGGGCCCAGTACACTACCTTGGGGGACTCCAGCATTGATAACGCGGTCGTGTGAAGTCGAACTGTTGCACCTGGTTGAGAACACTCTTTTGAAGAGATAAGATTCGAACACTTTGTGCGTGTTCTGGGGAAGCAGTTTTGTTATTTTGTACATTAGTCCTTCCAGCCAGACTCGGTCAAATGCTTGTGAAACATCTAAGAATATAGCTGAACAGTATTCCCGGTGCTCAAAAGCGGTACGAATTTCGTTTATGATGCGATTGACCTGTTCGATCGTTCCGTGATTTTTGCGAAAGTTGTTTTAAAAATGCCTTTTCAAACAGTTTCGAGAGACACGTTAGGAGACTGATTGGTCTGTAGGATGAGGGTTGCGTTTTGTCTTTGCCTGGCTTGGGAATCATTACTATAACCGCCTTTTTCCACCTTTGGGGATAGTATCCAAGTTTCGTAATAGCGTTGAAGAGATGGCATAAGGTCAGAACCGCACACGGTGGGAGTTCTATGATCATTTTTGGTGCCACCAAGTCATGTCCAGGTGTTTTTTTGGGATTAAGATCTTTTATGATAGATGCTATCTCACTTTGGCTGAATGTTACTGGATTTATAGGGGGCAAGCTTTTAGTTACTACAGGGAGGACAAATGAGTTGCTAGCAGGATTTGGTTGGAATACTTTCTGAAGGTGATCGGCGAACGCATTAGCTCTATCTTCGTCGCTGCGTATCCAGCTTCCAGAGGGACCTCGCAGTGGAACGACTGTTTCTGCCGGTGGCTGTATGCTTTTGTGTGCTTTCCACAAAGGGTTCCTTTTGCTGGTGGGCGATAGTTGTTTGATATATAGATGCTGTGCGTTGGCTTCCTCAAGCTTAAGTGCCCTGGTTAGTTTACGTGTTGCTATTTTTAGATGTTCTTTAGCCGTTGGGGATCTATGATTCTGCCATTCTCTTCTTAGTCTTCGTTTTTCAAGTATTAGCTGTTCGATTTCACGATTTGTCTTGCTATGATTTGTCGTTTTGTGTGTGTCTGGAGGTGTAGAGGCCTTGGCAGCAGCAACAAGTGTTTCCTCTATCGATTTGACCAGGCGATCAACATCCTCGTCGGTGAATACTGTTTGAGTTGGTTCCATGTGGGTACAAACATATTTCGCGTACCTTGCCCAGTTGGTCCTGTTGCCTGTCAGCCTGTAGGGGCGCTCAGTTATATGTGGTCGGTGCCAGAGAGTAAGTAGAACTGGGGAGTGATCAGATGATAGTTCTGCAAGTGACTCGGCCGTAATATTATTTCTTGGAATCTTTCTTGTTATTGCAAAGTCAATGAGATCCGGTAGCTTATTTGGATCTGCTGGCCAGTATGTAGGCCTACCCGGAGTCACATAATCGAGCTTGTTTCGCGGCTTAATGAGCGCGTTGTAAAGTTGTTTGCCCTTTGGGGTCAGAAGACGTGATCCCCAGTGCGTATGCTTGGCATTGTAGTCACCGGCCGCTATGAATCGCTCACCGAGTGAGTTGAAAAATTCCGAGAATTGGTCCTCAGAAACTAAAAAACGAGGTGGGCAGTAGACTGCGGCCAGAGTGACGGGGCCGCTGCTGGATTGCATGCTTAAGGAAGTGGATTGCAGGTAGTCCATTTCAGTTCTGTTATAAAGGTGGTGTTTGATGCGACTTCTGATAAGTATACCAGTGCCCCCATGGGCTTTGCCGTCCGGATGGTTTGTGGCGTAGAATAAGTATCCTGGGATATGGAAGTTGTGCTTGTCTGTTAGATGTGTCTCGGAGAGGAGCATGACGTCAATATTTTTTTCGAATAAGAACTGGGCAAGTTCATTTTTATGCCGTGAAATGCCATTTGCGTTCCACATAGATATTTGAAGTGGAGACATTATATTGATTTGGATGACAGAAGAAGCTGTATCAGCGTATTTTGGTTTCGCATAAGCTCTTGCATTGTGGTTTGCATGAATGTCATAAACTCTTTTAGGGTTTGCTGGAGTGAGATCATCATCGTTTTAATGCCAGTTGGTATATGCTGCGTTTGTTCGTTCAAGGTAGTTATTTTCTGTTCTTCCCGAGTAGAAGTCGACTTTTGTGTTAGCGGATTCACGGATTTAATTCCCGATTTTAAGGCACTAGCGAAGGAAACGCTAGGACTGGTACGATGTGTAGGGGGGGGGGGTGCAGTTTAGGACGGGCCCAATTGTGGTGGAGTGTGAGCGATGTGGGTGGTCTGAGCGCGTATTGATTCTCCGCGTTTGTTAAGGCGGTTCTTTAGTTCCTTGTATACTACACAGCCACGCCAGTTCGCTGTGTGACTTTCACCGCAGTTGCTGCACATTTTAACAGAGATGTCTTACTTGTTCTTATGGCAGTTCGCTGTGCTATGAGCTTCACTACAGACTACGCAAATAGATTTCAGCGTACAGTACGCCTTAGTGTGGCCATATTCTTGGCAGTTAGTGCACTGCACTGGGCGATTGCGCTTGTGTGGCTCTTCCACTGTGATACGCCGATGCAGTAGGAGCTGTAACTTGTAGATTGGATGAACTTCATTTTTTTTCAGTATCTGGCGTTCTGGCTCCAACTCGATTTTGAACATTGGTTGTGGTTCCTTATTTTTGTTTAATATGTTCATGACCATTTTTGCATTAAAGTTTTTTTCCTTGAGCGCTTCTACGATTTTAGTGGTCGAAACAGTTGCCTCAATCCCTTTGAGAACAACTTGTAGGCCCCTTGCGCTTTTTAGTTGGTATGTATAAAAGTTTTTTCCTGCTTCATCCAAGAATTTGGTTAGTTGACGATGGCTATCCTCGGTTTCAGTTTGAACCTTTGTTTCATTTATGTTCCCTTTTCTTAAGGGTATTACGTAAAATGAGTTTTCTCCTATAAGTGTGGCTATTTTGTTCACTAATGCACTTGAGCTTTTTTCGCGAATGTATATTGGAGGAGGCTTGACCTTCTTAGGTGACTTTGCCGGTTGTATACTTTCATCAGTAGAATTTGCCAGCAGCTCAAATCTGTTGGTGTTTTCTGGCGTTTTGTTAGTGAGCATGTTAGCATTGTCGCGTGTAATTTTTGATTTGTTTTCTGTTTGTTGACTTTTGTAATTTTGAGGGCTAAGTTTTCTTTTTATTGTTATGTAGCAGTCCATTCCAGATCCAACGGGTACAATAGGCACGGAGCAAATGGCTTTGCTTTGCTTAGCGACAGCCCCGAAACCAAACGAAAAAATCAGCTTCGCTCTCGGAAGCCTTCCGAAACCTTCCAGAAACCAATCTTCATAACCAAAAATGTATTGTTATGTATTGACATACATGACTTAGTAGACATAACAGTAGTTGTACTGGCACATTACATTACACATTACTTATTTATTATATTATTTAATATGTTTTTATTTAAAAAGTGAAAATTGTAGTTAATTATATTAATTTAAATTAATTTTTGTGGTGTACAAGTTTCTCAGCGCCGCATTTGTTCAGAATGTTTCATACAAACGTTTTTCTCTGCGGATTGTTCAGTTACCTGCAGAAATAACATGATGGACGACGTTCCCGTGGTGGAACTATTTTTTGCAACTACTTCATTAATTTTTAATAATATATTTATATTTTATATAATAATCATATTTTTGCAAAATAAAAATCGCTTTTGTATAAACATTCCATACAATTTGTATGTAGGTCCCTATGGACCTTACCGCTAATATAAGAGGAAGTAGAGAGCTATTACTTCTAAATTATTTAACCGATTGGCGATTGAAATGAGTCTTAAAAGATGCGTAAGACTATAATTTGGGAATAGGAGTTTGGTCACGGGTACTTTTCTTTGGTGAAACTAAGCGTAATC